>CATQJL010000305.1:38944309-39492020 GCA_958299035.1 Cylicocyclus nassatus
AAGCAGTGGTATCAACGCAGAGTACTAGATTCGTGTGGCTGCGGATTTTACTGGTTTTAAGGAAAGCTCAACGAGAAAGTACGAAATACAGTGCTAAAACGTGGAAGGTTTAACAAGTTTTTCCTGAAAATCAAGGAAGTGCGCAACCCTCCTAGACAGGAATCTGGGAGCCGATCACATTTTGGTGGGTAGGGGGACGAACTCCGCCAGTTTGAGTCTGCCTTTGCTGGCAACTGGTCCTTTTGAAATATTGTTGATTGTGGTTGCAGGACCAGTAGTCCGCGGAGATGTTTCAAACTGGCGGATTTCGTTCCTCCTTACCCCATCTTTGGTCGAACTAAAGGTCTCGGGCGAGACCGGGTCATCAGCTAGTTTTACAATAAGTTACAACATTTATTTATCAGTGGCGGTCCGACCACGCGCGCCCCCCCCCCCGAGAATGGGTCGCGAAATTTTTGAAACTTATCTATATGGATTATAAAAATGTGCAAACGACTTGTTTATTTTTGTAAATAATTAAAATAAGTTTTAAAATTTTTTAAAAGTGTACAAGTACTATATATGAACGCTTGATTCGAGAACTTCTCCTAATGGGGGAGGGGGTGGGGAAGGTGAAAACGAGACACAACGCTAATGCTCCTTTTTTATTCTAAAGAAGTACATGAAGAATTCAGTTAATATAAACGTAAAGCTGATTTAATGCAAAAATAACGTTGATTTGATCCTGTCCGAAAGAGTCTGAAAATTACCAAAGCGCTGAATCCCAGGCATGATTTTAGAAGAGGTTTTATCATGTGCTCAACAAAAACAATCAAATATGGTTGAGGAGCTGGAAGCAACACAAGGTACAGACATATGCTAAATAGTTGAAGTAGCGCACATGACAACTTCTTCCAAACAAACGCGACTTCGACACGCTTGCATGAGCACAACCAAAAACTTTTCTATAGTTTCAGAGCAGACGTCGTCTGGTTGGGATGCACACTAGCACGAGCATCTTGTATCGCAAAGGAGGAGATTTTTCAAACATGTTTCGCTTTGATTTTGCAAGGGAGTTATCTTTGAAAGTTTCTGAGAAAACTTTCTCTGAATGTCTCATTAAACGGCACCGCTATGACGCTTGCATTAAAGCTTCCGAAATTCCAAATAGAACCTGTGAGCGGAGTGGGTCAAAGTTGGTGTGACACGGTTCCGTATAGCAAGGTGGGAAAGGGCGAAAATGGCTTGTCAAATTGTGTCGGGAACTATCACGCAAATGTTTCCGGTTTTGTCAAAATTATCTAAAAAGCTAAGCGGGCACTATGCAAGAGTTTTGACAGATTTCAGCTTCCTAAAAAATCTTCAGACATGCAAAAAGAACTTCACTGCATTCCTTGTGATGTGGTCCTACTCTGTTCAAGGTTGCTTGCTCTCAAAAATCGAAATTTAAAGAATAATGCTGACTATGATATCCTAATAGTTTGTAACCTAGTGTTAGGTTGACTCAAAATCAATGCACGTTTATGAAATTCGTCTTCAAAGAGCCCTAATTCTTTTCCCCAATTATCTTTTTGAGGGCATCAAGGGCTGTTGCAAAGAACAAATCTTTGGCTTCACAATACATATTTTTATTTATCTACAATTTAACGAGAAAGTTTGTACAATCCAAAAAATGTCACGAATTTTTTTTAGCCATTATTTTGAGAGAGAGCATAACTTATTCTCAAAGTCAGTAGAAATGCGCAAACTTTGCTCACCTAGCCAATGGTCAAGAGAGCAGTGGCGTAAAACCCAGATTTTACGGAATTTTTTTACGAGGATATATGCAAAAAATCGGAAGTGATCACTTGTTCTGGCTTTTCAAAACGTGCATTAATTATGAATCAGCCTAATATTTTCGGTCTCATTTTTTGCGCCATTGTTTGGCTTGGAGGAAGGAGATGTTAAAGATGGACACAAAGTTTTCTTAAAATATCTTTTCACAGCATTCACAGGTTTTCTTTGGTGCTGCCTTCTAGTTATCACTTGTCAATATAGCAGATAACGGCAAGCTGCTGTTCATCCGCATAATGTTCTCTTCCCACTCGCATTTCCTAATACTCACTTTTTTCCATAAATTTGCAGTCAGCCATTGCATTCTTGCATTATTGCATTTACTGCACTGAATTTACGCGAAGTAATTAGACCAATCATATTTTGAATACCAGTAAAATTTAGGAGAAAGCATATGCACTAATGTCCTCGTTCGAATGGGGAAAACGCTATTCATTCTTCTCCAACAAAATTAGCAAACATTAGAACTCATATTCGTAAAAGCTTAGTGTGAGAGGATATTCCAGCGTTTATGAGATACTGCGCATAACGAGGGAGGTTCTGATCTAATTAGCGAAAACGACTTAACTAATGTGTGTTTCGATGCGTATAATATTATTGAGAGACCAGTATTTGTGGTTTTGGCAGCTAATCTTTGCATATTCTGCCCATCAAAAGAAAATTTCGAGAAATTGTTTAGATACTCGATAAAACTTTACCATCTCCTTCAGTAATTAGATCGGACCGAAAGTTCCGTCGTTTCAATTTCAAAAAAATCGTAACTTCTCGCTGTCTGAGCAATTTTCGATGCAATTTATTAGGAAGTAAAGAGCTTCTTCTTTGTATACTGTCTTGACGAGCTTCTTCCGAACACTGATCGCGAAGAATTGGATAAAGAAGATCATTCAGACTTTGATCATTTCAAGTTAGGCCGCTAGAAATCTGAAGCGTTGCATAAAAACCCGGGATCATCAGTACATACATTTTACGATCTACTTTTTCATTTGTCAAAAGCTTATGCTGATAGAATACCTATAAGAAAAGTTATGGTTTTTGAGTTTACAATAGAAAATGACAAAATTAATTTTTGGGATAGGGGACGGTATGTTGCCGATGTGGGAGGTTCCGCCATCTGCAACAAATACATACTCTATTACATGTACAGGCTAAGCATCTGCTGCATTGTCATTGTAAACGAAATAAATAAGTGAAATTTTTAGATAATCAAGACAAATAAGATTTTCTAATGAACATTCATGAAATTCCCGAAAACGTTGTAAAATGAGAGCAAGAGGCTAATTGTCATCAGAGAGCATAAGTTAGCCGTAGTACTAAACGTGATAGCCATTCTCCCACCGGATCTTTGGCTTCCTTGCAGAGATAAAGGAGTGCTCTTTCAAGTGCAGATATAGGTACGTAGAGAGTGAAGCCTCTTGTTACAGCAACTGAGACCATGCTATTTATGCTGCAACTTGATATCTTCATTTCAAAAACTTTGGCGAAGCTAGGTAGGGACAGAAAGTGGCTATTTAGGATGTTTGTTTCTCGATTTGTTTGGGTTCTGAACAAAAAAACATTTATCATCATGAAAAGCAAAATTTATATAAAAACATTATAGAAAGTTTGAGAAAAAAAATTCAACACAATTGTTGTGAAGTTTTCGCACTTTTCAAGAGATATGATAAATCTGTACATTTAGTTTACACGGGTGGAGGACCGTATGTCGCCGAATTTGGGAGAGTCCCGCGCGGATTCCCTGCAGGAACGCATGTCCGCGCATGTACAAGGGTGCGTATTTGTCGCAAATGACCGCGGGGACCGCCCTTTTTCGGCGACATATAGTCCTCTACCCAGTTTACACAAAACTATGCGTAGACGAAAGTACGATCCGATACTCAGGTCATCGTATATTCTAACTTATGCATCCCTTTGTTTTGTAGGATGTAACTGGTTTCGTATGCTCCTTTTCAAACCAGAAGTGGAAGCGTACTTCATGTGGATTTCATTTGTTTAATGAAGCCTTTCTCACAACAAGGGGACGGCCTGACAACGTATCCATGAGAACCTGACAATGCCATTAGTAATCTTGCGTTGAATATTACTACAGCAGATGAGATCATGATTTTTTTCCAGTACGATTCAAAAAAAAAAATGATTCTCGAAATTAATTGAGCGTCATGTTTGTATTGCAAAGGAAGTGGATTTTGTGGAATTCCCTTGACTTTCATTCCTTAGAAAGTGTTATGCACAAAAGGCGAAAAGCATAAAACCAGTTGTAGTTTCCTCAAATAGAGAACAGCACGTTTAACGATATAGACAAAATTTTAGAGAGAGACCGCGCAAACGATAGGCCAAATGACAAACGCCAAGATAGAAAGCTTTGATAAACTCTCTGGATCATAGTGCTACTGGATGATCACCAAATCAGTTGATGTTCAATGTATCTTGACTGCGAAAAAAATTTTAGCACTAAAGTTACAGTTACAAAAATACTACTCTAAATTAATAAGTTGCAATTACAAAAGCTACAGGCTAGAAGCTTTTCGCTCTTTACTCCTTTCCAAAAGGTGCTACACTTAGATCCCCCCCCCCCTCCTTTGCTCCACCGATCACCTAATAATATGCGTTTAACTACTTTAAATGTCTCTTAACTCTTTAATCGATGCACGTACGTATTGATGGAAAATATATTTAACAGTACTGCAGAATATTTTTTCGCAATATTTACAGAAGCTTCACGAATTTAAACGAAGTTTCGATACTTATCGAAGGATGAGAATCGATGTATAAGATTTTTCAAATTTTGTCTCAAGAATTCCCTATAAAATTATCCGCCCAAGGAAAGACGAAATGGCGAAAACATTCAAATTTCTTCCTTCTTCATATTCACCTATTGTATAGTATGAAAAGCGAGAATTTCGACTGCAAGCTCGAGAAATAGAGGGAACAAAAATCCCACAGTCACACGCTTCCATAAATCATTTTGTTCAATGGCCTCATTTCAAAGAAAAAACTATTGATTGCAACCTTTGCAAAAATTGAACTGGACTTAAAAATTTCAAAGAATTGCAAGAGCAAAGTTTCCTTTATTTGTAGGTATTTGAGACGAGTTCGAGGAATGAATTCGCAGAGAAATAAGCTTGTTTGCTAGCGATATGTGCTTCATTGAGGACTACTTCATAAGGCCTGAATGTGCTAATCTCGACGGATTCCATATGATTGCACGCCACACGCGGCAGATACGAGGCAGAGATCATTTTGACACGCAATTAGTGTTGGGGATGTCTCTTCATTATATTTATTGTTCCAGAAGCAGAATAATCTGTATAGTGCTGTAAAAGAGCGTTGAGAAACTGTGAATATGCTGCAGAAATTCGCACATCACTATGGAAGAAATTCCAAGATTTACTGAGCATGAGCCCGTGTTTGCTTATGACGATTTCCCGAAGAAGCATCCATCTAGTACGAAATGAGAGAAGAGCATGATGCGAGGGCGGAGTTATGTCTTCGACTGATCCTTTAATCCTTGAAGTACCCAATTTGATACGTAACGAGCACTGCCGGATGTATGCACTACGTCAACAGAATTGATGCCATAAGCAGCGATGAGGGGATGCGCCAACAATTTTTTTTGTATGAGCTCGCTATTTCCTGACAGATGCATATCTGACGGTAGTATATTACATATATGCAGGAAAGCTTATTGTACTTTTGGTTTGGCACAGAATGACTCGTGTAAAACTGGAAATTGCAAAAGGATGTGGTACGGGATTTCGGACTTACAATTAGAAACAAGGACAAGAACCTCAAGAAGAAAAACGAATGAAAAAGCAAATCAAAAAGGTCTCTCTTCAGTATCAGGTAGGTCCAAAACTTCACTCCGTTTTTGTGGACCGATCCGCAAATCTCATGTGACAAAGATAAACGGGAGCTTCAGATTGTATTAGCTGCAGAAATTCTCCCTCTTTTCAGTAGCTGTGCTGTTCATGCAGTGATTCCTCTGATGCTTAGATAATCTTCAAGTTCTTCAGCATTTTGCTTTTTCACTTTAGCTCACCAGAATTTTTACCTCAGGCTACTAAAGAAGCTTCGATAACCAGCTGACGGTGCAATTATTAGGGTGAACGAAAAAAATGGGACATTTAGAAAACACTATAGATTCCTCAAGAAAAAGAAGTGATTAGACTCTTCAATTTTGATGGATGTGAGAATATAATTCACTTTCAGACATCATCTATGTCTATGTATGGTCATTTACGTACCTTTAATTTTGATACTTACTGAAATGCACTTCGAAAACTAGCTGACATACTCGACTTCGCCCGGCCCTGTCAAAACATTATGATAAAGCTCATCCTTATTCGTGTACCTTTCTCTTTTTCAAAGTTCTGGAATCTAATATTGTATTGGTAATCAGCATGTTCTCCCCTGTGTCGACTTCCAGCCCCCTAGATCTAGCTTTGCAAAAAAACCGATAAAATTAAAAATAATAAGTAACTCTAAAAACTAACACTGTATTCGTAATCACCATGCTCACCCACTGTACCAACACCCAGCTCCTAGGTCCTTTGAAAAGAATTGATTGAAAAGCGATAAAATCGTTATTGATCGATAACAACAAGTAGCCTACGACACCCGCGCCCCTCTCCCTAAGTAAACAGAGTGTCCCAAAAAAATGTTAACACTGTTTGATTGTTAATAACTCCCTTGCTTTCATGTCTTTCGCCGTGCTTAAGGCAACATTCTGTAGAGCGAGATTCAACTTAGATTTATAGTATGGAAAAAATTACCGTTTGCTCTTCGTTATTGGAGGATTAGGTATTAAATTCGACAAGAACTTTAGGCCATTAAAGGCCATTTTCTGCCCCGAAACAGAGTCAAAAGACAAAATCTCTTGTACTATGGTAATGGAAGCCGCACTTCGAATATGAAATTTCCACTTTAGTATGATGCTTCCTTTTCAAAGTTATCCTAGGTAAACTGTAATAACTGACTTCCCAGCATGTGTCAAAAATGTGATTACACCGCCAAAAAAGCTGAAAACACTCGTAGAAAATTGTGTAGTGGAATATGTGCGCGACAAAAATGTTACATAATTTTTCAGATTTTTTGGAAATAATTTTGTCAGATGGCATATTTCACAACGATTTCACATGCTGGAAGTTGTTACCGTAATCTTACAGTAACGAAGAGCAAACGTTGATCCGCTCCATACTATCTAAGCCGAACCTCGCTCTACAATGGTACCTCAAGCTCGGCGAAAGACATGAAAGCAAGGGAGTTATTAACGATCAAACAGCGTTAACAATTTTTGGACACCCTGTACATGTGCAAGGTTTGGTCCGGATGGGTTCAGAGATAATACTCATTCGGAACAAACGTCCACGTGAACAAACATACATACAACACCGCAGTAATTTGTGAGAAAAATCACCGCGCTCCGCCGTTACTTCGCGTTGCATCGCCGTATCTTGCTACGGAGTGAACAAATTCTGAATTCAAAAGCAGAACTCAACTCAGCTCGACGTTTCATGATATACAAAAGTGCTTATTTGGGACAGTAGTCGATCTAATTTCGAGGATCTGACTGCACAATCGGCGCAGTGAAACACGAGAGACCATTTAAATACCCTGCTGCAGTGAGTAATGGGACATCCCAAATCCACGATGGCTTGTAGCGTTTTCGAGATCAAAAGGTTTATCCATTTCATTGCAAGTAAACGCACATGTTTTGGCTGTCACCTGGCAGAGCTCTGCAGGCTTATCCATCCATATGCAGTTTACAACAATTCCCTTTCGCCTCTGCTAAAAAAATCGCGATTTTACAAGCAGCAGCGCAAGATTGAGAGATGTGTTCAAAACCCTCCCCCCCCCCCCCGCCGAGTTTTTCACGGCGCCAAGGCGATTGTGAGACAGAAGCGGTAACGCGCACAATCAAAATATCATTCAGAAGAGTATGAAACTCTTTCGAATATATGTTTCGTATGTCAACTGCTTTACGACTTTACGGTACAGCAGCGCAAGATTGAGAGATGTGTTCAAAACCCTCCCCCCCCCCCCCGCCGAGTTTTTCACGGCGCCAAGGCGATTGTGAGACAGAAGCGGTAACGCGTTGTAGAATAATAAGCAAAGGTCGCTCATGTAAGCGACGTTTAAGTTGCAGCCGGATTACTGCTCATCACAATCTCAAAATGTAATAAAAACTAAGCTGTCCTTCTTATCGTTCAGCTTAATATTTTGCGCTTTTTTGCAACACTTTTTTGGCATCTTTCCATCTGACCCTTCAGACTTCCACAAATTACTTTCTAATGCAACTTGTAAGAAACGAATTTCATACTAGGTCTCCAAATCTCGAATATACCATTTGATGCAACTCCTTCTCCACTTTTATTTGTTGTTTGTCTTAGCGATTTATACAGAATTCCTAAGTAAAATCATCGTGTTTCGAGCTCTACAAAAGGGTACGGTGATGCCAAAAATTCAAACTTCAAATCCAATATAACGCTTGAGTGACCGTTTTGTTCATTACATTCAATGGGGAAAGAAAGTTTTATCGTCTCATATATCGCATAACGTACCGAAAAGAGTGTGCATTCAAGTAAAACAAATGAGGGAAAGCGTACATACAGTTATGTATGAGATCGCATAATCTTCACAAAGAGCGTACCATGCAGGTAATCGCGACAATAACAACTGTATAACAGCTTTGAAGCTGACTGAGCAAAAAACATTCGAACTGCGGATATCCAAAAAGAAATAGATTTACGGGGTTGTGCATGAAGTGACTGGCAAGTGACTGATAATAAACAAAACGCAAAGTAAGGCCTCTTTAGAGCAAGAACTCATCGTAACATACTGAATGCGAACGAAAGAACAAAAATATATGCTAACCGAAGAGCCATAAAGGTATTAGAACAAGAAAACGAGTAGTGAAAAACACACATGAAAATATTAAAAGTAATAGATCGATGTATGCCTTAACACATTGACGACAATGTGACCCACATGGTGGGTCATGCAATGACTGTGGTTTTAGAGGTTCTTTTATGCTTTATTCCTAGAAATTACTTCCGCGTTTCTTAGCTGCTTTTCAGAATCACTGTAGGGATACTGCAGATGACAACCTGCTTGATTTCGGCTAAAAATACTCAACTTACTGTAGAAGGCAATGTCCCACAAGGCAGACTGCTAAAAGTGCGCGCTGTCGTCAACGTGTTAAACAATGTAAACATCTTTATCTCCCCGCTAGCATGAATTTGCTAAAAACAGTGTTTTTGCGGAAAGCATTGGCCGCTCCGCTTCGAAAAGGATGTGTCGTGACTGTTTCCAGTACATTACTTCCAAGCCCTGCTTCTCTGGAGGCATTCCGGAACTGTCGCGCTACTAGTCATAAAACGGTGGTCCTTTGCAGCTAAATTATAATTGGATCGTGAAGTAGGAGGGGGGAGGGGGAGCGTTATAATAAGGATGCCATAAATCTCCCGCCATGCTATACCAGAAAAAAGCTACCGTAACTTCCATTTTTGCTCCGTTCGCCTCACGACAACCAGTCACTGAAGCACATTTTTTGATACTGTAGATTGGGAAAGCGTAAGCCTCTGCGTACCTAAATGGGCTAGAAATGCCAACAGGATCACCATTGCTGCTCCGGTGAAATAATGACTAATCTTCCAATTGGAATGCTCTACTTATGAGCTTTTGCGTCTCAAAATCATCTATGCCATTGGTTCGGAAAAGTGACACAGAGAGATATTTTACCTTAGGTTTCGCTTCATGCCATTGTCAATGAGGTGAGCAACAAATACGTTACGGGCTTCAACAAAGCCGTTAACGCAACATTGAATTTGCAATAGAGCAAACAAATTTCGACACTCCTGTGGAAATTAATAGCTTTAGGTGCGAATGAATTGTCGACCATGGTCGATTATAGCTGCGGATCAAGGAAAAGCTCCAAAAAAATGCTTAGTTGCTTCCATAGCTCATCTGCTAAGAACTCCCTCACTTAGCGGGCGGATTTTCAGGGGACGGAAATCGAAATGATTTGCCCAAGCCTCATTCCTCCTTATATCAAATGTCCTCCCTCATATGTTCAGGGTACATAAACAATCCCCCGGCGAAAGGCGAGGCATAGTATGGAGCGCAAATGCTATGCTTCGATATCCCAATCCTTGCCATGCCAGGGATCAAGATATAGGTCAATTCTATATTATCGATGACTAAATGGCTTACCCGGCTCCGCCCGGCTCTGTCAATAATATATTCGTAATCAGCATGCTCGATTACCCCCCCCCCCTGTGCCAACTCCCAGCGTAGCTCAAACTTTGCAAAAAATCGATAAAATCGATATCGATCGATGACGAAAAGCAGCCTATGGGCCCGAAGTGTATGTGTGCCAAGTTTGGTCCGGATCGGTTCAGAAATGGAATTTTCTATTCGGAACATACGTACAGACAGACATACAGAAATACAGACAGACAGACAGACAAACAGACATTCAGCTTGATATATAAGATACCAAAACCCCAAGGAATGGGAACAAAAACTTAACTTCTAATTCTTGAAGTCAAATGACTTAAATAACGTTTTGAATTTCTCACATTTAGCATCGACATCTGATTGGGACCCGGAAGAGGGATGAGAGGAGAAGAAACAAGCAAACACGAAGTCAAAGTAGAGCGATTGACCTTCGAAAGTGTATGAGATTGAAAATTTGAGAATTGGAGAACCCGCCTGGTAGATCAAACCTCTTGTATCTCTGGTCAAAGATTCCCTTGCCAAAGTAGCAATAATGGGCTTGATGGCCAAAATGGGGATCTGGGATCTCTTCTTGGGACCACATAAACGGGGAGTACCAAGATTTTTTCAGTAACATCGGCGAAGGAACCTACCATACTCTGTACAGTAGGGACCACGGAAGAGAAGGCATCGACACAAAGTATAAGAAAAAGTGTTCAGTATAAGAAAAAAAAAGACGGATATTTAGCTGACCGCGCTTGAAACAGATCTGATTGTGAGGACCATATGTCATAAGGTCACTGCAGCTCCATAGAAGGTATCTGAAATAGCCCAATCATTTAAATTCAAATTGAAACGCCATCAGCATCTTTATTCAAAAAACGAGAAATTCGTGCACCGATGTCGAAGATAAAGTATTTAAAAAAAAATCACAAATACGCTCCTCCAAGTCTTGTGAATGAGCTTTGGTAGTGCCTTTTTACAGTAGGGAGTGTTATTGCAATAGAACACAACTAGCTGACGCATATAGGGAAAGACTTGGCAGCTTCCAAAATCGGCAAAGGTTTGCGTAAAGTGGTGAAATCAAAATCTAAGAGCTCCTCTGAAATTACAGAGCAAACGTGATGTTATCAAAGGGATTGAAAGATAGTACCGCCCAACTCCTTTCGCAAACATTAAGAACGCAAACAGAGAATAGCCTGATTGAATTGCAGAATCGAGGTATCTCGAAGCGATAAAGTAAAAGACAACTTTTGACTCAAGTAGGTCTTTCTCACTTAGGCCTTTTCGTATGGAAATGATGTTGATGAATTTATTTCTCCGCAATAGTCGCCCTTACCACTTTTCGACTCTTTCTGAGAGCTGGAGATAGCATGGCCGAGCCAGATTACCTTCTAGAAAAGTCTTCAGGAACATTTTTTTGGAAAAATAGGCTCTTTTTAAGTCATCCTTAATTATGGCTACCGTTAATTCGCACTAATGTGCCATTTAGCCGAGATCAAATCATCATCTAGGCAGACGGCGCCGATAGCCCGGTGGCTCGCCGTTTTCCGCATCGATTCCGTAAATGTATGTGGTGCTGTAGAAAGATCAAAAGGCAGCAGCGGGATTTGTAGACTTTGCCTTCCTATAGAATTTCGGTTAAATAAGTGAAAAGTTTGTCTATCCCTGTATTCCTTACGTTCGCCGACGGAAGTCGGATTATTTGCGTGCTACCCCATTCCAGCTAGGTTCTTGTAAAATAAACCGAGACAAAGAAAGCGATCAATTTTCTAATCTACAAATCAAAACGTGAAGATGAAAATAGAGTTAATAGCGCTAAATCTTTCAGGGATTTGAATAATATCAAGGGGAAAACCATCACGAATGGTGGTATCTGGCACGAGGTTAGGGGGTTCAAAACAAGCAAAGAATCCTCTGAAATCCAGTAGAACGTGCAAAAACTCACTTTTCATTCGTTTGAAGTCTGCATTGACACCGTATCCTCCGCAATCAAAACACCCTCGATTCGAACAACGTATTGCTGTGGCACGAGCGAGCTGGGGAAGACCTTGAAATCCCGGCTGCTACATTTCCTGGAGCGGGAACTGCTCAGAAGTTTTTGCAGCCATGCCCGGCTAGGCGAGAACCCATGCCGTGGCTATGTCATGTCGTTTCAAATCCTCTGTATTCAACTCGCGGCGCTCAAGCCCCTCGTAATTTACTAATATAAAACTTTTTTGCGATGTTATATGCACAGTGCCCAACTATTTCGCATGGCTTGGCAAGCAAAAGGAATGTCCTATGAGGGCACCGTTAGAAATCAATAATAAACACAAAATGGATCACGAATAACCATTTAAGAACACATTATCATTTGAGGATAGGTGGGGAGGCGTACCTATCGTAAAAACCATGGATTTAATCATACGGCACAGAGTCATTCTGAATCAATTATTAATCAACAAATTCTTACTAAGGTGTTTGGCTTCTGGAATAGCATTATTCTCCGTCAACTGTAGTACGCCTCTTTCTTCGCTCGACGGTTAACAAAGGAATGAGTCAAAAACAATGGAATATTATGAAAAGAAGCAATCTTCTTCAGAATTTGCAATCATTGATTACTGGCATTGGTGGAAAGAATTTTTTTGACCAGGTGTCTGCTGATTGCATGTGACGGCGTTGTTCAAATTGATCTGAATAGAGTGAAATGCTAACAAAGTACCAAAGATGATTTAAGGACAAACTCCCGAGAAGAGACTAGATTCTTTTACTGTTAGGCCTAAGACATACCTTGCGCGATTCGGCTAAATCGCTACGTTCACGCGACCTGGCACTTTGCCAGATGTCTCCAAATTTATCGTGCACGGTCCTTCAACACATGGACGCGTAGCTTCTGTAACTTGCTGCAAACCGATCAAGTCCTGCCTTAAGAAAGCGCTATGACGACAACTTATGAACAGTCGTTCCTGTACCAGATTGCGCAGCGACTGGAATCGCGTGAGGTATGCCTTAGGCCTTAAGCACTTACAACCGTTAATGGATACGACCCTCAGGAAACTGGCTTTTACAGCGCATATGTCGTCACACCCATTTGTCGCTTCGTCTTGTCTGTGCACGTGTTACAACCGCCTGTAGTACATTAGACGTAATTTATCTCTAACTGATATGTGTGTATATAAATTCATAAACACATAAAGTACAAGCTCCACATAGCAGCACTTCTCATTATATCATTGTATCGTGAATCCTGACACATTGCGAACTCTATCCGAGCGAAGCTTTCGGATTAAAACGAGCACGGGTGGCCATGTCAGAGCTCATAAATTCAAGTCGAACAGGAGGTGATGGTATAATGAAATGTGATACACTGCCGGAAAGAAGAAAGCGCATTAATGTCAACAAACAACTTTATATGTCGTCGGGTGTTTCATGGCGTTTCTTGTTTCGCAGTATGGCGGCTACATCCATCTGTAGCCGCCATACTCTTGATTACAGTTAAATAGCGAATGTAGAATTGCCGGATTTTGCGACATTTCCATTCTTCCAAAATTGATTTTCTGCGTTCGTATATAATTTACAAAATAATTGAAAAACAAAGAAGAACTAACAATAAATTCATCCCGATGAAGAAGGAAACTAATAAGCGTTTCAAGGTTCTCTTGGCTTTTGTTTCAGGAGAACCTTGAAACGAAAGCTAGGAGATAACATAAACCAAAAAGAAAAACAAGAAATAGCATAATAATTCCGTTTCCTCTCTTCCTTTAGACAATTCAACTTTTAGCCCTTGTGCAAATATTGTAAAAATGGTTTCAAAGGATCAGAATAAATGATGAAACATGAAACCATAAGAAAACACACCTAGGATAAGGGTTAACTGTTACCAAAAAGAAAAACTCACTGAAATCATGAACTCCAGAATCACCAGAGTGAATTTGAATTTTTTATAAATTAGTCGCTTACATGGCATGGCGTCCATATGGGTGTGAAGGTCGCTAGTGAATGTAGTGAGCGTCTTTACCCTCTGTTTCACTGGGAGTGGCGGGTGGAAGGCAAATACTCGATTGTTAATTAAGCCTAAGAATTGATTGTTAGCACCTTCGCGAGAGGGATGCAGAGCCCAAAACTCCACTTACCAACCGCCACTGCAATAATATAGAAGGTATGGGTGCGCGGCTCGCTGAATTTCTAGATCTCAACAGGATGTGCGGGCCGCTGACAACATTGGTTGACTGTGTGTGAGGGTCGCTTAAATGAGTAGGTACTAGGCCTGATGTGTATAACGCTAGTATGTATTCAGACTCCGCGGCGCAGCAACAAATGCCCATTTACTCACCAGGCGCTGCAGCAATTGTCTGAATGGCTTGAAAAATAAGGGGCTAAAAGAAAGGCGAGCGGGCTCAAAACTGCTCGCGCATTAAAATCTAGCTGTTCAAGCAGAAGCTTGAACGGAGGCTTCCCTTCCTTTTTTCTCTTCATTTCTCCTAAAAACGCTGCGAGGTTTGTGCTGAAAGATTGATTGTTTTCTGCGTGTTTGTGTTGCTCGTAAACACTGTGCCAGTATTGAAAGGTCTTGCTGAGTTGTTGCTTCTCGATCTTCGCTGCTATGTCCACACTGGACGAAATGATAGACAGAATCTTCGAGTAATCATACCGAAGGTTCAGTCTGACCTAGTATATTCAGCTTTGCTTAAAGCTGACGTCCATTGAGCCATTCGCTGAGTGATGAACGAGTAGAGGAATTTGTGCGATATTATTGTCGAAAGCTTTTCTTCTACTTGTACGATGTCGTCAGCGACAGTGTGTAGTATGACAGCGAAACGTAATGAAACGTATTTTAGTGGAGCGTTTAGAGCAAGAGATTCTCCTCGTATCTAGATAAGATTTTGTGCTCTAGCATTTTATTCGCTAACTCCCTAGACTTTTTCTACCTCTTTTCTAATACTCTCTATCCTTTTTCCCTGCATGTTTCTTGAATAAACACTCTCATATTCAGTATCCATCTGTTCGCTCCTTGCCTGAGCTTCTTTGCTCGGTTTCATCTTTTTCTGGAGAAAGTGGTTAGTTGTATTCTTTTCCCTTACGATACAACGAAATCTCGATTTCGCCCTTACGTGCGGCGACGACTACTCAGACAGCCTTGCAGAAAATGCGGCTGGGCCCCACGCAGAGATAAATTTCTCAATGGAGCGATCAGAGCAGGAGACAATAGATTTATTAAAAACAACTCTGCGTGGAGGCCAGCACAACAGCTGAGAAAACAAACAGAAACAGTAGCCGTGTTAGGTGGCAAA
This sequence comes from Cylicocyclus nassatus, assembly GCA_958299035.1. Classification (NCBI taxonomy): domain Eukaryota; kingdom Metazoa; phylum Nematoda; class Chromadorea; order Rhabditida; family Strongylidae; genus Cylicocyclus; species Cylicocyclus nassatus. Next base: position 38,959,609 of record CATQJL010000305.1, read on the forward strand.
GTACCACGAAAAATTAAATGAGACCCGGCCTGTGGCAGGCGGCGCATCTTGCTAAGTCGATAAAGCGCATTTAATCTAGATCTGCCTACGCTTTGGTAGCCATAAGCCCGACAAGCTCAATTTTCTGAACAAAAAAATACAGGAGGGTCAGGGACACTGTATAAGGTTCGGATATATCGCGTCGACCGCTCTGTACGAGACGAAAAACCAGAATGGTTTACAGAAGCAACATCCCTCCTATGCCCAGGGTACATAGACAGCCTCCCGGCAAAAGACGAGGCGGTGCCTAGATCGTAAATGCTAAGCTTCGATATTTCATTCAATAGGTGTTATGCTACACATAACCCCATATAGGCCACACCAAGCTTTTTGAACTCTACTGACCTGTATACCTAGCATTCCAAATGGAACTACAAAAACATTAATTTTCAATTCAGAACAATCACTGCTCTTTTACTGAGATCAGGAATGATATCCACGAAAGTCCATAATGGAGGAAAATGGACTTTCAAGCCCCATTTTATTCGTTCGCGGTGAGGAGAGGTCGAAATCTACTTTCGCTCGCGTTATCCAAAAATTTTCATCCCATCGCAACCACGAGGCAAAGCGGTGAAATGGAAATGATTCAGCCCTACCTGAGCTCTCGCTTGCGAAAGATGACGTCAAAAGTCCATTTAGAATGGGTGAAAATGGAATTTACCTCCATTTAAATGGAATTGAAGCCCATTTTACTCCCAGCAGCAAGGTGAGCTGGGACTAAGCCCATTTTTGACTTTTTGCATATTTTTGATGGCGATTTTTTGAGAATGTGTTCCTCAGCCCATTTTAAGGTAACAAATGAGTGTAAAAAGTTTTATGTCTTTTATGAATTCTGAAAAAAGTGTTATCTTTCTAAACTCATACGAACGCTATAAAAATTATGAAGGAAGGTCGAATTCACCAAAATATTCGCCAAACAAACTCAAATGCTTCCAGATATCAGGTCGATCCGAAAATTCCTATGTCAGTCAAATAAAGTTTGTTAACTCTTCATCATCAACACCAAAACTAAATTTATGATTTGCATTTAAAAATAAAGAAGATTTGCGTTTTAATGTAATTACTCAGAAGCTATCTTTTGACTAATCTCGCAGAACCGAACCTCAAGAACGGCATTTCAAACGCGACTTTGAGTTTGGTGCAAGAATTACCGAAATGGCGCTAGCTAGCAAGAATTTCTGAAAAGTTTCCTACTAGCAATAGTTCATACATTCAGCTATTTAGAGATACAAACATTAGTGCTGAGAGACAAAGAAGGACTAAAGTAGGAAATTCGCGAAGTCATCTCTTGCCGATTCGTAGGTTTTCCGACTTAAAAAACCTTTGAGTTGCTTTGTAATACAAGATTTTCTATAAGATAAGCATTTTGATTCATAGATTGTAGTGCAAGTCTAGCCAAAGTTTGCTTTCCGCAGAAAGCTCTACATACAAATTTGATTCAATGTAGATCCATAGAAGTCTCATAAGCGAAGGCCAATGTATTACATGAATTTTAGTTTTGGAAGTAATTTAGACGCATAGTCATCGATAGTAAATGACACTTTGTGAGGTGTAACGAAGTGAGAGAATAAAATACTACAGTGACTGACATTGTAATGTTAGGGTTGGGCCAGACTGCGCGACGTACGCAGCGTACGCCGCGTATGCTCCTATAATGAAATATACCGAGCGTACGCTGCGTACGCCGCCTACGCCGCTTCCCCGCGAAGCCCTGGCTCAACCCTTAGGTCAGCCTAGTTAGATATCGACCACTTGGTGGAAATGAGTTTGCAAGAGTGAGCAAACAGGTTGAGGCAAGTTGGAGAAAGGTTAGGCCCCGGTCAGACTTCACGCGACTTAATCTTCGCGACCAAATCGCCAAGATTTCCATTCATTTTCATTTCACATTTAAAAATTTGGGTCTGGAAAAGTATCACAACCGAATGCAAGTTGATCTGCATGGAATGATGTTGTAATAGTTGTCTCCTCGCGATTCAGTCGCGACGATCAAATCGCGTGAAGTCTGCCCGGGGCCTTAGTTGAAGCATTTTTGTATGGAATGAATGAATTCGCGAATGCGATATCTTATCGCACCGCATGGACTAAGTCCATTTTATTCGCACGAAAAGCCCATTTCGCGGGACTTCCGTGGATATCATTCCAGGTTATATGTTAGGTCGGTCCGAAAATTCGTGCCGTTTTTGAGGGCCAATCGCTAACTGTCTAAATAATGATAGGCAGAAGCTCTAGACATTATGCAGAATTTCTTCCTTTTAATTGTCGTCAGAATCCCCTACTCATGATTAGCTATTTTTGAGCTTCTTCAATGGCTTAAGTATTTATGAATTTTTTCAAAAGTCTTTACCTTTGCGAAGTCGTGTAAAAACCGCAAGAAAATGGCAAAAGCAAGCTTTTTCCGAAACTTTCCGAGCCCGCAATCAGTGGAGAAAACGTGTAAGTCGGCGGGAACCGAAACGAGGGAGGCGAGGCGTCAGACTTCAGGCGTACATACCTTTACTGAATGCGAACCTGGAAAACTTCGGAAAAGCTCGTTTTCGCGGCTTTCATGCGTTGCAAAGCCCAGATATGGATTCCTCATGACGAGAAGACTCCGAAAAGGTGACAAACTGAAAAACAAAAGCGGAGACACTGCTTTTATGGGAAACGGGAGCACCACTGTTAGAAAGGCGAAGAGATTTTTTGTACCGGACACTGTTGAAGCTTTTGTCTGTCTTCATTTCTGGCGATTTTAGGATAGGTGCCAAGGACGGCGAGAACCTTATTACCGACCTAATGTTATCAAGTTTCCGAATTAGACTTTAAGTTCTGACGCTTGCAGTATGATGCCGAATAGTTGAAATAGCACCTTGCGGAAGCTTTAATTTTAAAAATTTTTCTTCGGAAATGTGAAATAAAAATAGGAAGGATGAAATAATGGGTAGATAACTTCGATGTACATCTTAGCACTCCATAAAACCACTTTAGAGACATGGACATCGAGAAGACAAAAAAATTCCGCATTGGTGCAGCGCAAAGCGTTTGTCTATCGCTTTTTCAAGGGACTTGCAAATTTCGAAGATGGCACAACTCATTTGATAAAGCGTTTAATTACTGATCTCCATAAAAAGTTAGATTGCCTTGTCAGGATGCTCTCCTTATAACACTATTCCAACGTTTGAATTTCTTGAGTTTAAATTTTTCGCGTTTTTGTTTTGCTTTACTTCTTTCTTCCTCTTTAGTTCCTTCAGAGTACCTACACTCTTTTTGAAGCAGGAACACAAGACACAAACGATTATCACTTTCTAGTCACTATCTATAGAATATCAATTGCATACTCTTGTTGTGGGAGACCAGCCATACTATTCCAGGAGGTGATTCCTGCGATCCCTTAACTCCTGCATTTCCTGTAATTCCTTGACTTTCGATGTGCCGCACTACAAGCGCTTTGCGAATTTCAGTATACTTTGTTTTCTCGCAGAATACATTATTGCAGGAACCACATCACAGGAACTGCGACAATTGCAGGAATTACAGAAATAGTATGGCCGGTGCCGTGACCGCATACACGATCATTCTGAGAAAAACCTTCAGCAGCTTTGATTGTTTTTGTATAGGAATTAAAAGACCAGCAGTCGGAGTGGTAATTTGGTCGAAGCCATCATTCTAATTAAGTTTCCATACTAGTAACTAGGAGCTTCAAATCATTTTTGCAATAAAGCCACGAAGAAGTAACCAATTGGATTCAATGGAAAGGACACTCCTCAAAAGAAAGCCACTCGGGAGATTGAACCCTCAGTATCCTCATGTTTGTCCGCAATCACTGCATCTCACCAAATTTTATCTCGGTATGCAACTTCTTATTTTTCCACAATGGTTATTCCTTACTAACCATTTATAACAAAGAATCGCTGGAAAGTGGTTGCAAATATGAGTACGGATGCTGCGCTACGTAGGCGCCACAGAAAAGTCGATTACATCAGCAGTGATCTTTACGAGTATTTTGCGAGTAATGGACAGTTCATACGCTTCCGTTTTCAGTTCGTAGAAAGAAAGCTATTTGGTTTCTAATGCTTCTGTCATCGAAGCCTACTCACGACAGCAGGAGAATTTGGGCTGTCTCCTAAAAGCAGCAGGTAGGGTCTGTCAAGGCCTTTACCATGGGCCATCTTTTGCTACATTTTACTGTGGAAAGTTATTTGGGTGGCGATCGGAGTCAGGTATCTCGTCACAAATGCTCATCAGATTGTTCTTGGTGACACTGTGGGGTTGTCAACAGCCAATGTCGATATAATCCGCAAAATAGTCCTGGCATTTAACCATCGACATAGTGTCGCGGTTCATTTTCTGTAAACCATGGGATCTGACGTGATGTAGAAATAGAGCAAGCGAATTTGCCAGGCATAGAAAATCCAGCAGTGGTTTTATCAATTGTGATAGTGAACTTTAGCTGTGTACCTGTGTACTGTGTACCTGTTCACTACTGATCAAGATGTATTGATGGGACCCTTGTAGAACCCTCCCCGCAAGATGGCTACCTATGCATGTGCAGAAAAAGGGTTTTCTTCCTTCAATGTCTGCATCGTTGTAGATGCAATCGGAAGCATCTTATATGTGAACAGCAGCTTTTGGGGATTCGTCCGTGCTGCAACTGTGTGAAGACGAAGCACCCTTGGACAGGTTATGACTGATGGCGGTACATGTGCAGGCTACGCGCTTATAGGAGTTCCGGCTGTGCTAATGGAGAAATCATGGCCCCCTATCGGTTCACCAGTGTCAGAGGCTACTGAAAAAACGCTTCAATCGGGAACCTAAGCTGCTATTCTTTCTTTATAGAAGGCTTGCAATTCAAATCTTGCCTTCGAAAAATTTTTTTCAAAAGAGATTCGTCTGCAAGATCTTTTTCTGCGCCTGTTTTTTTTTGCGATACCGGTCAAATGTTTGCTTGGTTCAGAAAACTAGAGACGTTCGAACATAATTTCTCCCTCTATTTTCGAGCGATAGGGCTTTCCTTTTTCTTTATTGAAGTGTTGTTGCATCTGCGTAGGCGTCAGCGCAATATCGAACCATCCTACTTTTCTGTGCTCGTTTGCGCTTAGGAAACGGTCACTATGACCGCGGAGAAGTATATCCTCATTTTTGAGCTTTGAGTTGATCATAAAATCCAAAGTCTTGCTGTTCAGAGGTGTTGCCCTTTCTTCTTTGACGCGATTTTTCAGAATCCACATTTACATCATAATTAGAATAAACGTATTTTGCTTTACTGTTTTTCAATGAAAGAGGATACACAGGAGCTGCCCGTCTCCGCATCTGTACGATTCTGGCAGTTGAGCGTAATTCCAGTAATAACCCACGAAATGGTACGTTCATTCGGCGTTAACAGCAGAATAGAATGATTCTTTGATTTTACTAAGATCCTTTACGCCTGAACATGGTGTTGAACTCACACGTCATTGTTTCAAATGAAGTGGTCAGGGGCACTTTGAATGTTAAACAATGATCTAGTGGTTTCACGTCTGCGTTTCATGAGCTAAAGTGCTACCATTACTCTGACTGATAACAAAAAAATGAATTGAACCGGTTGCATGCTTCGTAATTGGGGTAAAATGAAACAATCATGGAACAAGCGTGGTAGTCTGTTGCTTAATTGCTTGTTTCATGATTTTGTACGACCGATTGAACAGAGAGGTCGGGAGAAGATGATCACCGTTACCACTATGTAAGCTAGAGGGAACAACAATATATTTTATGATGGTTTTAACCAGATTACCACGGGAGACGATCTTTTCGCAAAAGCGGTCTCAAGCGCCACCCTGATTTTACTTGTCTGAACACGTCACGCACGTCGCAAACCTTTTCTCCTATTGCTTTGCTTAGGCTGCGTTCCTACTGACCCGAAAGTTCGGGAACAGTTCCAGCGCAGCGCTCGAAGTAAGCATTGTGTTTAAAGTGTTCCCGAACATCCGGGTCAGTATAAACGCAGCCTTAGGGAAGCCGCCGCGGGATGTGAGTAAAGTTAGCGAAACTGATTTTTCGGGGTTTTATTCGCGGCAATTTCGGTCCTGATTCTGACTAGCACTAAATGCTTTTGTTCTTATGGCGTAATAAGATCGACGAATCTAACCTAGGACCGAAAGCCAGCGCGCACTATTTTGTGACATCTTGCGTGTTATAGGCAGAATACTGCTCATGGCTCGGATATTTCTGGACAAAAGATGTAAGGATACGTAAAAACTCATACTTGGTTTGACTTGAATATTGTGCTTCATGCTTTTTCCCATAGCCCCATGGCTATCCTTGAAAATGGCCTTGGAAAAAATGTCAATATATTATATATCAACTCAACACATCAGCAACGGTTCCATGCTTGTAGTTTAGAATCGGGCAAAATTGCGCCTGTGGGTTAGGCTTCCTCCTCTGTGTTATCAATGCTCGTGGAAACTGGTAGAATTCTAGCTATGGTAGGTGTGGAGGTGTATGATAGTAAACAACTGGTTAATCAGAATACTTATATCACAGCAGGTATGTAATGCTTAAGGCATGCTTTCACGGTACCTTGAGAACAGATACAGGGTGTCCCAAAAGTATGTATGCACTGTTTGATCGTTAATATCTCTCTTCTCAAGAAGTCTTTTGCCTTGCTTCAGGTACCGTTTTGTAGAGCTGGCTTCAACTTAGATTTGCAGTATAGAACGAATCACCTATCTCTCTTCATTACTGTAGGATTAGAAAATTGAAACATATGGTGTCAATGTGGAAAAAGGTGCCGTTTCAAAATTTTTCAAAAAAATGTGAAAATTTGTATAATAGGGTTTTTATGAATGCTGAGTTCACTCAACTATTCACAAGATTTCGAAGCTTTCTAAACGGTATAATCGCACTTTTTAGGGACATTGAAAAAATGGCCGCTACCTCTTTCCCATAACTGTTCAATGAAGCATCATAAAAAGTGTTGGGAACTTTACAGTTAGCATCAACAACTCTAATTAGCCTAGTGCAAAAGTTTTCAGGCCGTTTTGTTTCCTTTCTGAGGCAAAATATAGCCTTTCATGGCTCAAAACCCTCTTTGAAGTTTCTACCGTAATCCTACAGTAATCAAGAGATATGGGTGATTCGTTCTTTACTGCAAATATAAGCTGAAGCCATCTCTACAAAACGGTACCTGAAGCAAAGCAAACGACTTCTTGAGAAGAGAGTAACGATCAAACAGTGCATACATACTTTTGGGATATCCTGTATTGTACAACAAAGATGGTGCCGATGTTGCTGACACAGCCAACATCGCGGGAACTTATGGCTAAGTCCAGCACTTTCCTAATGACGTCTATGTAAAAGCATGCATTGCAAAGCGAAAAAACTTTATCAGTGTGTTCATTCGTCAACCTAAATTGTGCTAATACAAAGTACACACCATAGAAGCTAGATCAATTTCAACAATCCTTCTATGTCGGAAAGAGTTTTATCAGCGAAAAAGTGAGTACGTATTTCCTCATTGGTGATCTGTGCAATGCATGGTAAAGTTAGCAGCAGGAACGATGACTGAGCTGGTCCCTGCAGAGCTGCTCGGGTATTCAAACAACCGCTTAGTATGGCTGCTGATTCACTCTGAATCTCACGAATTTGCCGGCGACATCTAAGTCCCTCGCACTCTGCAATGGGATAGAATTTTTTCAGGTCAAAAAGGGCTACAAACGGCAACAGAGGATCCTACCAGGTCTGTATAGGAGCACGTTAGTCACGCACCATTGCTCTAGAGGCGACAACTGCACACTTGTAACAAACTTCGCGATAAGACAAATTTTTCCTGAGCCTAGAACAATCTCTTCTGAAAAGACTCATGATGTGTACAATCTTCGCCAAGTTTTGCTCATCTTACAAGGAAGGATACTGACTTAGATTCGCATTTTGAGTTGAGACATCTGGAATCAGCTTGAGACGCTGATTTCCAACGTCTGTTCCTAGCGCTGAGCGGCATTCTGAAGCGAGTTATGATCTTTTCTATGCAAAATCTGCGAGTTCATTGACTTAGGGTCGCGTGAATTGATATCCCGCCGAGAGAGGATTGCAGCTCAAAAGCTTAATCATCTACTAAAACTCCAGATGAATGGATTTCACGCTATCTATCTGTCCGTCAGTATTCCTACTATCTTCTACTACAAACATATTAAACAGGAGCAAGAAGTTGTGCAAGCAGCATTTTCCAGCTTTTTGTATTGTTCCCTGACGATTCCCGGCGTCTTCAAGGTCTTATTTCTTTCTTTGAAATTGATAAAAACGTGCCAAAGTTGTACTGTACATTTTACTCAACAGTGCTTAGCATGTTGCTGATAAGAATAAATGAGTGTTTGCAATATCCCCAATTTTCAATTTGTGGTTCATCGCAAATTTCACGACGTCAACACACCACTGGTTTTACCAGCAACATGCCTAACACCGTTGGGATAGATGTGCTGTACAGCTTTTTGAGATCTCCGTTAACTTTGAATAAAGAAAAATGACCTAGAAGAAAAGACGGTTGGCCGCCGGGGATCATTAGGGGATCATACAAATAGCAGAGAAATGCGGCTTGTGCAGCTTCTCGCTTCTGTTCAATACGTTTATAGTTAAGCATGGTAGGAATACGGATAGGTAAGGAGCATCAAATTCAGATATTTAGAACTTCAGGATATAAAGCTTTCTTTTAAGCTACGCTTCCCCCCTGGTTCTTTCCCATAGTGCGTATATGCAGCGCAAGCCCTAGCGATGCAAGCGCGCAAATTACGCCAACGGTCAACCTGCTTCCAAATTGGGACAGATTGTATGCGTGGTACATCGCAAAAGGAGGATTTAAGTTAGCATTTTTTCCTATCAGCTTTCCTTTCTAACGATTTTGAACGCTTGATGAATGGGCATATGTAGCGTGTTTGCAGCTGTTTTCATAAATTTATAAGGTGTCATTAATGTTAGGAGATAGCCATGGAATGAACTCCTTAAAACCAAGATGCTGCGAATGTTCGCCGCGTCGTAGCTCTCGCTACTGTCTTCGCGATCGGACTCCCCGTTGTGGACATCGCCAAATCAACTATAGATAGCTTTAAAAACAGTATTTTTTTGCTCTCTTCAACTTATAGTTCATCGATATACTGTGATATCTTGCCTAGTGTGCGTATTCGCTTAGTTCTGCTAAAGCTTAGATAAGCGGTGGAGCGCGTAGGGAAAATTATATTAGAATGGACGAAATCACTTATATTGTGCGAGATCTTGCATATGAGCGTTAGAATTTGATGGAAGCATAGCAAAATTAGAAAGTGGCCGTACAATGCCTCTTTCGATCGACTTGACAGTCCACGGTCGTTCGGCCTGTGTGAGAACTTCCGTGAAAATTGGTTGAGAGTCTGAATGCAGTGCTCGGCAAAATGTCCTGCTGGATATCAAATGTCAGGTGGCAGACCCGCCAGGTATAAAGGAGCCCAACCCCTGCAAAATCAAGCGCTAATGAAGTCCTGGAATGATATCTACGAAAGTCCATAATGGAGAAAAATAAACTTCCAAACCCCATTTTATTCGTTCGCGGTAGAAACTGGTCGGAGTCTCCATCGTCCCTTCCACATTTGCTGCTACTAATCTGGCGTTGCGGACGTGCCACGTGTGACTAACACGTTGGCAACGTTGGCAGCAACACGTTGGCAACATGCAGCAACATGTTGGCGTGGCCAAAATGTTTGCCAACATATTGTGGCATGTTGCAAACATGTTGTTGACACGTTGGCAACATGTTAGCTACACGTGGCAGGTCTGAGACGCAGACCAAGGGTAGCAGCAACTGTGGAGGGGACTATACTTTCGCTAGTCATCCAATTTTATCTCATCGCAACCACGAAGCAAAGCGGTGTGATGAAAATGAATCAACCCTAGCTGAGCTCTCGCTTGCGAAAGAATCATGCGAAAAGTCCATTTAGAATGGGGTAAAATGGGATTTACCTCCATTTTAAATGGACTTGAAAGCCCATTTCACTCCCAGCAGCAATGTGAGCTGGAACTGACCCCATTTTTGATCTTTCTGCACATTTTTGATAGCGATTTTTTGAGAATGTGTTTGTTCCTGAGCTTATTCTAAGGTAACAAGTGAGTGTAAAAAGTTTCATGTCTTTTATGAAGTCTGAAATAAGTGGTTCTTTCCAAACTCATACACACGCAATAAGCATCATGGAAGAAGGTTAAACACGCCAAAATATTCGCTAACAAACTCAAATGCTTCCAAATATCAGGTCGATGCGAGAATTCCTATGTAATTCAGATAAAGTTTGTTAACTCTTCAAATCATCAACCAGAACTAAATTCATGATTTGTATTCAAAAATAAAAAAGATTTGCGTTTTAATATAATTGCTCAAAGCTATATTTTGACTAACCTCGCAGAACCGAACCTCAAAGACGTCATTTCAACGCGATTTTAAGTCTGGTCGCAAGAATTAATGATGTGCCGCTAGTTAGCAAGAAAAATTCTGCGAAAAATTTCCTACTAGCAATAATCCATATATTCAACTACTTAGAGATATAAACATTAGTGCTGAGAGACAAAGAAGAGCTAAGGTAGAAAATTTGCGAAGTCATCTTTTGCAGATTCGTAGTTTTTCCGACTTAAAAAACCCTTTGAGTTGCTTTGTAATACAAGGTTTCCTATAAGATATGCAATTTGATTTATAGGTTGCAGTGCAAGTCTAGCCAAAGTCTGCTTCCCGCAGAGAGCTCTACATATGAATTTGATTAAATGCAGATCCATAGGTCTCGAAAAGCGAAGGCCTGGATATTATATGAATTTTATTCTTGAAGGTAATTTAGATGCATAGTCATCGATAATAAATGGCATTTTGGGAGGTGTAAGGAAGTGGGAAAGAATAGAAAATCCGACAATGTAATAGGACATAGTTAGATATCGACCACCATCGCACCGCATGGACTAAGTCCATTTTATTCGCACGAAAAGCCCATTTCGCGGGGACTCTCGTGGATGTCATTCCTGAAAACGCGATCTAAGGCAGTCGCTATCTCCTCGAAGAGTATAGCATGGCGAAGGGCGATCGCCGATATTGGCGACTGTACTTTACATACCTATTGATCGCAAACGAGTTACCACACGTCAAATCGATACATAACAAAAGTGTAGTCGCCGAAAATTGGCGATCGCCAAGCGCTACGATGGCGATCGTCAATATTAAAGTTTTTTACCTTCCTTTTTTTGCGCTTTCTTATTTTTTTTCTAATTTTTTGCCTCGTTTTTTTGTTCTTTTAGTACTTTGAGTGTCATTGGCGCAATTCGGATCCTTAGGATGTTTTGAAGACTCTTAAGAGCCTGATAATGTTTTCTTGTGCAATGTCGTGATATGCAAGTGTGCTACACCACGCTTTTCTAATAATGACCCTCTTCAGGAATGCATCTGCATGCAAGTCCAAGTCCACACATGACATTCTTGTTGGAAGCATCATAAAAAGAATCAGACAAAACATTTTTCATTCGGAAACCATTACTGCAGGCAATGATGAGTACCTTAAAATTTTGATGCAATGCACCAGCAGTTTCACAATTTGTGGTCTTGAATTTGAAAAAATTAAGTTTACCACTAGCAAACGAAAGCGAAACAGCTCTCACTTTGGATTAATTAATTTCATAATAAACTAATTGAGCAATTTCGCAGAACAGTAATAAGTAGACCAAATTAATACGAAGAGATGGATTCTCATATTAAACTCCCAAACCGATCATCTTCATCAATATTCTGAAAAATTTTGCGATTCTTTCAACAAAAATAAATCACTTTCGAAAAACCTGATGTATGCCAGTCTACATGCCATATTGGGAGCAGCAGTTTGGGTGAATTCTTTGAAGTAAGGCTAGAACCTCAATTTTGTTTTGCAGTCAACAAAGTTCCGTTCCGATCTGATCGCATTGGTGGAGGTAGAAAGGAAGCTTTAAGATGTCACGTGTGAAGGTTTTCGCATGACCAGCAAGAAATTGAAATGCTGGGAGAGGATACAAAAAGAGCTGTTGAAGAGAGGGCATAAAGGGAGCGGTTCGTTCAGAAAAAAGTTCAAGCTTCTTAACTACTTGAAAAAGATGCAAGAATTTAGTGGAAGACATAAAATTAACTTGGAAGAATTTGCGGGACACATACAAAAGAAACTCACATCGCCTCTAGGGTTCTGCTGGAAAAACCTTGGATCTTTTTGGAGAATATGAGTTTTTTGGAAACTGTGAAAGTGGATGGGTCTGTTTTGATCGCTCAATGATAAATGTGTATCAGAAAATGTATGTAAAAAGTTCTAATTCTAGAGTAAGATTTTCAAACTTGAATGCAACTGACGGTGAAAAAACGTCAAATTCTGGATTATCTATCAGTGACCTTTCCGAAGAAAGAATGATAGAGGAAGATTTTTGTGAGATGTCGAATCATTTGGGTATAGTTCTAATTGTTTTCAAGTGCGAAGCCTGCGTCGTTCAGCTAATATCCTAGATTGATAATCATTCCCGAGAAAGGTGCTGGGGCAATCTGATGACCTTAGAGTTGCGGAGAAAACATCAGGAAATAGTAGGTTGAAGGATTGAATTCGCATTCAACAATATTGCTTCATATTTTGAAATGTCGAATTGTCGTCGAGAAGGGTGCTGGGACAACCTAATCGCCTAAAGGATGCTATAGAAAAAACGTCAGGAAATAGTAGGTTCAAAAAAGAGATTCAGTATTTAACGTATTGCTTTATAATGTTGAGGTGTTGTCCGAGAAGTTGTTGAAGCTTTTAAAAATAAACTCGAATCAGACTTTGGTAATTCTACCAACAAATTCAATTTGTTCGGTGAGTAAATGCGTACGTGCAACCACTCAAATAAGATTAAGCATATATAAGCATTATTTTAGGAACATTTGTCGGTTTTTCCCTCAAAAATCTCTCAGAAGAAGATGCACTGGCGATTTCGGAGATACTGTCTCTTCCAAAGGGATTCGGGCTGGCAATCACACCTCTAAATCCCATAAACTAATTTTTTTTAGATTCTGAATGTTTAACGTTGAACGCGATGAACATTTGTTACGGTGATTTTGTTCACTCCTTATCCGCCTGAGGTCTAGCAGATTATGCAAAGATTAAAGTAAAAATTCGAACCCAAAACCTCTTCTTTTAGTTTGCTTAGAAGGATTGATTTCACTACCATCGCCGCTTTTTCAGGTTCTAACTGCATAGGTGTTTGCAAAACTTGAAATCGGCGAACAAGTATGCCAAATAGCAATTCAATCATTCTCCTTGTTCTAGAAACTTCGACATTTTTTCTGCTTGAATTTTTTCGGGAAAGCTAACCGAGAATGCTTCTCAATGTTCTCAGTGAATCGCCTTTTACTTCCTGTATTGGCCTGAACCTCGGTAAAGGGCCAGATGAACGATGGGCCTGGCCAAAACCGCCATCCACCAATATGTGGTACTGGACAGGTCCAACACCACCCAAGTTCCGAGTTGGAAGAAGCCCGTCATTTTCGTCCACCCATCTCTAAAATTTGGTAAATTACAGTTCGTTCATGGGCAGCGCCATAACCAGGGTCAAGCTTGTGATGCGACTGTCGCAACGGGGGGTCGTAAGAGGGTATCTAAGGTGGGAGAGAGGTCGTAAGAGGAGGTAGTTAGACTAAAATACCCTAGGCTTCAGGCTTCAAAGGGAATCAAAAAGCAAGCAATTAGTTATGTTCTTTACAATAAATCTATAAAAAAAGTGGAAATCAGAATAAAAAAGATAAAAAATCTGTAGAAATTCTCAAAAAAAACATTCAAGAGCTCAAAACACTTTTGAAGGATGTATTATTTGATAGAAATGCTAAATGTACCAATTGCCCTAGAAATCCTGCTTCTGAAGCCTTCCTGAAGTCTCACACACTCGACAAAAGCGAATTTCTTTACCAGCTGTGACCATCATAAAATTCTAAATCTTTTTGTAATGTTTTTCACGAGCTCATATGATTTATCTGTACTTTTGAAATGCTCCGCTATATCAATGCAAAATTTGGTGTTATTTTGTCAACTGTGGATTTTCTTATGATTTTATGTATGGTAGCAAAAAGTCAGGAAAGGGGGGTCGTATCTGGGTCGCATCTAAATTTCTTCGGAGCTATTGAAGCTTGTTGGCTGCAATTTTGCTGTAATATGAGGCCATCCTCCTACTTTCCCTCATAAAATTTGCAGGCTGTTTTATAACTTCTCTGGTAAGTTACAAAATTTTAAGCTCAAAAATCCCAGTTTTTGCTTTTTAGGATCGCATCTAAATTTGCGAGAGTCGCATCTAAATTTTTTCGAGCTTACTGCTCCTCAAGAACTGAAACTTTTTCTTTGGATAGTCTGGGCACTATACTACAGTATCTGTGCTTTGCAGCCTCTCAGTCTTTTCCTGGCCTTGGTTACGAATTTTCAAACTACCGTGCTCATGCACGTTTTTGACGTCGTTCTGGACGGCGTTCAAGCGGTTTTTTTCGCGGGAAAAACTGTGGAAGAGGTAGGAAGTAAGCTTCTTAGTCGAAAACATCCTTTGTAGTTCAAGAATGTCATTTTTTCTCCGTGCAAAATATTTGTGTCGCCTACGGAAATCGAATTTGCTGGCCTGAAGTATGCCTGAAAATTCAAAAGAAAAACTTTCAGAATCTCAAACATTATTAAAGGTGTGTATATGTGCTACAGATGATGGACGCACCCATTGGCTTAGAAATTCTGCTTCCGAAACCTCACTGAAGTTCTCAGCAGGTATTTTTTGAGATTGACATTCGCTTATGCAGGTTATCGCGAGGAATGTGGACAGGGGAGCTAAGGGGGATAAATGGGTGAGGGGTGGGGGGGGGGAGGGGGTCGTACGGATTGGTACCTTCAAGAGGGGGGGGGGTCGTAAATGAGGGTCGCGGATCGCATCAGCACGCTTGACCCTGGCCATAACCTTTATTGAGGACTTTCTGAAAACAGCTGCATCTCCGGCTCTACCGTATGCTCCAATATCGTAGGCGAGTATGCGGTAGTCTGCTCGCATAACGCCAGCAAGATAATTGAATAGAACTGTTTGTAGTTCCAGTACATGCTGCTGGAATTTTTGGGCCTCTTAATTCATTTTCCACTAATAGAAAACGTAAACCCTAAGATGTCTACCTTAATTCTGATGTGATTTCCGCCCAGAAAACCCACTGCGCGCGGGTAACCGTATCTGTGCTGTGTTATGGCGTATTCCTCAAACATCCACGTTGTGAGCTCTGGGAAGGCATCCGCAGAGAGAACTACAGTTCTGTTCTTTTTGGTCTATATAGATTACTATTACTGCACAAAATACCTTTTATGATGGCATTCGTAACCTCACTAACGATATCTGAAACCGTTTTGCGCCCACGGCAAACCTCCTGAGAGAGGGCCACAAAGGTAGGGTCAAACCCAACATACCTTAATTGACTTTGAAATTTATATCAGAAAACTTATTCTACGAATTTTGAATACAACTCTCACCGCAGATGAATGAAAAGGCGCTTCCGCCCCTCTACCGGAGCTGCGTGGGTTGGTAAATAGATCTGGGGCCAGTAACTCGTACAAATCCTCATATTTGTGTGGCATCAACCGTGTGTACACAAAACGATGCCGGATCGTGAGAGGATAGGTATTCATCGAACACGCGGAAGCGCGTATTGATGAAAGGGGCATGCTGTGGGCGCACGTAAGGCCGGGCGGGTACGTCGTAGGCCATTCTTTCAATATTTTCCAGCACCCTCAGAGCATCAACGGCGCTCGCAACTGTCAAAATCCATCTCCTTGAAATAATTTTCAGCGTAACTGGGTAGTTCGGAAAGGGAACAACCTACGAAGTCACACACCACTGTGAAACATAGAAAATGAGAAACCCCTGCAAAACTCAGTTATTTAGCTTTCTTCTTTCCATATTAACTTGTCATTAAGTACAGGAAGGCATAGCTGTTGCTAACTTATCCGCAAACCACTACCAATTTTCACAATACAACGTCGATGTTATCTAATAGCTATGTTATCTAGATACCGAGTACTAGCGATCGCCAACATTGGCGATGACATTTTGATGACATTGCCTAAGAATACATTATCAGGCTCTTAAGAGTCTTCAAAACATCCTAATGATCCGAATTACGCCAATGACAATCAAAGTACTAAAAGAACAAAAAAACGAGGCAAAAAATTAGAAAATAAATAAGAAAGTTCAAAAAAGGGAAGGTGAAAAACTTTAATGTTGGCGATCGCCAGTCGTAGCGATTGGTGATCGCCAGTTTTCGGCGACTACACTTTTGATATGTATCGATTTTACGTGTGGTAACTTGTTTGCGATCAATAGGTATATAAAGTACAGTCGCCAATATCGGCGACAAAAATAGCCGGTTTTACACGTATTTGATGCATATCGATCGTCGCCATGCTATACTCCTCGGGGAGTATAGCGCCTGCCTAAAAGTCCATTATTGACCAATTGAAGTGGGCGGGCTGGTGGACTGTAGGCGGGTTTTCAGGACCTAGATGAATTGGAGGGTGGGTCTTAGAGCTACGGTGTACTTGGGTGGTCCACTACCTAACATCATCAAAAGCTGGCAAGCGCCATTTCACCGAGCATTCTAGCCATTGGAGCATCGATAGCAGGGATTGAGGCTTGTCCATAAAATACTGAGCTGTTCAAAAAGTTCTGCTTGATTTTTAGTTGCCTTGTGTTTATACAGCTATTTCCTCTCCGGTTTTATGAGCAATTTGCAGCATCTGAATGCGCGCTAATTCAACTCTTTCGTTCGCATTCGTTGCACATTTCATTTCAACCACAAGACTACAGTGTGGTCGTCAGAATTTTGATAACATTTCTAGTTGAACACTATCTGTCAGCACTATCTTACAAGCGGAGATTTATTTCCTGTAATATACTGACCTTCCGTGACAAGTCCGGGAATGGAAGCAGCAAGCTGAGTTATTTTGCTGAGAAAAAAGATGTAGTGCCACGAGTTGCTGAAAAGTACCTAAAACGAAGGCATTGAATATTTGTCCAACTCTGAAACATTTCCTATACCTTTCTATCCTCTGCTTGCAGCGTTGACGCTGGTGGAGATGATGACCAGCAGTGTATCAGCGAGATGAGAGAGCTCTCGTAAGATGAAGAAACGAGTCGAGAGATAGAAAAGTCACCTACAGACACTTTGAACTAATGAGGTGCATTGTAGTATATATCAAAACCAACTTTTGAGTCTGTCATGACATTGTCGGGTGTCGTAAGTCGCTGTGATGCCATTAAGTACGCTGAAGCAGAGCAATGAGTACACCTGCAGCTACGAATGACCTATTTTGTGAAACGAGTGATTTAACATCGTAAGGACAAATGAGATTTTTAGCAACAAAATGTGACTTAATGGATGAGTTTACTTCTGGTTGACGGTATCTATGAATTCTGTAAGGTCAACGAGTGGTTTCTACTTGACTTTGTGTCAGTGTTCCTATTTCAGATACGATCAGAAGAATTGAGTCGTAGTTTCAACTCACGCTTTCCTATCGTTTGATACTTTAGCTTCAGGTGGGTCCTGCCATCGCTCCTTTCCATTCGGACGTTCGTGTTGCACGGCTAAAATAATGTAGTAAAAGTAGCGCGAGAAAGTTGATTTTGTCCGTGATTTTCTCATTTCTCGGCATCCTGTACGCACAGTATACGGTAGCTGAGGATCTGTGGCTATAGTTCCATGTGAAAAATTTTGCTACAGTTGCGCGTGAATAATTAGCTACTCCTGAATGCTGGCAGCTTGCGCGGCAAACGGTCATGTGTAGCTATTTGTTCTCGTACAAATTATACCGCAAGATTTCAGCACCGAGGCACTATATTTACCGATATACCCAGTAAATCGCCAATATTGCAGAATGGTGAAAATTTGATCACTTTTTTTGCACACTGAATTCATTACTTACAAAAACAATTTATCACAACCTTTCGACCTTTTCCTGCTTCACCCTCGTATGACTAACCGTGTCTATTCATATTCACTCGAAGACATTTTTCTAGTCGACAGGCCTGGCACTGATTTCTTCGCATTACATCCACCACACATCTTCCATTCTCTTTGCAGGAATACAGTAAACGACGTCGAATAGATCTGAATGAAAACAATGCTTACAATCTCACGAGATTTTTGTTGGATGCACTCGAACAAGGCAGGCAGACATAGGCAGCTTCCTTAGAAGTACATGGTGTTGGACAGTGTTCAGATTTTGGGTACCTGATTTCTCATGTGAAGAATGATCGTCAGTTTTAGACTAAGCCATTACTCAGCGACAACTCATGCGTTATGAATCGTGGGGGTGATATTCAACTCTGAACTCGAACTCACACCTTGATTTCTTTTGTAGGTGAGGAACTCTTTGGTCCGCTCATGAGTACTATTTCTTTTGAGTTTAGAGCTGAAGTTCCCGGTAGTGAATCACACAAGACTCCTGAAGTCTGGCCCAGCTATGACTTTCCAATCGGTGTTTTTCAGTGGTGGTCCCAGGATTTTCATTTGGAGGGGGGGGGGGGAGAATGATGATTTTTCGAATAAAGAAGCTCTTTGTTTTTGTGAAGTCGAATTTCTTGAATTTTTAGTGATGTTTCTAAGATTTTCGCGGGCCGTAACTTCCAAGGGGCTAATTTGAAACTTTAAAAAAATCAGAAAAGTTATTTTAATCATTGTTAATCATACACAAGTCATTTGCATACTTTTGTAACTCATGCAAGTAACCTCCAAAAGTTTCGCGTCCGGTTTTCTAGGGGGGGGGGGGCTCGGTTTGCTGCTGTATCCTTGTAGGAGATTTAGCTGTATAAACTAGCCTGAACACTGCAAAACACATTTTTTTCTGCTAAGCGAGATTTAGGATAAAATGTTATGTAGAAGTGAATATAGTCGGTCGAACGCATCGGGTACGTTAACCCTTTCGGACCTGGTGGTGGCAATTGCCACCATCAATTCAGAGATCTACTATACTGGCGCAAGAACATCATTTCACTACTCATTGCTCTCAAACGCTTCATATAGCCTTTGCCTTCCAGATGTAGCTTCGAGACCTGGTGTTTATTTGCTTCTCTGTGAATAGCATGTACATTTCTGTAAACAAGTGGATTTCAACCAATCAATAATTTGCGCCGGCTTGAGCACCGTTTCAGTATCTCGTTTATTAGCCAAAAAATATTCATAATATTATCATATTCTTTTAGTACGATGCTGAGCAAATGTAACTGTTAACTGTTTGCGGGTCCACATGTTTCGCGGGAGATTTGAAAATCCAAAATAAACGCAAAACCAAAAAATTGAAAAATCAAAAAGAAATAGTTCATAAGGTTAAGCAGACTCCAAACTCCGCTATAATGTTATTCATATGGTAATAAGTAAAAACACTAGGATAGAGGCTTCTCGGCTCACTCGCAAAAACTCAGATCCGAAAGGGTTAAACGGCTCGAAATAGCGAGTACAGATGGCATTTATATTCAAAATCGCAGGTATATTCATCAGGTTCGTCTCACATTCTTGGAATCTTGTGCCAAATTGCAGCTGTGAAGTAAATATATCACCGAAGTGCAGGCTGCGTACGCTACATATGAAAGTCATGAATGCAAAATTCTAAAAATAAAGCTACTGGTAAGAACATGTGCATTTCAAAGCGCCTTTACATCGTGGATTAAATTGTTCCAGTTGCAAGTATCTCCAACTACGGAATAAATTGTTAATGTCTAAATATATTTCATTCTCCTAAACTCTCCTCTTGAAGGCACCGTCCACCCAGATTCTCGACTTCCATGTTTTGGTCGTTCCAGGACCCTCTTATGTCTCTGATTCCGATTATGAAGTCGAGAACCTGCGAAAACCCCAGCAATCCCCGTTCCGGAGAACCCCCAGGCCGGCTTTCCGAAACGGTGATTGGCTGGTTGCGCACGGATGGGCGGGCATGGATGGGGAGGGCTGTGCTTTCTGGAAGTCCTTTGCATCTTCGCTATTCCGAAGCGAATTTCTTGCTTTCGAAGCGACATTTTACGCCGCGACTTTGGTATTGACTTTATAGGGGGCCCTACTGTCATATGCTGCCAAAAGCTTGAGACCCTCAACTTAGGGTGGACGGTGCCTTTAACACTGCAAAAATTACAGCTCGTGCCGATGCGAATGTCTACAATCTTAGAAGGAAAAAACTTTGATTTGCTCGATTGCAGCAATCTGCATTAAAAAGTTAAAAAGTCTAGGTCGAAGATGCCGAAGACTTATGAAGTACAGTTCCGCAAATGTAAGCTCCCAGCTCATTATCCATCACCCTGTTCTCGCTTTTCGTCGTTTCAGACTAGGGCTTCGTATGCGCTTAGCCGAAGTTAAGTCGGCTGATGTGCTGTATGGGTATTAGCTAAGCGACTGGAGTACCGTGATTTCGAAATCAAAGGTTTCGCATTTTTTTCGTGGTTCTTTCAGGGTCGCTTACTGCTATGATAGCTTGTTAGAAGATGCTATGTATATAGCTAGGGATTCCTCGTCTTATAAGCACGCTACACAATGGTACACATTTCTTCAAATGCGTGTGTTTTACCCCAAAAAGTCGGTGAGCTAGCGTGAGAAAGCGAGTTTAAAATTCGGAGTGGGATTACTGAGAGTCGTATTACAGACAGCATAGCCTCTCGCACTTAACTTCAAGGTCTTTGACCTGTTGGAATAGATCATTGTCCAGATATTGCATAATGGAGCAAACTAGAAATTCATTACTGCGTACACGATAATAGATATTGTCTCACCCAAACTTTACATACTGAGGCTCGCTAATATTAGGTTGTCCCGAAAGTTTTGTCCGTTTTTTCAACCTATCATAAAAATACGTGGAACAAAGGTAGGAAACGCTCTAAGCACTATCCGACGCATCTTTTCGTTCTCTTTCTAACAGTCATGCTTCCATGCTGATTAATCTTTTGTTCACTGAGATAAACGCCGAAATTTCGAACCCGTGGTTTTTACTATGTCCAAGTTTGACAATTTTTCACAATCTTCATTTTCAACTTTTGGAAGACCTTTGATAGTCCTCAGATAGAGTAAGCAAAGGGCAATGCAATGCATTATTTGGCATATCTAGCTGGCCTTTCAATATTTTTAAAGATAATTTTTTTCAAAAGTCTTCACTTTTGCGAAGTTCTAAAATATAGAAACCCCTCGAACACTAACAAATCATTGGATTTTGAAGCTTTCAAAGACCGATTACGGTTATTCACTATTTTTACGAAGCAAATGAGCGTTTACCGCTTCGAAATATAAGATTTTGCATTTTACGTGTACACGCTGGGGTGGGCTCAAATTCAAGAATTATGAAAATTTTATCGCCAAGGACCCCGCAAATTGGAGAGAAAATACACTCACTGCAAAGAGGAGGAAAAGATGCATCGAATAACACCTTAGTTGTGCGCCGTTTCATGATCTCTGACTTTTGGCATCGCCAAAAGTGGAATTTGGTAGCATCAGAAAAATAATTCTAAAAAATTTTCAAGGCTGGCTATAGATGCCGCAAAATTGCATTATATTGCCCTTTGTTTGCTCTATCTAACTGTTGCCAAAGCTTTTCCGAAAGTCTAAAATAAAGATTGTGAAAAATCGCCAAACTTGGGCATAGTAAAAACCATGGGTTCAAATTTCGGCGTTTGTCTCAGTGAACAAAAGATTAATCAGCATGGAAGCATGACTGTCAGAAAGAGAAGGAAAAGATGCGTCGGATAGTGCTTAGAGCGTTTCCCTATCTCCGTTCCACGCGTTTTTATGATAGGTTGAAAAAACGGACAAAACTTTCGGGACAACCTAATATTTTTAAAGCGACCAAAATCTTCGGCTGAGAGCAAAGAATCGAATGCCTATGATTCATGTGGATCGTAACATCCAAACCCACCAACAGCCTCCATGAGTACGGTGATCTGACTGATCTGCTCGAAAAGTGGATTATGGTATAGGTAGGATTGACGATGAATATTCCGGTCACAAAGAAACTGTTTAACGCTTCGGCAATGGCTGGACTCTCACGGGTACGCTCATGAGTGGTTTATAAACCATCTGTTCGGGATAACATTGAAAAGACGCCTTTCCATACGTTTTAGTACTAGGTTGTCCCAAAAGTAAACCGTATTTCTAAATAAATCAAATTGTATTTGTTTTCCTGGCCGACTTGGAGCATTATTCGATAGAGCGAAGCAAGCTCTATAAAATGACCTCCAAAGAACCGTATAAGTCGCTACCTGGGTAAAATTTGGGTCCAAAAATCAAAAGTTTTCAGCTATCCCAAAAATCGGATCTCCTTCCAGAAAATTCCTACGGACTTCCAACTTGGTCATTATATAGTAGACACATAGTAGTACCGAAAAATGTTTTTGGTTGATTTTTTTCCGGAGCTCAATATTGAGAAACAAAGATGGTCCCAAAATGCCAAAATGCCACTTTTTTCGGGTTTTTCATGTAAAACTTGGTATTTCTTAATTATAAGAGCACAGACAGAAATAAAGCTTTAAGATTATACTTAGCAAAGCTTCTAGTATACAATGACAAGTGTGGGAGGTGCTGAGGGAGAAGTATGCCATTTTCAGACTACCTCTTTTTTCTCGCTTTCTGAGCTCAGGAAAAATCCATTAAGGATTTGAGTACTACTATGTGTCCACTGTATAATGACCAAGTTTGAATTCCGTACGATGTTATTCTTCGCAAAAATCCAATTTTCAAGCAATATTTTTTTTTCGATTTTTGCTTCAAACCTTACCTGGATTACGACATAGACGGATGTTTTGCGATCATTGTGTAGAGCTTGCTTCGCTCTATCGAATGGTACCCCAAGTCTGCCAAGAACAAAAACAGTTTGATTTATTTTAAAATTACGATTTACTTTTGGGACAACCTAATATTATCACTACCTATAGCCTTAGAGTTCACATATGCGGAACAATTGAATAGTCGTCACATTGGAGCAGAAGAAAACGAAAATCAGTCACCTTTTGAAAAATCCTCTACACCCATCGCAGCTCTGCACACCATAGTGTCGTCCTTAATGAACATATAAAAGCAAATCATTTTCATTGCTATATAGCATGCTTAATAAGTTTCTCATACAACATTTTTATTCTAATAAATGAACGCTTATTCTGATCCCTGCACTGGATTCCTTTTGATGTTTTTCATTACTACTCGATAAATCGTATTTGTAATTGACGTAATGCACAAAGGGTATTTCTAAAATAGTCTCATAGCTTGATAGTGAAAAGTCAATTGTAAAAAATGCAAACTAGAAAACCTTAGCAGATACCGTGCATAGGTAAAGACAAGTATGTCTGTAGCATAGAACCAGTTTAGCAACCAAGTTTTCAACCAAGCATACTCAGTTCTTGTATGGTCCATTCATTACTTGTCCTACTGTGGGCTATGTTATGAGCTACAAATGCTGACATTATTGTGCGTATCTCTGCTGAAACTGGTAAGGTTTACAGTAGGCGCACGGTGGAGGGGATAAGGTTATATATTCTTGGTATTTTACATTTTTTAACGCACTAATTACAAGAATAATATTCATTTCACATAAAACAACATTATTTCATTTCACATGAAACAACATTTTTTAAGTCCATGGTGAAGTTACAATATGTTGAATTAGCTGCCAGGTTAGGTTTGTCCCCATCCTATAAACTAATCTCTAGCAATTGGTCCACGGTTTGGGCTCGATGTACTCATAGGTTGCAAACGGTTTCTTTGCTTGTTCCATTGAAGACACGATTTCTTACCAGTTTGCGACAAATTATTTTTCATTGGAATAAATACTTTGTTTACAATGCTCACAAGATGATCTGCATAATGTCCAAGAAAAAGTGCGTTACATGAAAGTGGGAATTATAAAAGCAGAAGTTTTTGTTTCATTGCGCGTTCATGTACTATTTGAACACTTAAGATCCATTGTTCTCATAATCTACAAATATTTCAAGTTGTTGGAAGCAAGAATTTGGATTGTGATTCTAGCGCAGTCTGAAATTACTTAATATGGTACCTGAAGAGCGATCTCCGCAAACGAGGCAGAAGAGATCCGGCTTCAGCATTGAACGGCTGTAAGTTTGAAGTCTGCAGTAACCTGTTGGTAAAGAGGGGCTGACTGAGCTTGACTATCTCGAAGATAAAGCAGTCAAGTGCAAGTATTTGAAAAACTTTACTTGAAAGGTAAGTTGTCGAGGACAATGGCGGATGCCAAGGAAGAGCTAATTGCAACGATGAATAATGCACTGACGCGGTGCTCCCTTCACGTGGGAAAGTGGTCCCATTTGAGCACGAGCACGCTCGGAGTCGTTTTCACGCATTCTGACCCGCTGCACGCTGGTTTTCTGAAAAGTCACTGAAGTGCTCTTCACTCAGCTTCGGCTGAGGAAGAGTCATGGCACAGTTTGCGAGATTAGGACGGGTAGCTCAGTCGTAAAAATTGGACAATCAAAAGGACTTTCTGTGTTTCCAGCTAACTCTAAAGTTACATAAAATGCCTGAAGGTTATATTGCCACACATATTCTTGTATATAGAATGGTCCCAATCTAGAACAGACATATAGTGATCTGCAAGAGAGATGTGTCAAGTGCTCTATTTTTTCGGAAGGATCGCAAAACTTGCGAAATCGCGCGGTTTCTGTTTCACTTTGCAAGAGCATATCTTTTGAAATTACATTATTCTAATTTCACAGGGGTGTTCATAGCTGCAAGTGGATATTGTGCGATAATTCCTCAAAATGGCATGCAGTCGGAGCAGAATTGACAAAGATGCCGAGAAATTTTAATACTTGCCATTCGAATCATGTACATATGCAAGATAGAAAATATGCACTTGCAGAGAGAACACAAAATTTTTGCGATTTCGCAGTTTCGCGTATGTCGGAGAATAAGAGCGCTACAATAGCTTGACTTTCCTTCAAACAAAACGTTTAACATAACTGTGAAAGGCTATAGTTACAGGATGTAGAAAAAGCACTTCCCTCTACAGTACCCACACTAATTATTCGACAGAAAACGCAAAAACTGACGATCCGCGTTTTTTTCGTTTTTTCTCCATAACTTCCTTCAAATTGCATAAAATACAAATCCGAAGAAAGCATGATGCTCAGCTCGTCAAGATGAATCTTCTGATATATTGCACTCTCGTACTATTCTGTTTTCAATCTGCTCGATTTTTGTATGAGGACGGGTATTCGTAGTGGTGTAACTCAGCGAAGAACACACATGGACGATTCAAGTAAACATGAGTCAGTAGTGCTGTCCCCGTAGATTATCACGTATTAGTGAGTAGCGAAGGATTCCCTTTCCATAGGGAAAGATAGGCCGTTTAATTTTGAACAAATCGATGTCTCTCAAATTTTCGTTACCGTAACCCTACAGTAAGACGCTAATTTGCAAAGCAGGTGTGTTTTTCGTGATCAGCAGGTTAGATAACCTCTATGCGCAAGTTTTCCAAGGAATTCAGAACCTTTTATTTTTTCTCGTTCTAAGCTGTGAAGCTCGCCGACGGGTTTTGGCTAAAATATTGATGATCTTGGATTGACCGGAAACTTCGCCCATAGAGGTTTTCGGACTCGCTGATTACAGAAATAGTGCCCTCTGTGCAGCATAAGTTCTTTTGGCAGAGTTATGCTGAGAGGAATGCTGCGATACTACGCAAGTTCCTAAGTTTGTCTGCCCTTTGCGCGTGTCTGTTGGACAACTTACCTGCTCCTTCTTGTAATTTGAAATCATTAGAGGCAGTGCTCTTAGAACATGCTTAAACTAGGCCTTTACCTACATTGGTCGCCGAACTGTGAGCTGACGAACTCACGTCCGCATAAAAATCGTTCGAAACTTTAAGATCGCACATATTGGCCAAATATCACCGCGAATGGTTACAGATGACTCTGATTGTAGATATTATGTTTATATATACACATGTTATTGCTAATTTATGCCGCATACTGCTGCTTACCCCTTGTGCCAACTCTTACACCTGTAACTCAAAGTTTGCAAAAAATCGATAAGCCGATAACGACCGATGACGAAATGGAATCTATCAGACCAGTTCGGCTCCTAAGGCTAGGTTCATACTAATTCCCACGATCCAGAACTGTTCCCGCACAGTCCCGCAATGTTCCCGCGCTGTGCTGAGAACTGTGCGGGAACTGCAACTGTGCTGCATGCGCTGCAGCCGCCCCACACGCGTTTTGAACGGCGGGAGTTGGAGAATTTTGACCGTTTTCAACGGTATTTCTTCCAAATTTCTCTCATTTTGGCCTTATTCCTCTACCCCGCTCCTTTTTTTTTGATCAGCAGAACTTCGAGCTCGAAGGGGGGTTGAAGAATGAGCGCTTTTCGCCATGAATTAGGGAGTAGGAGCAATTCCGAAATTGCATGAATTGAGACTTGTCTCTTGTTTTGATGAGTTTCGTTGTTGGGCATTCTCCGCCCTTTCCTTTTTCCATATCGTTGTTTCTCCTTTCTTTCTTCTATCCCACTTCTCCTTGTGATGAGAAAAGCTGTGAACTTGAAGCGGAGTTGAGGATTGAACGCGGTTCCCATCGTGTATCCGGGAGGATGAACCTTCTTGCGCTCGTCCATCTTCTCTGCCATTTTTGTTCAGGCCTACTTCATGTGTTCTAGAGACCTGTCCATGTCCCTTTCAATACAGATGCGAGACTACGCAGCGCCTTCTAGAACACATGAAGCAGGCCTGGGCAAAAATGGAAGAAAATGGACAAGCGCAAAAAGAGCAATCTCCCGGATATGGAACAGAACAAGGTTATTTCTTTAACTCGCTTTAATTTCACACCTTTTCTCATCACAAGGAAAGGGGCTGGGAGGCCAAAAAGGAAACTCATCAGAAAACAGAGAAAAGTCCAATTTATGCAACTTCAGAATTGCTCCTACTCCCTAATTCATGGCGAAAAGCGCCCATTCTTCAACCCCCCTTCGAGCTCGAAGTTCTGCTGATCAAAAAAAAGGAGCGGGGTAGAGGAATAAGGCCAAAATGAGAGAAATTTGGAAGAAATACCGTTGAAAACGGTCAAAATTCTCCAACTCCCGCCGTTCAAAACGCGTGTGGGGCGGCTGCAGCGCATGCAGCACAGTTGCAGTTCCCGCACAGTTCTCAGCACAGCGCGGGAACATTGCGGGACTGGCGGGAACAGTTCTGGATCGTGGATATTAGTATGAACCTAGCCTTAGGAGCCGAACTGGTCTGATAGATTCCATTTCGTCATCGGTCGTTATCGGCTTATCGATTTTTTGCAAACTTTGAGTTACAGGTGTAAGAGTTGGCACAAGGGGTAAGCAGCAGTATGCGGCATAAATTAGCAATAACATGTGTATATATAAACATAATATCTGCAATCAGAGTCATCTGTAACCATTCGCGGCGATATTTGGCCAATATGTGCGATCTTAAAATTTCGAACGATTTTCATGCGGACGTGAGTTCGTCAGCTCACAGTTCGGCGACCAATGTAGGTAAAGGCCTAGTTTAAGCATGTTCTAAGAGCACTGCCTCTAATGATTTCAAATTACAAGAAGGAGCAGGTAAGTTGTCCAACAGACACGCGCAAAGGGCAGACAAACTTAGGAACTTGCGTAGTATCGCAGCATTCCTCTCAGCATAACTCTGCCAAAAGAACTTATGCTGCACAGAGGGCACTATTTCTGTAATCAGCGAGTCCGAAAACCTCTATGGGCGAAGTTTCCGGTCAATCCAAGATCATCAATATTTTAGCCAAAACCCGTCGGCGAGCTTCACAGCTTAGAACGAGAAAAAATAAAAGGTTCTGAATTCCTTGGAAAACTTGCGCATAGAGGTTATCTAACCTGCTGATCACGAAAAACACACCTGCTTTGCAAATTAGCGTCTTACTGTAGGGTTACGGTAACGAAAATTTGAGAGACATCGATTTGTTCAAAATTAAACGGCCTATCTTTCCCTATGGAAAGGGAATCCTTCGCTACTCACTAATACGTGATAATCTACGGGGACAGCACTACTGACTCATGTTTACTTGAATCGTCCATGTGTGTTCTTCGCTGAGTTACACCACTACGAATACCCGTCCTCATACAAAAATCGAGCAGATTGAAAACAGAATAGTACGAGAGTGCAATATATCAGAAGATTCATCTTGACGAGCTGAGCATCATGCTTTCTTCGGATTTGTATTTTATGCAATTTGAAGGAAGTTATGAAGAAAAAACGAAGAAAACGCGGATCGTCAGTTTTTGCGTTTTCTGTCGAATAATTAGTGTGGGTACTGTAGTTTGCCTGCTTAAAGAACTCAAACATGAAGTAAATCTATAGTTCCTTGCATTCTTGTTGTAGGCGAGATTTTGGAGGTTAGACAGGTGAGCTTAATTTAGAACGGTTTCTCTTGTCCATTCAAAGAGTGATAATAAGCAGGTCATCGGCGATGGCCGCAGCTTTCAGATGCGATTCTGTGAATTACCTCTAGCAGTAATATGAAGTTCAAATTGAGGTAGAAACGCATAACTCTTTTCCAATTCTATTCCTATTATAAGTTAGCGGCGTCTTGTTCAGGCCGAATAAGGAAAAATCATAGCGTGCAGGGATCGCGAAAACTCCCGAAAAGCAGCTAATCTCATTTTCTTTACTTAAGAGATCGGATCCAAGCCATGTGTAAAATTCCAGATTTCAGCAAAAACCAACAAAGAGAGTGGAAAGAATATCAGACTTTGGCTACATTATGATTTTGGAATAATAAACATTGGATGTCGTTCCTATGCCACGATTTCTGATCTCATCCTGTTGGTTGGTAAAATAGTGGACAACTCGTCTCCTGATACAACCGAGGAACGGCAACTTTTAGGATGCCGGAGTGCTACCACGCTTTTTTAGTAAAAGACTCCTTGATTCTTCGTCGAAAAACAATGTGAAATTTTACTCTTCAAACTTGTATTATAAAAGAGAGTTGCAACAGCTGTGACAAATCTTCCACCGAGTGAAATTGAAAAATTCTGGAGCCAAATTATGTAAAATGCTAAAATGTCTCACCATTGGATTCATGTTGAATTTAATAGAAAAACCTTGTAATCGTGTCAGAGTGTGGGCTTTATTTTGAAGGAATATTTTTTCCGCCCGTATAATAAAAAAAGCTTCTTGCAAGCATTACTCGCATTATTGTGATGTCTAAACAGTACATAAAATTCGAAAAGCATAGCGAAAACAACTTCAAATATACATACTATCGCATTCGTGAATTTCTGACTGAATCGTAGGTTGTTGTGCTTTGCACATTGGCTCAAGTTTCTTTTTTTATATAAGGATTTTGATTTATTTGGTATAAGCTTTTATTTGCATCCTGTAAACAACTTGATTATCCTGGTCAATGTGCAATGTTCTTTGAGAAGATCCCTAGATCCATTGTGAGATTGGAACGTAATCTATTTTGTTTCCTGAATTAAAGTTGAAGACATGAGGCAGCCATGTACACAAAGAGCATTAGAGATGCTCTGAATTTTTCTTTGTCAACATCATTATAACTCTGAGTCCAAGCAATGACGTCAAGAAACCTACATGCCATACAATAAATCACAAACACTATAGACTACAGAAACTTTTCTTCATATGCAACCTTCCCGAGCAGTGCGGTACGTACTCGACCTAAGTATTTGATTCCATCTGAGGTTTTGAAGAATTGCTCATAAGAACATCAAAAGTATCAAAGTTCGAGTCAAACTACAAAACAAATGTGAACTCGTAACAAGTACTTTGTACTTTTTTCAAATTCATTGGTTGTAAGTTGCTGGTATTGAGGCGCAAACTCCCAATTTGGTAATTGAGCAACATCAACGAACTGTGGTTCTAGTTTGATTTGAAGCAGAAAGATCACTGGGAAATAATTTTTACGCATTCTGATAACACCTGTTTTATGAGGGAGTGTGATACCTCGCAGTGATCTTGGTCTCATTACTTGTCATTAACATCCACTCCGTCATACGAGCAAAGAATAGAACTTGATTGCGTATGAGAATTTGCACGTGTGAGATGACGAATTACCTCTTGTGAATGACTACTGTTGAGCAGCCAGGCGTAAAACTATTTTTATAAGCAGGCATTAACAGTTTCGGTCCCCGATTATTGGAGTCGCTAGTAAAAAACAGTCAGAGAATGAAGGAAATAAAGTGAATATCCATTTTTCTAATTTGTTTATCAATTTCAAGAGAAAAAATTTGAGAATTAATGTAAGTTGCATTGAGATCCACTAGACTCTCCTTCATTGGTATGTAATACGAAGAGAAGCTCGAAAATTTTATATATTAGGTCGTTCCGAAAGTAATGTCGCTTTTTTCAAATAAACGCCACATTTCATGGAATCAAGATTTTTGAGAGACCTTAGGAGCATTCGATGCAGCATTTCATCCTCTTTCTAATGGTTCTAATTTTACTGCATAGTGTTCAATGAGCTCTCGAAAAATTACCACAATCTGCGACTCACGCTTCTTGCCATGGTCAAGTTCGGCTATTTTTCTAAATTTTTGTACCTAATCTCCGAAAAAATGCAAGTGGCAGGTAGATAGAGCAAACCCTATAGGACACAGAGTAATTTTTTCTTTTCCTTAGCTTGCTTCTAAGAGTTTCTGGAATCAATTTTTCAATGATATCAAATACCATATTTGGTCAACTTGAATCTCACAGAATAACAACCGGCAAGCAACTCGGGTGTCATTCGACGCAGCTTTTTCTCCTCTTTTTACCAGTTGTTTTTGGTTTCCAATTCATCAAGTTTTCCGAGATAAAATCATCATAATTCAGGTTTTCCAGGGCGCTTCCGGCTGTACCCGGATTTTCGAAAGTTGCTAATCTGAAGCGATAAACGCTCATTTGCTTTGTAAAATTAGTGTAGAACCATAATCCATTTTTGTAAGTTTTAAAATCTGACGATTTCTTGGTGTTTGATGCATTTGTGTCTGAGACGAGCCTGCTAAAATTCGGTGGTTCCATCAAAAAATCTATACAGAAATTATGACGAGCTCTGAAAAGTAGAAAAAAGTTGTGCTGTTTCCCGTAGGGTTTGCTCTATCCATACATAACTTGGACACCTTCCGGGGGTTGTTATAAAAATTTGGAAAAATTGTGAAACTTGACCTTCTCAAAAAGCATGGGTCGCAGATTCCGACAATTTTCCCAGACGTTATTCAATTTTGTGCGGTAATTATATAACCATTAGAAAGGGAATGAAATGCTGCATCAAATGCTACCAGAATCTCTTACACATCTTTGTTCCACGAAATGTGGCGTACGTTTGAAAAAAGCGACATTACTTTCGGAATGACCTAATAGTACAAGTGAGGAGATGGAAATATGACAGGATGCATTTTTTAGCCGTAATTTTTGATTTTCTAAAATTTTTTCTATTCAATACGGAAAACGCAATTTTCATTTTTACTATAGCTTAAATCTTGGATAGTTCTTCAAAAATTACAGATTATACCAGGTACAAAAATTGCCTCATTTTTTATTTTTGAACGACCTGGCATCCCGGGTCCCATCCCGGTTTGAAGCCACTCCATCGTGTTTGACCTCCTTGTGGCGAAACCTATCCTTGTCTTGATTCAGACTTGGATTCGTTTCCTACTTTCCTTACCATGACTTGTGACCAGCAGATCAAAATGCGCTTCACCTCTCATCCTTCATGACTATGAGGAGAGTGCATAGACATAAAAGAGATAAAAACTGAGAGATATCAGTTTATATGGCAGCAATTTTTATTGTGTCTATTTTTGGAAAGGAACATGCTGCCACCATTTCCAAGCAGTATCCATAAGAAAAAGTACTAAATACCCAGGTTACTAGGCAATTGTGTCGACCCACTCGCTTCTCAAGCTGTAAGTGAGAAAATGGCTTGTTGTGACGTTGCCATGACTACGCTGGTTAGCGGCTGTCCGCAAAGTCGTAGCAACTCCGCCGTTTCAAGGTCTTCAAACCATATCCATTGCTCTAAACAATGCTCAAATGATGTCTGCCTGTCTCCTGACACCATCCGCTCTCCGGATGGCTCTCCAGTCCTCGGATGCCGACTCTAAGGCCTCTGTAATGCGGCTGGCGCGGCTACTGGCAGCGTTTTATCTTGGATATCCATTATTTATTCCCAAACCTGGGGCATCTTATCCTTCGCTGTTCATTTGGTCGCAAATGGATAAAGATGGTAAGTGATTTTATGCAAATAAAGTTCGTTTTCGTTCAGTCTCATAGATTTTCACCAAACTGCTTAGTCGAAGATTTCAGTTTTCTGCTCACCGTAGATTCAATCCACATTTCATCTAGATCATAAAAATTTCGTTTTTGAATTTTTTGGCCATGTATATAACAGTGTGTCATTCCGACCCGTCCTCTTAACTATGATTATGAACTACAACAAATATTGAAAGGCACACTGCGTCATTTCTAAGTCCATCTGTCCTTATGAGCAGTAACCCTCAACATGAACAGCTCACTTCATTATGTCATATATTAGTCAAACAAGATACTGCAATAAATAAGAGCAGATTGTAGAATTCTACTTTTGATTTACATAATGACTATGTGCATTAAACTGTTCTACTTATGACTGCGTGCATTAAATTAGCTGCATGTATTAGATCGTTTCATAAGTTCGTAGAGTTTCGATTAACGAAATGACAAAATTTTAGCAAAAATCGGTTAATAATGTTGCTCCATTGTTGCAGACAACCTCATGCCACCAAGCCATCACATTTTCATTTCCGTTTTTTCAAGAGTCAGCGGTTTGATATCAAAAAAGTGTAACAACATTTCTCGTGTTAGAACTCCTCCTTTGTACGTCTAAAAGCTAATTTTTCTTTCAATTTTTTTTCAAAAGGTGTTCATAGTTGACGACGCATCTTTTTATACATTCATCAAGAAACCAATTAAAGCTTGCGTTATCGTGCTTCCTGCGCTTTCCTCTTGGCTGCATTATCAAAGTAAGATGTGATAACCAGAGTAAAGATGCTTGAACTGGTGTTACCCACAATCTGCGCGTGTTTCATTCCCATTATACAAACATACATGGGAGCATTATAAAATATAGCATACTTTAGAAAAGAATAATATAGCAAAATAGCATCTTTCATTTTGTATCAAATAAGAGGGCTACGTGCCATCTAGGTGATCTAAGTCAGCGATATTTTAATTTCAATTTTTCGGCTTTTTATGATAATTTTATGTGATTCGCGCTGCAAACTATTACCAATACCAATAAAAACCTATTTGACTCGTTTGTTTCCCTTTCCCACCTTCAAGGTGGTACAATCTTGTTACACACCAAACCACCATAAGAAAACTGGAATGCGGATGTTCAGCTCCTTGAGCAGCATGAACGTTTTTTCCCTGAGTTTAATATTAAAGGAGTTAGTAGATTCGCAAAGTTAGAAAAAATTTGTTTTCGTAAATCGGTGCTAGTTTGTGCCGTACCCCTGATAAAAAAGTTTCGAGAAATATCTTCAAGTTTGGCATGGAACTTGTAGAAATTGAAAATAAAGTTGTAGCTTCAAGAATTTTCTTACAAATGGGGTTTTCAACAACAACAACTTGATGCAGCCAAACTTATCGTTAGAAGAGTGAGTGCTGTGGTGAAGACAAAGATGCTATGCTGTTCCGAGGATCCACTTAGGCCCCTGCATCTGAAAAGCTATGCAGTACTTTGTTTTATTAGTGTTGAAAGTTGTTGTGAGCTTTTTGCGAGTGTAATTACGAACAATTCCCCACACTTTCTCTTCTTTATGGGTTGCCAGAAACTAAATTTGATTCTATTCTTTTTTATTCAGATTTTGTGCTGGAGGCTAAGGGACCTAAAGGTTATGTCACACTATAACATTGTTAACTAACAATAAGCTCTATGGTATTCTGCTATCCGGACCCATTTTTTCAAAATGTTCTCATAAAACACGTGCTTCAGTCTAGAATTTTTTTTTCGTAGATCATGTGACGACTGTCACCTTTTCACGTGTCAAGATAAAAATCAACGTTCGCAGCCAGTCTGACATGTTTTTTCAAAATCATTTCCGGTGAAGTATAAGTGCATTAAAAATAACTCGAAAGCTGTTCAGGGGTCTTTTATAAAAGCAAAACAGTTTTAGACGCTTACTAAAACATCTCAGTAGCTTTCAGCAGTGATTCAAAGAAATCCCGCTTTTCACATTTTTTCGTCATGAGGATTTTAGCCTTAAAAGAAATGAATGATGGCTTGAAGTATACCGGGCTGTCTTTCGTCATTTAGATGATAGAACAACGGCCAACTTGTCTGGTTTGGAAGAACCTAATTCAACAACGTCATTAATGTTTAAACTCATTCATGAAACTGTTGTTCAAAAATGGGGTCGTCTTTGGATACAGATTAAACAAACATTGATAGCTAGGCTAAACAAACTCGTGGTAAAAACCTGTTAAACATGTAGATGACCGTGGCTGGAGGTTCACTCGCCCTCCTGTGAAGTTCTACCAAGCGTACAAGAAAAGAATCAATACCCTTCGGAAGATTGGGTCCGGATAACGGAAAAATACCGGTTTTTTATGAATGGCACAAAGTAAAAAAGTGCTGTGGGACTTTTTGAGAGCGTGCCGAAGCAATGCCACAGCAAAATTTTTATGGTATGCATTTGAAAACAAAACAAAAAAGCAACAAAGCCAGAACTTGACTGTAGCAAGTACCAAAGAAAACTTTAAGTGATTTATGTAAGAATATTTCAGAGTTGATAGTTGTTAATCCAAAAATAATTATTTTTAAAAGAACGTCACATTACGACTTTCGCAAAAGCATTGATTCACAATTTCCGAATGGTTTATCTTTTCACATTGACCTATCTGATTGATCACATTGATATCTGATCTGATGTCTTGCTGATTTCTGCTTCAAGCTTTTTTTTAGTGTCTCTTATCAGAAATGACATAGTTATTTATTAAAAATGCAAATTCACTTCTATCTTAATCATCACTTTGCAAGAAGCATTGATTTCGAAAGATTTTAGATTGCCCACCTGGATGCTCACCACTAAGTCGAGATGAACTCGGACGCGAATTACCTTCGGAATATCTGCCAAGAACCCCTGCCGTACTTCTAGCACACTGTGGCTCGTTCCTAGAAGCTATTTTATTCTGTGATCACTTCAGCGACTTGCGCTCATCCTTAATGCTTAGAATATTCGTTGATCAAGTTTGCAGGTAGTTGTGTTTCTAGAATATACAGGGTGTCCCAAAAGTGTGTATCACCTGATCGTTATCGTCTCTCCTCCCAAGAAGTTTTTGCCTACCCAGCTCACTTTGTAGAGCTTCTTCAACTTAGTTTCATAGTATAAAGCGAATTATTGATCGCTGTTCTTTACAGTAGGATTACGATAAGAAGTTTGAAGAGGGACCTGAGCTGCGAGGGCCAGGTTTTACCTTCGAAAGGAAGCAAAAGGACTTGGAACTCCAACATCAGGCCAATTAGAGTTGCTGATTCTAATTATGAAGTTTGGTTCTTGAAGTAGGATGCAATAGAAGCTGTTTTTTTGATGTTCTCAAAAACTTTGATCACAGCGTCTGAAAGGTCTCACCATTCTGTAAAAATCAGCATGCTCAATCATTAAAATCAGCATGCTTGAAACCCTTTACACATGTTTTCAGGGTTTTTTGGAATTTTTCTAAAATGACCTATTTTACACAATGGCGCTATGTGCCGAAAGCTCCTACCGTAATCCTACAGTAATGAAGGATCACTGGTGATTCACTCCATACTGGATATTTAAGATGAAATCAGCTCTACAAGACCATATCTGAAAATATAGAAAAGAATTTTTGGGAAGAGAGATATCAGCGATGAAATTGTAGGATACACACTTTGAGACACCTCGTAAACTATCAATTTGTCTGTGTTTATTGCGATTTTTCTAGATTGCAGAAATTCTTAATGATTGATTATAAATTAAATTCATTCTAGTTTGGATCTTACATCAAGTTTTCTGGAAGATTTGCGGACACAGCAGCTACAGAAGCAAGTTCAGCTGACGGCTGCTGGAGCAAGTGCGCCATCCGCAGCTATGGCTCTAGGTCACCGATATGTACAGGTAGCAGATTTTTTCATACCTTCTTTTTCAACCATTCCGCTTTTCTTGCAGTCGATGCTAGAACTAGAGATTCTCTATGAAACCGATGATTTGCACAAGATGCAGATGTTTATTCTATCCCAGCTGGAAGTATTGTTTGCTCAACTACCTCTTCAGGTCCAGGACACCTCTGTTGTAAGTTCTCCAGGGAGCATTCCATTGAAGTTGCTTTTGAGCAAATCAAGAGTTCCTGATTTAAGTTGCCTCGTCCTCCTGTATACTGCTATCAACACAGCGGTGATGAATCGCTGGAATCTCAAATTCACTCAACGATGCACTCCTATCTGCAGGCGTTGTTAATATCAATACAGAAGACCAATAGAATGGATACGGAGATCAACAGGGTGCACGAGATGATTGACAACGGAGCTTCTGCGGTAAGCACAATGAACTTTGTCACAGCCCTGGGGCTGGAAAGTAAAAATTATTCGAAAACCTTTAGGTGGCAATACGTTGTGAGAGTCTGAATAAAAAGTTTTACTCAGATATTTACTTTACAAGGAATTTAATCGACCTGCACACTCTACAAACAATTTGAAGGCAGCGTCCAGGCAAATCTGGACACATGAGATCTCACGTGGATAGTAATTTTGGGGCCTTAACTAAGCCAGTGCCAAACCGACAACTCAGGTAGTGCTCTAACGGCTAAGATATTTTCCTCGAAACTGTCCCCCCGGATCGCATTTCGCATGGTTTCAAGGCGCAATCCGTGGGTTTTCGCGCGAAACTGCCATGAATCCATGCGAAATACGATTGTGAGGTCCATTTTGGAGGCGTATAACTCAGCCATTAGTGATTGACCTGCGCTGTCGCTTGAGCAGTGCCCCGAGGGCCCCAAAGTTACTTTCCACGTAAAATTCCCATTGCTCCAGATTTGCTTAGACGCTGCCTTTAATGAGATAAATCTCATTTGGGAATTATATGATCGTGCTTCCTCCAGGTACATTTCAAGAATTAGACCTGCAAAAGATAACTGAAAATGCGTTTGACTGATGGCCATAGAAAACCATCCCTTACTTTTTTCTTTCTTCAGAAACATGTTGCATTTGCTCCGTATTTTTCTGGAGCGAATTTCCTTAGTTTTTTGAGCAATGCTTGGCAGAAAGTAAAAATATGTCAAAGTAAGGTGAGTATATTTTCAGCATTCATCCACTTCCTTTTCCTCTTCTTTACTCGTTCAAGCTCTTCTATTAGTGCTTCGTACAATCTACCGAGATGCATTCAGTCTAGCTGCGGTTGAGCATTGGGTAAGTTTGGTAAACACGCCATTCGCATTTGATTCTAACCATTTTTGGTGTACTTGAAACAATTCCAACCTTCCTTCAGAAATACGAGTTATCGTGAAAGGCAACAGCTCAAGCTAAACTTTATTGAATTTCCTGTAATCAAAATTCAAATTCTACGAATTTTTTGGCTTTTTTAAAAACCAGTGATCGTTCTGCAATCTGTATATCCATGTCGTACATATGCTATACGTCAAAAATTTTTCTAGCAGATCTCTGAAACCTCCATAAACGTCAACTGAAACAATTTAAATGAATTTTGCCAATTCAGGATAACCTACCAGAACTCGCTGAAAAGTATAACGCGCTCATTTCTGCCGAAAGTAGCGAAGAAAATAACAACATAAAATCGTAAGTGTACAACGATTCCTTTCAATTAATTTCCAGTATGCCATAAAACCGCTTTCAGATGGCTTGCAACTGTCTCTTCGCTTGATCTCGAGCACATTAGCAGATTTTTAGCTTTTATTAGCGAAAATTTTCCCTCCAAGGTTGGTGGTTATCAAAAATAATTTTTTTCAGTCTTGTTCATTCTAGAACGATCTTCCGCCACTTACATGCCTCACTCGGGAAGTTTGGCGTGAGGGAATGTTGCCGAAGCAGAGTCGAGCGCCAAAGAGGACAGATTGGCTGTCTGGAGTCATATTAACTGCTCATAAGGTTAGTGTAATTTTGTGAGATATGAAATTTTACTTGAGACAAGTTCATATGGGGGCTTCCAAAAAATTCAGTGAAAGTGATGGTAATTTTGCAGGTGCCCCGAATCGTCTACGACAAGATGACGTTTGTAGCCACTGAATGGACTTCTCCCCTCGCTCTCGATTCCTCTTTGATTCCGATGCTTCTGAACCTTTCACCAGTAGATTTCTGCTCGCCATCCACAGCCAGTGCAGTCATTCGGCCGTGTGCCTCAGCCCGTCCTGCTGTATCTCGGACCTATCCCGAACAATCTGACAGAATATTCAGTCCGAGGGTGGACGTCATTGCGATGTACGCTGAGAAAGGAAGAGAAATGATGGCGAAGAGTAATCGTTACCGAGCTAAGCTCACTGATGAAAGGAAGATTCATGCGATTCGCTCGAAGTTGAAGAACAAAGTGAGATCACAGCAAAGTCTGGAGGAGGACATCAAAGCGGAACAGAGCTTTGTGGAAAGCTTAGGTTCGAGCAAATCTGCTGATCTTGCAGGTTTTAGAAGACAGTCTCAGCCCATACTGCCATCTCAAACAGAACCGGTAGGCTACTCAACGAAAACTCTTACTAAAGATTTACGGATGCTTGGGAAGAAGTTGGACGAGATCCAGCTAAAGCTCAGCCAACCTGTCGCAAGTTCCGTCGAAGACACCTCAGTCAGTGATTCACAGCATACGGAACTCATACCAGAAGAGGATATCGACGGAGAAAGTCGGTCCGAGGATGACCTGCAACCGCTGCCGTTGAACTACGAAGCGACAGCTCCCGCACAGAACCCAATGGTTGAAATGGAACGGCTCGACCTAAGTTTACTATCGCCCTCCGTGGACGTAGGAAAAAGAAGAACAGCTGAGAATCCCGAAATGCCGATAAAGAAGTCGCTTTCACAACCAGAGTGGATGAGACTTATTCCGCTTGAAGGTTCCAGTTCGAGCAGATTCCCTTTATTTCACTACAGCCCTCCTCAACCGAGAGAAGTGAAAGAATCGAAAACAGAAAGAAGCACACAGACAGGCACTTTGCAGCTACCACTGGTTGAAAAAGGTTGCCAGACAAAGGATGACGAACGGCTACCACCGGACAGTGGATTTCTTGACACTATGGAGAGGTCGCCGAGGAAGAAAGTGGAGATGATTCAACCAATGTCCAGGCAGAATATTCAAGAAATGTTGAGTCAAATGTGACTTGAACATATAGCCAGAGTCCTGACATTAGAGAGCAAGGGTCAGCATTTAAATTTTCATCGGAATTCAAATTTTGCTCATTTGATTAATTAGTGTTATAAAAGCTAGAGGTTCATAGTTAATGTAATATTGTTGTTGGTCACTCCAGTGTCTTATCGTATTTCTTTCGCTAAAGATTTATCAAATGAAGATGTTATTCGCAGGTAATTACGTACCTCATGATTCTTTTATCTAAACCTCCGCTCGTACAACATGATGTACATATCTCTTCCGAAGCAGAGTGAAGTCATTGTAGGTAAGGAAAAGTGTTTGTAAATTATCTCGAAAATCGCATAGAAGGAGCTGTTAGACGCGAGAAAAGAAAAGCTACTTGAATTGGAAAGTCGGTTACTTAAAAACTTGATAAAAGTGGGTTTTCTGTCTACCCTAATTTTACGTGTGCAAGGTTTGAGTTTGCTTCAAGATTCATCGACTCGAAAAATCTTAGAAGTATTGGGGGGACGGGACGTGGGTGTGCCCGGGGAGGCGGGCGTCAGAACAGGCAAAGATAAGTACTAAAAACTTGTGACTGAATTGAATCTATATTAATTTGTCTAATGTAAATGCAAGCAGCCACGCTAACTATATTCCAGCAATCCATCCCTCTTACATTAAGAGTAAGAGGAGACATAAGGTCTGTAGATGGAGAGCTG
The DNA here is from genome assembly GCA_958299035.1 of Cylicocyclus nassatus. Classification (NCBI taxonomy): domain Eukaryota; kingdom Metazoa; phylum Nematoda; class Chromadorea; order Rhabditida; family Strongylidae; genus Cylicocyclus; species Cylicocyclus nassatus. The sequence continues at coordinate 38,999,605 of CATQJL010000305.1, forward strand.
CTCTTAGATTATAATCAATTTAACACTGGGTGTTTTGATACTATATCCACCCTTTTTGCATTAAGAGCAAGAAGAGGCATAAGGTCTAATAGGTGGATTGTCTATAGCACATTACTTTACAGGACTACCGAAACCCAGTCAGACATGTTAAGTTGCAGACATTACCTGCCAGCCACCCTCTTGCATTAAGAGCAAGAGGAGACATAAGGTCTTTTAGTGGCATATGGCATGGAATAGCAACATTAACATGAGGCTGTACGTATAATAAATAGATATTGCTACCGGATTTTCGCAAAATAAAGTTGTTAAAGTAGTCCCTTGTTTCATTAGATTGCCGAAACTCATATATGTAACATCAAAGTAGATAACACAAATAGTAGTAATTATATAAGTAGTTAATTAAATAACTTAAACAAATAATACATTGGGAAATAATTTATCAAACAATAATTAATATATGATAGCAATCATTTTTAGATAATTACACGTATATTGTACCATCCCAGAATGGGAAAGTTATAAACACTAACTTTCGCTGTGCTATCCAACATTAAATACAAGAAAAATACATCGAATATTCGGGAGAACCCTGGCGTGGTGTTGGGCACCCACATCCGATGCAGTTTGCATCACGGGTAACGCTCCCCAGCGATGAAGAGGCTAGCCCTAGCCCTGGAGGAAATATACTCCTTCAAAAGGAAACTGCATAAGAGTTCAGGACGGATCGCCTCGAACTCGACGGATCTTAGGTCCACCAAAAATAGTAATTCAGTTCACAAGAATACGTGTTCAATGTTGTCCACGTCTAACAATGACTCTGAAAGCCACCGGTCAAAGATAGTAGATAATTCAAATTCTAGCAATTATACAGGATCAAGATGTAAGAGAAGAAAATGTCACATATGTGATAAAACTAATTTCACCAATATAGTCAAAAGTTCTGTAACAAATTACTACTATAAAAGTAATAAACCCGAAAACTGTGATTGTGATTCAAGAAATATTGTTTATATGATAACATGTCTCACATGCAAATTACAGTACATAGGAGAAACAACACAAGCATTGAGGACTAGAATCAACCAGCATCGCAACAGTTTTCGAAAAGGGAATTTAAATACTTTTATGGTGAAACATTTCCAAATGACAGGACATGATCCAGAACACATAAATATAGACATATTAGATCATGTTGGTGAAAATGATAATGTAAAGAAACTTTTGAGGGATAAAGAATTGCAGTGGATACAATATATTATTACGGCATATCTATTGAGTTTCAATGATCAAATCAAAGGATTTGGTAATATATCAGACAACGTGAATCCACTGGAGAAGAAAGAACATCCATATTTTCGTTGTCCAGTAGAGACCAGAAGATTTAGAGGAAAGAAAAGAAGATCTCGAAAGAAAAATACATGTCCTGATAGAACGGAAGAAATAGAAAATATAAACAATCTACAAAGTCATGAGCTGTTCGTATACTTTAGAACACTTAATAAGCAAGACGTAATAAGGTTGATAGATTTTGCTTTTGCCTCTGATTTTGCGTTGTTACCGTTCGAAAAGAGATTCAAGATATATGCATTGATTGCAGCGCCATTTTGGAAAAGAAAAGATAGATTAAAGACTACACAAGAAGAATTAGTTATTACAATACCTTATTTAGGTGATGTTTTGGATAGATTCAAGATTTATAAACTCTGTAATGATACAAGAACAAAAAGGATTGTAAGTGGACACATTGTACAAGATGAAGAACAAATTAACAATATTAAGATATCATTGCGATACAATTTAAGTAAACCAGTGGGTTTGGAAATGTTCAACTACAACAGCTTCCTCAAAAGACTTAACAACTATAACATGAAACTCATTGAAGAGCAAGAATATGAGTGTAGTAAATACAACGAATTCATTGATGAATATCACAAACATGTTTGCACAGGAGATCTGAATTTTATACGAAACAAGAGGTTAAGATCTATCTTTCAGAAAGGTACTAAGTACAGATCGCATGCAATTATCACAAAAGATGATATTCTGAAAGTGATAGATGAAATGGTAATACAGATAGCAACAAAGTACATCAAAAAATTTAAAGTTAACTCTTCTATCAAACTACAACTTGCTAAGGATTTGAAGGAACACTTTGTAAAGAAAGTTAAAGGTAAAATGTTTGACTTGTACAATCCAGAACAGATTGAGAACGATGATATAGACAAGAATGCTCTCAGAGTATTACAACGTCATTTCGTCATTGCTCCAATAGATAAGGCTACATCAAATTACAGTTTTACATACAAAAAATTTTATCTTCAAATGATGAGAAAAGAAATGGAACAGTCAGCTATGGACGGCTCTACATATATAAGAACTACTCTGCTAGAAATTCAAGTTCAGGAAAAACAAATAAGACTATTGAATAGCTTGAATATCAAACATGTAGAAGAGCAGAATGTTATTCCTAGAATATATGGTATTCCAAAGATGCACAAGACACCCATTAAGTTCCGGTTTATTACCGGAGCAAAGAGATCTACGCTTAAGCCCCTTTACAAGATACTGCAATTAATGCTTGCACATATTAGAAAGCATTTCATAAACTATTGTAAAGTTATTTATCAAAGAACTAGAATAAAACATTTTTGGGCTATAGAAAATAGTAATCAAGTGCTGAAAGAACTGCTGACAGCAAGTGAACAATTAGAAATATATTCAGCCGACTTTTCTAGTTTGTTCACCAATCTGCCACACAACGTGGTCAGATCTAATCTCAAAAAACTTATAAGCTTATGCATGAGAGGATATAAATATATCAGAATATATAACAATAAAGTATCGTATGTTAATGCAGATACGGCACAGGGCAGATGTTATCAACTTGAAGACATAATTTATATAATAGATTCTATACTGGAGTCTAGCTACCTGTATTTTGGTGGAGTGATATATAAACAAATAAAGGGTATACCTCAGGGAGCTTCGTGTAGCCCACAGATAGCAGACCTTACTCTAACATACATGGAATTTGAGTTCTTAAAAAGACAGACAAGAACTCTGAGTCATAGCACTAACTTGTACAATCACACTTACAGATATATAGATGACATATTACATGTCTCTAAAAATGCTTCGCATTTCGAAAGAACTATAAGAGAAATCTATCATCTTTCTTTACAATTAAAGAAAACTAACCTTAGCTTGACAAAAACAAATTTTCTAGACCTTACCCTCAAAATTTCCAATAATAAAATTGAGTTTAATATGTATAATAAGACAGATGACTATAATTTCAAAGTATTTAGATATCCACATTGGGAGTCTAATATTCCCAGATATATATTGTACAATACTTGCACTTCAGAAATTCTTAGAATGTATAGAAATTGCTCTAATTATGCACATTTTAAGGAAAGAGTATCAGAACTAGCTAAGACTCTAAAAACTAATGGATGGGAATATCGTATTTTTATTAGTAAACTTTATCATATACTATTCGATAGACCATTTATAATGCGTAAGTACGGAGTTCCTAGTAACATACATTTGCCTTTTCTACATGACCTACATGACACTTGGGCTCACGCTAGCGCGCTCTGAGGTCACGGCGGGAGTACTCCAGTTTGAAAAAGAGGTCGCTATTTCCTCGGATGACACTTGCCATTTATTTTGTCGTATACGTACATGTTAACACTTGCACCTTCTTTACTCAAGTTCTTTATACGCCATTTTCTGTTTTAATCTTATCTTAGATTTTCATTTGATAATTTTGAAGCTTCCTTGGGAACTACTGACGAGGGGCACCAAGGAAGCCGCACTACCGGTATAGTTCTAAGCCCCGAAACCGGATAGTGTAGAAAATGAACAAAAAGGAATTGAATTTCTTGCGTTCCTAATTAGTATTTATCAAATTCTTTTTCATATTAAAAACCACAAAACAAGTTGTTATGAATTAATATGCATTTTGTAGCACATCTCACTTATAAACACTGTGCAGGTTTGCAGAGAACTTCGGTTAGGTTAATTTGGAGCAAAGAGTGTTAAAATTGAGATTTCCAAGATTTGGTATCTTAATTTCAAATGCACTGATTTCTGAACGAACTCACTTCAAATTGAAAGGATGCCATGCGACCAGTAAAAAGCTTTCAGATTGTGTGAAACTCTTTGAGAAAAGAGTTTTCACTTCTGAACCAGCTTTTCTAAGACGAGATATGAAAAATCTGCATCAGTTTATTTACAGTCTGGTACTTCCATTTAAGATATTTGGTATTAGAGCTTAAATAAGGAGAACGAGAGAAAAGTGAGAAACTCCGCACTCCATTGACCCTAGACTTCTGCCACTTTCAGATAGCTATTAGCTCATGCGTGCAAGAGTACGACTGCAAATTTGCACTCACATGCTCTATATTCCGAGAGACATCAGGTGCAGTCTAAAAATACCCGAAAAAATTCTTACCAACCTGATAATATGAAAATCCATTTTTTAAAATTTTGCTGTTTTTTTACTTCCCTGGTTTTTCTTGTTGTACGGATAGCCATAACAGAGATCTTAGTTCAGATTAACTGGTTCTAGGTAAGGAAAGGATAGAATCGTCAGATCCTCTTGCAATTCTCTCGAACATTTTTTGAATTCCAAAAGGTCAAACTTTTGCTAGCTGAAATCTCTTACAAAGGCTTCTCTTGCATTATATTATTTGCCTGAATGCAGATATAGATTGTACCAAGACTATTGGAGCTTGTAGTTTTAAGTACCAAACGACACGAAACCGGCTCAGCAAAGGAACAAGCCATTTCATTTTTTTTTGAATTTATTATATTAGGTTGGCACGAAAGTTCGTTCGCACCATTTTCAAAAAATCGTAACTTCTGATTTTTCCAACCGATTTGACTGTTTTTATTCTTGTATCAAACACCAATTCATGCTCTTTATAATGATATCTTACAAGGAGAGGATACTTAGTCGAAAGCACCAACCAAGATGAGACACATATCACCTTAAAGCGCTTGAAACGCTGATTCCAAATCTGTAGTTCTTAGCAGCGGAGCGGTTTTGTAGAAGGAGTTATGAGGAGTGCTTTCTTTAGCATCATTATCATCCGAAATTTCAGGCTTTAGGGCTCTAGAGCCATTTAAAAGCTCAAGAATTGCGACAAATTTGCATGCGAAGGGGATTAAAACCTTGACACTCTCTTTATCAAGCAAGGCACTTACCACTAGGCCACTTGCCACCAGTTGGTACTCCTCTACAGTGCTCATAGATCAGGAGAGACCTGCTGGAAGGCGCCTCAACCCCAAAAGGAAACACCCCTCATAACTCCTTCTACAAAACCGCTCCGCTGCTAAGAACTACAGATTTGGAATCAGCGTTTCTAGCGCTTTAAGATGATATGTGTCTCATCTGGGTTGATGCTTTCGATAAGTATCCTCTCCTTGTTAGCCGCTTCCTAGTGGTCATCTGTTGCATAGATAGGAGCGATATAATAAAATTGGTCAAAAATCGAATTTTCTGTGTAGGGTCATAAAAAATCGGAAACTTGCAGCAAAAATCGGAGCAGTAGGTATTGTAATTATTTTCACCAGCTCTTTCTAACAGTGCAAAGTTTGCCCGATTGAGCGTCTCTATAAAAAGTTATGATTTCCCTGAAAACTCGCCCTTTTGTATTGCGTGCTCGAAAATCATAACTTTTCATTGAGACGCTCAATCAGCACAAACTTTGCACAGGTAGAAAGAGCTGGTAAAAGAACCTATAATACTGACTGCTCCGATTTTTGTTGTAAGTTTCCGATTTTTTATGACCCTACACAGAAAATTTGAATTTTGACTAATTTTCTTCTATCGCTCCTATCTATGCAAAAGATGATGACTAGCAAGCAGCTAAGATGTCATTATAAAGAGCATGAATTGCTGTTTGATACAAAAATAAAATAACATTTTTTGAAAATGGTGCGAACGAACTTTCGTGCCAACTTAATATATACATATATATTAGGTTGATTCATAATTAATGCACGTTTTTGTCACTTTTTTTTTCAAGCGCTGGTTTTTCAAGGTAACTGAATCTTTCCCAAAAATTTCAATGCTGTCTGAAAGGGCGTTTCTTCTAGTTTCTTGTGTATCCTTTCCTTTTCGTGAAACTCTGTATGATACCGGATTCCACGCTTCCGAGTATGAGAGAATAAAATTTGAAAATTTTTCCTTTCATCCTTTTTGCTCTAATTCCATGAGAACAAAAGATGTTAATTTCAAAAAATATGCTTAACAATCGCGAAACTTTCTGCTATAGAAATCTCTGTAAAGCAGAATTTTGCAGAAGTTCTGAGATGAGAGATTCAATTACAAACTTGGCCGGTCATTGTAGCCTTTCGAAGTCGTATAAAACTTTGAAACAAGAATCAATAACTGCGATTTTGCTTTGTACACAAAGAATAGACATAGCACATTGAGTGATAGAAAAACGGTGAAATTTTTCGGCTTTTCAATGGCAAAAATTTTGAAAATTCTCAAAAAAGACAAATCTTCGCTCCTCTGAAAAAGCTCGAAAAAATGATCACTTTCGAACTTTTTGCAGTATCTTGTCGTAGAAAAACACCGTAAAATCCGGGTTTTTTGTCACCACTCTCTTGACCATTGGCTGCGCAATGAACAAAGTTTGCGCTTTCCTCCTAACTTTAAAAGTAAGTTATGCTTTCTCAAAATGGAGGTTTTAAAAAAAATTCTTGACATTTTTCGGATTGTACAAACTTTCTCGTCACATTTATCTATGAACGAAAGTATGTGTTGTAAAGCCAAAGATTTGCGCTTTGCAACAGTTCTTATTGCTCTTTGAAAGATGATATGGGAAAAGAATTACGGCGCTTTGAAGATGAATTTCGAAGAACGTGCATTAATTATGAATCAACCTAATATATTACCTTAACTTTGCTGGAATGTGTAAATTTGCATGTTTGTTTTTTCGTCGTAACATCCTCCGTGCAGCACGCGGTAGGTTCTTACAAGTTGCAGAGTTTATATATTTTGAGCACCACTTTCTCGAGTAGAGAGTATGTGATAAATTAGGGTCAATCTTTTACTCTGAAACCATTAACAAGGGAAGGAATGCACTAACTTGAACAGTACGAAACGCTGGTTCCAAATGTGCTTTTCTTATTCTTATCTGCTACGGGTTTATGAGCAAGGAGTTTCTAAGTTTTTATGGGCAAATGTAATAATGATCAGCGTAAAATCACTCCTTGAGTTTTCCTAGTATTTCGAAGTGGCAGAGTCAAACGGGTATATTTGAAAAAAAAATATTAGGTTGTCCCGAAAGTCTTGTCGGTTTTTTTAAACCACTATAAAACCATGCACAATGAAGACCTGAATGAGTTTCAACATGCATTCGATGCAGTTTTTCCTTCTCTTTATTATGGTTGCATTTAAGAGCCAAGATCCTGTATGGTTTTTTTAATAATTGCCACAAATCTTCACTCGTCATTTTTATCTGCTCAAAGTTAGGCTAATTTTTGAAACATTCCAAAGTTTTGGAAAGGACTAAGCATGGCATAAATAGAACAATTCTCGGGCTATACGGTAATATTTTTAGATTCTCCTAAAATGCTGTTTCTAGCTTTAGAGAATTATTTTTTCGGAGGTCTCGATTTCTGGCAAAACCATGGAATACGCAACTGCGGCAAATACATGAAAGCTTTTGGAATTTCGAATTGAAACTTGATTGCCAGTAAACATTATTTAGAAACATAACCAAGTTTAATTTGCTTTGAAAAATCAGCTTTTTGGAATTTTCGGTAATTTTGTCGCGGATCCGCGACTTCCTTCAAAGGAGGCCGCCGCCGCGCTGCGAAGGGATCCCGAAACGCTGTCCTCGCGCTGCTCCCGCCTTCCCATCGCTACCGCCGCAGCCTTCAAGTCAGTCGTCAGTTTCGTTACCTGGTGAGCGGTTGGGTCCCAGCTTCGTCTTCACACGTGTCGATCAATGCAGCGCCGTCCCAACTCACGCGTTCGTCCACATCCAACACGCCGAGGAGGACAGGCAACCCCGCGGACGAGGTGACCCCGTGCGCGCTCGCGCCTGGCACACGCCGGCGACACCGTCATGGGGGGTTTCCGATATTGTCGGCCCCTAGGTTAAGATCTGGCTGGTTGTACTCACCCGTGTTCGAGTTTAGGGATTAGTTGTGGATAAATGGTGGGCATTTTACACGTGTGATTTGTTTGATGCGGTGGGCCACAGCTCGGCTGTGGCTCCGGGGATATCTTGTGTCATCATATTTGTGTGTATTCTATAATCATGCCTGGTGGGAAAGATCTGTCGGAAGGCTGGCACAATACTAGTTACGTGCCATGGTTATGTGTACACGCCCCAACTGTCGATGGTTGAGAGCAGTCGAGTCGCAGGTGTCGAGTAACTGCTAAGTAGGCTGGTGGCAAGGGCCTCTACGTGTGCATGGAGTGTCCGTGTGGCAGGCGCAAATAGCATTTTCACAGGTAGCCACCACAGATGATACGTTTCACTCTTTCACGGAGCGGACCCCTGGCTCCCCTCGCCGATGCAGGAGAGCCGTAACACCAATGACGTTGGGAGCTGGGGGCCCAATCCGCGACAAATTTTACGTGGTAGACGTAATCAAAAAGCCGTGGTTTTTTAATAAATAATTATTTAGGACTTGATAAACGTGACCCATGTAAAAATAAGTATAATGTAGCCGAAGAATGGCTCTACATAACAGTTATTAGCGCTTTTCGGAAGTAGCAGAAAATTTTTTTTTGAAAATTCAGGAAAGATTTGGCGCTACTGCTGAGGTGCTCAAAAAGCCATGGCGATAACATTGCGAAGACAGGGTAGCAGAGAGCAAATATAGCTGTAAGAAAGAGGATGAAAATCTACATCAAATGATACTTAGACCTTCCATGAGTTGGTGTTCTGTGGGTTTTAGTGAGCAATGAAAGAAACCGACAAAACTTTTGGGACAACCTAATATTAGGTCGTTTCAAAAGTAATTTCGCTTTTTTCAAACGAGCGCCACATTTGATGGAACAAAGGTTTCTAAAAGATCTTGGAGGCATTCGATGCAGAATTTCATTCTCTTTCTAAATGTTATGAAAATGTTGCAAAACAATCAGTGAGCTTTCAGAAAACCAAAACTTGCGACCCACGCTTTTTGAGATGGTCAAGTTTCACGATTTTTTGAAACTTTCATATCAATCCTCAGAAGAATTTCAAGTAACGATGCGATAGAGTAAACCTCATAGAATACAGTGCTACTTTTTTCTCTTTCTCACAGCTCGCCGTAATTTTTTAAACGATTTTTTAACAGAGCCATCGGATTTTGGCAGGCCCACCTCAGCAACAATCGCAGCAAACATCATAATTTTTCGGAATTTGAGACTACCAAGACTGTACTATGAGTTAGCACTAACTTTGCAAAGCAAGTGAGGGTTTACGGGTTCGAAATATCAAATTTCGTGATTTTCAGGTACAGCATAAGGCTCCTTGAAAAAATGAATTGTGATGATTTTATCCCCGAAAATTAAAAAGAATCGGAAACAAAAACCACCTTTTGGAAAGAGGAGAAAATGCTGCGTCGAATAGTGGCCGAGCTGCTCTTCCTTTGATGTTCTACGAGGATTTAGCTGCCTAAGTATGAAAATCGGTAGCATCAATTAAAATTCTGTCAAGAATGTATGAATGTATGACAAGCTATGGAAAGGATAAAAAGTAGTTTTGCATTCTATATTGTTTGCTCTATCGAACAGTTACTTGAACTTCTTCTGAGGTTTGATGTAAAAGTTTTAAAAAACTGTGAAACTAGACTATCTCAAAAAGCATGGGTCGCAGACTTTGGTTATTTTCTGAAAGCTCACTGATTGTTTTGCAATACTTTCATAACCATCAGAAAGAGAATGAAATTCTGCATCGAATGCTTCCAAGATCTCTCAGAAACCTTTGTTCCATCAAATGTGGTGCCCGTTTGAAAAAAGCGAAATTACTTTTTAAATGACCTAATATATTGCACAGAGTAGCCCGAAAATTATTCAAGCCGTTAAAAAAAGGTTACGACTGATTTTATATTAGCTGCACATGCAAATTCTTGTTCAAAAAAATCTTCGTAACATCCCTCCCAGGAACCTGCAACAGGTAAGGAAGGTAGATTTGATTAGCGTTGCATACCTTTGGAGTACCCATTTCATTCAAAAAGCCACTTCGATTAACCTTCGTTTCTTTGCAAATATTGATTGTTTGAGAGAATCCAAAAAAATTTTGATTCAATCACGTGCACTCCAAAACTGCTTCTGGTAGGGTATGTCTCCAGCATTCTGCGACATGAGATCAGCATTGAATCTTTCATTTTGTTGTAGCACTGCTTCAAATATTTTACAGCCAATGCTTCCCAAACTGTATGGAGAACATGCTATTGCAACGTAAAGCCTAAATCTTTTTTTTTTGAAGCAAAAGTTCGCATCTATAGCAGATAGTTCACAGCTAGTCTGATGTTTGAAAGATTTGCTGTCTTCACTCTTATGACGAAATGATTTGATTTCCGTGATTAAAGTTCCTTTTCATGCACGTCATGCACTCTACTTTTTAGGAATAAAATTTGAATTTTTGTCCAATTTTTGCATCTTCCTCGCAGCTTGGCGTTTTTATGCTCGGTTAATCCAGTTGTAAGCGACATCAGCTCTAACGAGTTCTCAAGGAATTTTCGAGCTCTAATCTCTGCAATGACGCCATCAAATTTATCTAATTCCGAGGGCTATCGAGTATGTTGCGCTAAAATTCAAAAGATTTGTTCCCCACATATCTCTTTAGTCAGTTTGACTCTACTCTTCACAGATTTCGTTCCATTTGGTTTTTAATTTCTTAAATTACCATAGGTTTGAGTCGAAACGTCCAAAATGCAAATTTCTTCTCTACATTTTGATTCTACGGTGTGTCCTCTTGCTCGTACGTCTTCGAAAAGCTAAGATAATCTGCGTGCATTTTTCTTTATCTTATTTGATGAGCAGCTTTTATTACACCTTTCTTCTGCACTGTTCGCACTCATTTCTTACAAGTTCTCAAGTTTGAGGAAGCGTATAGAAAGACTCTCCTGAATACAACCAAATACTGGATTGCGGCTCAATGAGTCAGTACCACTTCGTGTGATGTTTGAGCTGGCAGCAAACGATGCGTAGGTTGTGAAGGTTTTAGCGTTTGAGTCACCATGCATTCAACCTTTCAGAAGCAGTGAACCGGAAATCTTACAGTGTGTGCATAGAGGCTGAACCCTTACCCTTATCAGGACAGTTTGTCCGCCGCCAGCTACACTGTTCACACTTTGATAACGAGTTACGTTACAGAAGCGACCATACAGCAAAAATCTGTAGCTATGTAATTTTTGCAATGGATTTTTTCATTCGTTTGCGTTTGCCACTTAATCGAGTTGGAGGAAAATTTCACCATTCAAAGAAACCAGTGATCAAAGCAAACGAAGCTCTTGATGTTCTCCTTTCGCAAGGCTTTGTTTGATTTGAACCACCGCTAACCTTCTCTAAATCCATTTCACACCGCACATTTTTACGATTGGACCCTTTTTCACCTTGAAACTGTACAAGACTTACTTAATCAATTATGCCCTTTGCGTTACTCTTTCCTGCTGTGGAATTTATGGATATTTGAGGGCTTTTCATCCCTCATTTCAACACTCCTCCAAATCAGAAAGATTAGTGATAGGCCCATGTTACAGTAAATGCATTTCTTCATCTTTTCAGCTTTATCTTGGTAACCTGATTTCTTGCATAACGGCTCAATGCTCATATTATTGAGCTTATAGCTTTTATCACAGCAAACTTGTGCTAGCTTTCAGAACTCTTAATTGGAAGTTGTCAAGATATTTTGATAACATATGCTCAGAGCAAAGATCTTCAGTGCATACTTACTTTACTTTTCTAGAATGACAATGCAGAATGTTATAAGACTTTTTTGAAACTACATATTTCTTCAAAATTTGCGTAGAACATATTTTCATCAAAAACCAAAAGCTCGAATAGTTTAAAACTTGTTTTGATCAAATTTCATTTCTGTCTCTATTAAGTAACTGTGCGCTAACCTTTTGATAGCCGATCTCGTTACCAGAGCACGACCAAGGCACATGTATAGTAAACTTACAATTAGAGGTAAGAACGATGGCAAACCTTTCGCGACTATTTTAGTAATCTTATAAAAACAAAGCTGTGTAAAGCAAAAAAAATGCAGTAGGTAACCTACAAAGTACTTGTCTCTTAGTGATCTATTCAATTCAATGAGTCCGAAAAGACTACAAAAATCTTGCTGCTTTTGACTCATTCTATCTAGGAGTTTATTTTTCACTATAGATATGTCAATAAAATTCCAATCTTTCTGCGAATTTATTGGGTTGTTTCAAAAATAATGTCCGTTTTGCAAACTTTCACTTCGGAAGTCTATAACTTTGCCCACTCTTGATAATTTTGAATGCAGTCAAGACCATCAGAAGCAGTAAACCATTCGTACTTAGCGCGCACCTGCTCATACTGATAGCGCAAACGGCAAAGAGATCATGCGTCAAATAACTGAAAGTTTTTCTTTCAAAAACCTCGTATTCAAAAGCTTACAATTCCCTTCAAGTTTTGTTCCTATAGCTGGCAATCAGCTTATTTCGTAGCCGCAGGCCAAAAGTATAGGTTGTATATAATAGGCTTCAGCGAAGGAGTTCTGCAAAAAGAAAGGATGAGAATCCAAAAATGTTCACTTTTTTAAGCCTATTTGTTGTAGGCTTGTAAGTGCCAAATTATGGTAATTTGAATTTTTCTTGCAATAAATATCTAAGTTTTTCTGCAAAAATTGTAGGCAAGATGTCCTGACCTCAAGCCTACAGAAATGGAGCGAATCTTTGGCGATTGCCTATCAGGAAAAAACTTCAACTCAAAGAGTGCCATGCAGCAAGTATCTATTTTGAGGCATCGATTTCTCAGTCCAGATATCGAAAAATTTATGTGAACATGCGCTGGGTAAACAATACTCATCCCACACAGTAGCCATTTTTTCAAAAGAATCCGTTCATTTGCGCTCGAATTGTGGCCAAGAAAGTTAAAGCAACGAAATTTCGATTTTGAGTGCAGCTGCACGGAATGCTGGTGAAATTCTCACAGATAAGATGGAAGCTTAATTTACCAATGTCAGAAAGTATATAAAGAAAGCTCTTCAAAGATATGCAGAATTTATATCGAAAAAGAAAGTTTGAAGAAGAAAAGTTGTTCGGAAAGTAGGCCTAGAAAAACGGGCATTATTTTTGCAACAGCCTAATATATTACCAGATCCATGACCTCCATGTGGCTACGAAGTACTCTATCAAGAACTGTACTTGAGAGACGTTAACACGGTCGAAGGCTTACCTCATACAGCTTTCTGGCTTCAATATCCTAAATGAATTATGAGGCTCAGGCTCTTTGTTTGGAAAAAGAAGGTATATATGAACATTTTGTTCCAGATTGTAGTAACCGAAGTGCTTTTCTAGGAATTATTCAATGCAGAGTGCGATTGGCTGCAGCGCTAAAGCATGTTGATTTAACTTCATTGCATAACTTTCCACTGGCGAAGCTAAAAAAGTATTCAAGTCATCCCTCTATGGCTTTGCTTATTTGATTTTAAAAACTTTGATTTTTTGTGACTTGCTTAGTTTGTGTCATTCGATTCAAATAGCCGGAAACAACAGAGCCATAAAATCTTATTACTTCTTATCAGCTAACGCTTCTCAGTTTTTAACACATCACCGCGCATTCTTCATCTCATTCATGCTTTTCCACCACCGCTAATATTGAGTAAACAAGTCAATCGACTTGCGCTCTTACACAAATTTTCCATCAAGGGCGGCGATGACTGGAAAAAAGCCGTTTCTTTTTTTTTGCAAATTTGAGCTTTTAAGTTTTCACGGTGCAGAATTTAGTATACATTTCTGAAGCAGATAACGCCCACATAATCAGATTTGAGATTTCCATTCCGCAATTGCTATTACAGTGTTTCTTTTCAAAGGAATCTGCGAATTTTAAAAGATAGTATTGAATAATATGACTGGACAACAGTACTCTGTCTGCAGTGTCTTGATACTGATCACGAAGCTGTGATTGAGGCTCCATGAAAATTGTTAAGCACACCTTAGACAACTTACTAATATATGCTCCTTCACATCGACGATGAAAATTTGAAAACTTATTGGAATAGAACTGTTAAAACATTTTGCTGCGATGCTCAACTGCTACTGTGACTTGAGAGGGCAAGCAAGTTCAGGACCACAATGAGTTCAACGTTGCCCGTCCTTATAATTGAGAAATCTAATTCTTTGGATCTGTTGCAGAAGCGTTTTACAGTAGCTTGAATTTGTTGATCTGGACTGGCAAACTTTGCTGTGTCAAGATTATATTTCACATCCTTGGTACAATCGCTTCATTTTTGCTTCGCAAACTGTCATCTTCCGTGCTCCTGTCACGAATTATCATTATCACCTACTCCCTTAGCTGAGCCACTCCGGAAAACTAAGTTTAATTCAGATAACGAGGATATCAATAGCAATGTTAGCGAAATATATTTGCTTTGTGTCGATAGTAGCCACAGGTAAGCATATGCATATTTGATTTTGAGACTCATTGTCAAACATAGGTAATTCTGAAGTTATTGGCGCGAGCCCACCAGCCAAGCCCTCAATGGAAAACTATGGTCAAATGCCAGCGTATGAGAAGTAGGCACCTCAATGTCAAGACTTGAAATTTAATCGAGGGCACAAACGTAGGGTAACTCTATTACCGCGGCGTATCTTACCCGATTGGCATCCTCTCCCATAGCATGTATTAATTGTGGCGCCCAGCAAGACTCCGAGGTCGCCAGAGTGAGTTCTGTCGGGCCGTGGCATGAAGAGCCTCGGCTTGCCCAAGAACTAACAATAAGTACAGCTTTTTTCAACCCGAATAGGCGAAACATTCCAAGTGGAGCAGCGCGTCCGCACCGCCACTAGCTAAGCGAGACGGATGAGAATGAAGAGACGCAGATTGCAAAGCAGCGCGAATCGTTGCGAAGGGGACTCCCGCCAGTTTAATTTCCGCCTAACCATAGGCAGTGTGTCTGGTCAGGTCCGAGGCTCGCTCGACTGTTTTGTGTCCAGGGTGTTCCGATAAAACATTTGAGCCCGCGGCCCTTCCCTAGCGATAATAATGAGCCGTGGGTTGCCAAGCAAATGAATCAAGAGCCGCTGATGGTCAGTCAAAGAATATAAGGTCCGTGCACCGGCAGAAGTCAGTATTAGGAAACGCGGGTGCTCGCAATAATTGTCTGAGTATAGGGTTTGCTCTATCCGTGCGTTACTTGGACCTCCTCGTGGGGTCGGTATAGGCCTAAGGCGTACCTCACGCGATTTCAGTCGCTGAGCGACTCGGCACGGAAGCGACAGTTCGTAATTGGTCGTTACCGCCCATTGTTTGAACAGGACCTGGTCTGTTTGCAAGGACTTACAAAAGCTACACGCCTAATTTGAAAATCGCCCACGACGAATTTGTGAATATCTGGCAGAACGCCAAGTTGCATGGACGTCGCGATTTGGTCAAATCGCGTGAGGTATGCCTTAGGCCATAAGGCTCTGGACCAATTGCTCGCGATTTCAGCCATCACGCAATTTGGCCATTTGCCAGATCTTCTCAAACCAAACACTCGCAGACCACAAATGCTCGGTGTACTCAACTTTTTTAAGTCGATAAAATGTGTTATTCCATGTGCTCAAATTGGGTTTGCGACGAGTTATACGCAATTGGAGTATTGCCAAGTCGCGTCGCGACTAAAATCGCGTGAGGTATGAACGAGCTCTAAGAGTTTGGAAAGCTAGCGAATTTCAACCATGGCAAAAACCATGTGTCGTAGTTTTTGTTTATTTTATGAAAGCTTGTCGGTCAAACTGGTACGAAGAAACAACTGGTCGAAAGAAGCTGAGAAGCTGCATCGAGTGCGCCCGATTTCTTCCCAGGACCCTTGTTCTGCGATATGTTACACCCTTTAGAAACGAAAAATTAACTACTTTCAGTACTATCTAACAGAATCGGTGATGAAATTTTTGAAGTGACCGTTATTAATCTGTTAGTAATAAATTCTGTAAATATCCCTCTCCCATTCTTCTCGCTGTATTTGAATATACAGGTACCGCGTTGATGTGTAAGATGTGCGATAATCACATCACTTGTGCACATGAGTTGACCGAGTTGTGTCCACCACATACGCAGTGTTACACGATCAAACGACAAGGACGAGGTAGATAATTTGCATCGTGATATTTATATATAGATATTTGGAAAATCTCTTATTTTCTAATTTAGCAACACACAAGGGATGTGCAAGCAGCTGTGCCGCACTGCCATTTGCTGCTGGGGCCGAATGCGCAACATGTAATCACAGGGATCACTGTAACGGTGCGTGTAAAGAAATTGTTTCGTGTACTTATAGTTTTGACAGCGGCTCAGAATGAATCCCGGATCCTGATTTGCGCTTATATCAATTCCCTACGCTGCTCCCTAAGTCCAAATTTTAGGTCGCATTAACTGCATAAACAAGTATTTTCCTTAGTTACTTTGGTGGCCGAAAACATAGAGAGCATTAGGGTTAGAGACGCAGTCCTTGCAGGAATCCCATGTGATCGCCTAAGAAGTAAGCAGGTAAGAGTGAATGAGAGATGATTGAAAAGCGCGCATTGCTCGCCTCTCATTACGATGAGCACAGTAAAGATCAGACCCTTGAGCCCGCGCGCTGTTCTAGTATAAGGTCCAGACAGTATGGTGGTGGGAAATTCTGATGAGTATTGTGACCCAATCCAGCCTTCTATTTCTTATAATCTGTTATGTACTGCCTTCATTCAGCCAAGAAATAAGACTTTTTGATTGTTTTGCACATTTCTGCAATTTCACTTATCCCTGTGCTTGAATTTACTGATAAATAGGACGAATTGACCGTTTTCGGCACTTTTCACTAAAGTGACTTCAATCCCTTAATTTTCAATATTTGCGATATGCAAAGTTTACGCCAGCAGGCGTTGTTGATATGCGCCTGCTCGCGCTGCTGGTGTGCTGCCTTTCCACATTAGGTTCCCGAACAGGCATGAGAGGGATGTACAGGAGATTGATAAATACCGCCTCAGTCTGTTTTGTTTTTAAACTTCAAAATTTGTATAGTCGTCCGCTACAACATGTGAAAGTAAATTTCAAGCCTCAAATTCTCGCTTTTGTGGAACAAGAAACCACTCTGTCAATGACGACTTCCCAGATGGTCTTGTAGAGGAACGAATAGCTCCATTAGGCGCCGCATTCATGGATTGCCGGTACTAACACGGTTTGCACTAGTAAGCGCGAAAACTCAGTAGTACGCAGAGGCGACGCCTACTCAAACATTTGCCGGCGGTAGGCGGGGACCGGAAGGCGGCTGATTTCTCGCGTCCGCTCGCTGATTTTCAGAAAAGCAGTTACGAGCTTTTGCAACATCGTTTGTTACATTCTTGCTTCGTCGAAGAATCAGCACTTATCTGCGAAGAATCGGATCAAAAAAGATTCAAAAGGTGGTATATGACAGCTCGCTGACCATTTTTCAATGCTAACGGAGTGCAAAAGTCAGCAACGCGGATTAACCGGTGCCCGCCTGTCCCCGGCGATTATTTGATTGTGGGTAACTGAGATATTCGTTCCTCTAGCCGAAACGCTCGCCTTGAGATATACACCCCTTGGCAGGTAGCTGAACTCCCAAAGTTCTCAAAAAGCTGTTGACGAATTCCCTCCCCCCCCCCCCTCATTCCTTATAATCAAAAGGTAAGAGTATCAGGGTATGGAAACTTCTATAAGATATAGGCCATCTAACGGCAGGCTCACGTACAGCAGCAATGACACGCGCGCGAGCTAGTACCCTAGTCAGGAATCATGAATGCAAGGTTTTCACCGTTTTTATATATGTTCGTCATTCTTTTATGGATAATCAGAAGCCATGACTGTTATCTGTAGGTATGGTATAGGTAAAAAGCAGCCCGAGCGTAAATTGCACTACGCGAACCTGTCGTTATTACACGCATTGTGGATAGGGAAGAAGATGTTAAATTTTGTTTTCTATATAATAGATTTAGATAATACTTTTACGATGGGTTCATATGGCTCGCTTGGAGAAGGAGTTCGTCCCAGCCACCACAATAATGGTACGTCGCCTTTACGTAGAGTCTCCATTCCTGTTGTTTTATAACAAGAATAGCTTTTTCATTGTGACTCACAATCCACAACTTTGTATGAAGGTTCAATAATAGTGCCCGGCGCGATCTTAGATAATCGCCGGAAACAGGCGGCCATGCGATTTATGAGCGGGCGGGCACCGAAAAAATAGTTCGCTGATTTCTTGCGGTCGGCTTGCAGATATTTGGAAGAATTTTGGCGAAATTTTAGGCGAATGCTCGGAGAACAATCGCGTTTCCTTATAGATTAGCTACGGCGCAGTGGCCGCATTCCGCGGACTCTCCGCGAGAACATGCAAAATTTTTGGGGGTTGCACGGTCCTTTGAGAAGGACCGCGCAGCCCGTAGGTACTTTCCGCTGAGAGAAATACCCCAAACTCGGTTAATCAAACCAGATGACACCTCAGTCACGTAGAGTCTCACCTTTGCTCTGCGTAGGCCCGAAACTGCGTAAAGAGTCCGAGCGCTTGCTGAAAGTTTGGTCAGCGTTCGCTGAGAGAAATTATTTGCCGAGCGCTTGCAGAAAATGCTGTATTGCTGCCCGCTAGCAGAATATGCGACCGTAAAGGAAGTGCCGCCCGCCGAAGGTTTGGCCACGCCCCAAAATTCTGCTGACCGCTTGCAGAAAAGCGCGAGTTTGCGAACCGCCTGCCCCTGACGATTATCTGAGTATATGCCCTTAGGAAAAAGTATAGAATATGAAACTTGATGCAAAGGTTACGAATAGAGAATGCGCTCAACTTTTTCCAATTTTTCAAGTTTAACCAGATAAACTTTTCATAATTATGTAATTGCATCCGAGCTTTACTATATAGTAACATTTTGGTTCTCACAATTTTTCCTCTCCCTATCTCTAGGTTCTGAAATAGCAACTATGCCGGTACTCGAAGAAACGCGCTTTAATTAAACTCTTCGCAGCTTTCACAACCAAAAGGATATCGTAAATGGCAAAGGCGGTTGTTTTAAATGTCCATTTGGCACCTTCAGGCCGTTTCGTGGTCAGTAATAAAGATCGACTCTTTTGCGTGATCTAGACATTGATTTCATATCTAAGTATAAATTTCACATTTAATGACAATTTCCCCTGCAATAATGTTCACTGAAGGAGATGCAAAGAAATCTGTTGAAGATCTACGTTTCAGGCGAACATCGCGGCCATATAGGAGGTGGCGTATATCCGAATTCCAGTCCAATATCAACCATCTCCTCATTTGCTTTCGTTATGGCCTTTATTTCGTTTCTGTGATACAAAAGGGTGAGCACAAGGATCGTAAAACTAAAATTATTACATGTATCGTGCACACTAGATATGAGCAATACAGGCACTCAAATGTTTTGGCAATAATGCTTCAGCTCATCGCAGTAGTTTGAGATTCTTCTTTCTTGTTACATCTCCTCGATTGTATGTAAAAAAAATTTTGTTCTTGTTTCTGAACAAAGTCTCTGAGTATTATGTCTTTTTCCTACTTGCACAATGAGATGTACCTCCAATTCTACGCCTATTCGTTGGCATAACAGATCGACATTTTAGTTGGTAAAGCTCAGTTGGTTGTTGCGACCTTTTACAAGGGCAGCAAATGTCAAGCAGGATATGTTCATTGGAAAAAAACTTAGGGTGACTTCTTTAATATCAATCATTCTGAACTTGAAAACGCACCATGAGGGAGTGACTAACATATGTACCTATGCAGGCACTCCTTGCAAATAAACAAAGAACGAGTATGGGCGTGTTTAGAATGTGTGCACAGCACCTGGTAGCCACAGAACATACGTTACTCATTGACATGCATAAACACGTGCGACAAACTTTCGACTTCGCCGTGTCCACGGATCTAAGGTATCTTCGATTCAGTTGCGTGATTTAGCCTAATTTTACTAGTTTTACTACATTACTTACTTTACTTTACTTATACACTCAAAGGTGTAACACAAAAGAAAAAGAAACAGCAAAATGCAATGTCATCTAGTCTTAAACGTAACGGAAGTTAAACGCGCACGTAAGAATGAACTGGAAGACCAGTCCCGTAAAATCTGACAAACAATCAGCAGATAAAGAATACTCGATTAAAGAACGATTAAGCAGCAGAATCTCGCTTCATCTAGATTGAAAGGCCCCTTTTGGTTGTCAACGAGCCTGCGTGTGGAAGCTAGATGACTTGTCCCCGGAAAAATAAGCTGTAGATGAAGGCAAGACTCTGAACGAATTTCTAAGTACAAAGACTTTACAGTACATGATTAGACTATTTGAATGCATGATTAGGTTCAGAAGAGGCATTAGATGTCGATTGAAGTCACTCCGCTGTAGATTAAGACAATCTGGTCCTAATTACAAAGTATCTATGGTTAGTAACAATCGAAAAAGTATAGTTAGCGGTCGACTGTACTTGATCTGGCTATCTTTCATAACAGAGAAATAGAGCACGGCTGCACTGTAATAAAACCATTTGACAAGGCAGGAAGCTCTTGAGGGAGCAGTTGATGCCACATAAATGAAATGGAGTTTCAGTTGCAGTCTAGACGGAAAAGGAGCATAAAGTATAGGCCATAATTTATGCAGCACAAAATAGTCGCCAGTCAAGAAAGCACATTTGAGCCAGATCTGAAAAAGAACGTTAAAAAACTCAAAACAGGGAAAAAAGGGTTATAAAAACCAAAGACGAAAGAACCAAAAACCACAAGACGTAGACCTCTTTGCTCAGACAGGCTATAGCTTCTTCCTGAATCAAATGCACAAAAAATGAAAACATCAACATAAAAATGAATCACTCTCAACAGATTTGGGAATTTCTGACTTCTTTAAAGCTTTTTGAAAGCCCGACTATATTTAGCCGAATGTAACTACAAGGGAAGTCACTTATCTTAGGTCAGCCTTTTGAAATGAGACACATATGTTTAGAATCAGCTCGGAACGCTGATTCCAAATATGCTGTTCCTAGCTGCGAAGCGTTCCTCTGAAGCGAGTGAGTTTTTAGTATGTGTAATAGACATATAACTGAATATGGAAAGAAGGCCTTTAGATGAAAATCTGCCTAAAAAGTGGTGGGAAAACGAAACAATCAAACTGAGTCATTTGGCTTTGACAGGGTCTTGTATGCACTTGAACCACTACCTGGATGATGATAGGGTAGCATGCCTAAGTCGGTCAGCACGCAAACTTTGCTTAGGAAAAAGCTCATAACTCGCTTCAGAGGAATGCTTCGCAGCTAGGAACAGCATATTTGGAATCAGCCGAGCTGATTCTAAATATATGTGTCTCATTTCAAAAGGCCGACCTAAGTTAAGTGACTTCCCTTGTTAGCAGGCAGTCGTCTTAAACAGCGAGCACATTGATAGAACGAAAAATTGAAAAGGCCAGAATAGCAGTATCTTTTTAGTCTAGGGTAGTGAAGATTGAAACCCCCTCTGCAACTCACAGGCCTGAAGACCCAAAAGTGGCAGGCAGGTCAATCTCTCTCCGCAAAATCGCAAAACAAATGTCTAAGCAATAATTCTTCTAAGTTTCAATGATTTCAAACCAAAAAGTCTCAAGCGCTCATTGTAGTCTAAATTGGACCTTTCTTGCATATTAAGAGATATGCGAGAGGACCACCCGTGTAAATATATGTTGAACTCTTTCAATCTTGATAAATTCTTTCTTTCAGATGGGTTCCACACTTGAGAACAATACTCAAGATTTGGTAACACATAAGCCTTTTATAGTCTCGTCAGAACGACTGAAGAGGAGTGAATAACATGAAAAATTGCAAAAGGATTGAATATGCTTTTTTAACAGCAGAATCAATATGTCTGAAGAAATTTAAGTGAGGTTCAACAAAAACACCTAAGTCACTGACTACTCATGACTACTGATGTATTCATGTAGAAGTGCTTTGTGCTTTTTGTAAAGCTTTTGGCTTTCATTATTCGGATCGTGTCCCTTCGTTAGAGATGGTAATGAACGGTACGAGGATGCACGCAGGGAAATTTATGCCTAGTGTGACTGGAAGACTGTCCACTTGGAAGGTGCCAGTTTAGACCGCGGCCCTGCTTTTACTGTGAAAAAGTGAGAGGCACAATCGTAGCCAGACTGATGCCGCGAGACTCGGGACACCACAAGTCTTCATGCAAAGGACCTGATAAGAAGGAATTTTTGAGATGGGTGGACGACTCAAAGGAGCGGTATGTTCGTTTGAGGAGAGAAATTACGAACATGAAAGGACCAAAGGAGGGAACACAAGCTGAGGCGGGGGTGTCGCTAAAGCGATGTTAAAGTCGAAGTACAGGGCTCCTAAATTGCAGAGTCGTTTGCACCAGCGGTCACGCGACCGCGTCGCGTCCGGGCATCAATGGCGCCGCCTCGATCTTTGGCGCAGGCGCCGGCAAAATGCCCGGGCGCGACGCGGTTGCGCGACCGCTGGTGCAAACGACTCTGCAATTTAGGAGCCCTGTACAGTGTGATCAGATTTATTTATAATTGTATTGATTGTATTGTTTATATTTACTTCATTGTTTGTGTTGTAATGTTGATAACTTTCATGTAGGACCAATACCCCGCAATGGAAGAAGTCGGCCAGACAAGTGAGTACAAGTCATTGCGAATTTCCCATCAGTCCATCATTGCCTTGACTACACAACCTTACTTGGCCGAGCTTATTAACATACCTCTTGGCAAATTGACCATTTACGCAACCAATACTTTTTGGCGCCGTTTTTGTAAAGTAATGGACTTTTGATCAATTTTTTGAGCCTAAGTTCATGGCTTGCACATTTACTTGGCACAAACATCCACGACTCTGAAAAAAGTGGAATTACGGACCCAATTTTGCGGCCCAAATGCAAAGTGGATCCGTTTGACGCGCAGTTTCTGAGTGATCCACTCAACGAATCTGCTCGTTCTTTTGCATGTTGGAGTTTCATGCGGGGCATGCACTGTGCAAAATTTGAGCCCAGGAGGTTGGCTGGAACACGCTCTACGAATTTCGTAACAGACACACACACACACACACACACACACACACACACACACACACACACACACACACACACACACACAAAGTCAGGTAAACATCCTTAGCCCGTTATTATAAGTAATGATCAGTCGACAATGATAGTCAACAATGATTTAAAGGATATAAATACTGATAGATATTCGCAGAATTGAAAAGGTTCAACAGCTTTTTACACGACTGTTGTATAGACGTTTATCGCCCGGAACTACCCCTCCCGATTACCAGACCCGGCTTGAGAGGTTTCATATGAAATCCTTAACAAATCGTCGTGCCTTCTTGGATCTTGTATTCTGTTTTCAAGTTCTGAGAAGAGAGAACAAGCTAAAAGCCAGTAAATACTGGATTTTTGTTCCTACAAGCGAAAGGTCAGGCTCTTTTAACTTGCAATATCCAAGAATCCGGCGCAAGAGATACTTGCTCATGTTCAACAACGTGTTCCACAGGTCGGCTAGGTGGCTTTCGCACCTCCCGGTTGAGACCACTAGTGCAGAGAGTAGTCATATTTTCAGGAGTAGACTGAGAAGGCTTGACTTGTCAGGTATCGCTAACACTGATTAGTGTTGCATGACAGGGCGAGAGCCTTCTGCATTAGACTTTTTGGGCTTCCATTATGTGCTTTGGACGTGCTATGATGGCGGATGGAATCGCTTTGGGCTTTGTTTTCTATCACCTTTCTTCTCCATTTTACCTCTAAAACCTGTCTTTTCAGGTGCTCGGTGATCTTGCATTGACTTGCGGGTTCAGTTGTGGCTGTTAATTATTTCTTTGACGCCTCTTGTGTATCTCCTCACGTTGCGTCAAACTTTTATTTTTGGTGTACTCGTTTTGTTCTAGTTACTAACACAGTTTCATCAGCATCTCAGTTCGAGTCTTTCTCGTTCAGCTATCTATTAGTCAATCGTACAGCTTGCTATTTCAACAAATGGATTCAATGAGAATTGTTTCACCTTTGGGGTCATTGGGCCTCCCCAGCATTCCGGCTAGGTTAGGTTATGGTTATTATACCTGAGCCAGTAGACCTGCCTTATAAGCCGCCGGATTGCTTTTAAGAGTAACTAAAGATCGTTCCGCTGGCAACGAGGGGGCATGCGTCCCATCTCCATGGATTCAAAGTTTTGGAGTTATAAATCTCATGCCTACATCTGCATACTTATCTATTAGCCTACCAACATATTCAGTGCAAGCTGTTTTATCTTCTCACATTAGTCTAATTAGGATCAGACTCGGACTGACATGATGATGTCGTTTGTTTACATGTTTTGTTCGTTTCCGCTGTATTACTAACTTCCTGATGTGTCTTTTTTTTTTATGGAACGCCTTGAGCGTACAAATGAAATGAAATGAAATGAAATGGATGTGTAAGGTCAAGCCATCTTCTACAAGTTCACAAGTTGAATGTAGTCTTGGGTCCACAAATTTCTCTGAGAAGCACTCACGAGACAAGACAAGTTTTGGTAGAATTTCACTCTCATTTAAGTGCCGAACCAGTCCAGTTAGAACCCGCGTGGCAAAAGCTTATCGGGTATTATTTTCTACACATACAGTTTGATATCGTCCGCATAGATCTGGACATTAACATCATTCAAGTCAAGACCGTGTATTTTAAAGGTGAAAATCAAAAAGAGAAGTGGGGAGAGCACACCTCCTTGAGATACTCCACTAGTGCATTGATACTCACCAAAAACGACTGTCCAACTTTGATGGTCATGAATCGGTCTTGAAGATAAGAGCGAAACCAGTTTGAAAGATAGCCAGAAATGCCAAACTTTTGGAGTTTCATTATCAAGACATTATGAGGAATCTTGTCAAAAGCTTTTGAAAGGTCAACTTAGATTATATCATCTGATTTTCCAGTGTTAAGAGCTTTTCTCCAGTCAAAAAGCTTTTAACAAGATTAGTGGTGGTAGATCTTTTCGAGACGAAGCCATGTAATTGAGGTGGAATTTTGTAACATTTCTTGACAAAAGAAAGCAGCTTTTTCCTTATAACTTTTTCCATCACTCCATCACTTTGACTAGAGTTGAAGTCAGACTTGTGGGACGAAAATCAGGTACACCAACTGCAGTATTAATCTTTGGGATAGGCACAATCACCGACTTTTCCATAAAATTGGTACTTCACCGAAATACATAGAGAGATTGAACAAGTCCGAAAGAGTTTTGGAAAGTACATCCGCACATTTTTTATAGATTATAGGCGGAATACCATCGTAGGGTTCAGAACAAGAAAAAATTAAAGATTTCAAAATAATGCGAACATGAGATTCATGGAAGTATACTTGGGTAATTCGAGAATTTTTCATCGAATGAATGAATATCGAATAAATTCGAAAAGGAAAAATTTCGAATAAACGGATATCGAATAAATTCGGAAAATCAAAAATATCGAATGAATGAATTTCGAATAAATTCGGAAAATCAAAAATATCGAATGAATGAATTTCGAATAAATTCGGAAAATCAAAAATATCGAATGAATGAATTTCGAATAAATTCGGAAAATCAAAAATATCGAATGAATGAATATCGAATATATTCGAACATTGGAAGTCGAATGTCGAATAAATATTCGAATGATTTATCGAATAACTAGAGCAGCCATATCTCAAACTTGCCGACATTTCTGGCTAGAGCTGATCCAATCATAATCAGCCCCCTAATATCCCCTATACCAACTCCTAGCTCAAAATTTTCCAAAAATTGCTGAAATCGACAAAATTTTAGGTCGTTCCGAAAGTTCTTTCCGTTTTTTCAACCTATCATAAAAACAGGTGGAAGCAAGGTAGGGAAACGCTTCAGGCACTATCCGACACAGCTTTTCTTCCTCTTTCTAGCAGTCATATTCCCATGTCGCTTACTCTTGTGATCACTGAGATAATGGTCAAAATTTTGAACCCATGGTTTTTACCGTGTCCAAATTTGGCAATTTTTCACAACCTTCTTTTTTGACTTCTGGAGAAGCTTTAAAAGCAGTCAGATAAAGCAAACAAATTGCAATTTAATGCAATATTTCGGCGTTTATAGCTAGCTTTAAAAATCTTTTAGGATTATTTTTCTGATGCTATCAAATTCCACTTTTGCGACGCCAAGAGCCATTGAACATAAGACGGCGCACAATTAAGGTGCCATTCGATGCAGATTTTTCTTCTCTTTCTAACGAATGTATTTTCTTTCCAATTTGTGGGGTCTTTGGCAATGAAGCTTCCATAATTCTTGATTTTGAACCCGCCCCAGCCTGTATACGTAAAATGCGAAACTTTATATTTACAAGCGGTAAATGCTCAGTTGCTTTTTAAAAATTATGTATAATCGTAACTGACTTTTAAAAGCTTCAAAATCCGTAGATTTGCCAGTGTTCGGGGCGTTTCTGTATTTTGGGACTTTGCGAAAGTGAGGACTTTTAGAAAAATTATCTCAGAAAATACTGAAAAGCCAGCTGGATTTGCCAAAAAATTGCAATGCACTGCACTTTGTTTACTCTACTTGAGTGTTATCAAAGCTTCTCCGAAAGTTAACAAGAGTAAGCGACATGGGAATATGACTGCTAGAAAGAGGAAGAAAAGTTGCGTCGGACAGTGTTTAAAGCGTTTCCCCAACTTCATTCCACGTGTTTTTGTCATAGGTTAACGGAAAGAACTTCGGAACGACCTAATATTATAGATTTCGGTTTTAATCAGCATCCTTATTGACCCCCTGTATCAACCCCCAAGCTCGTAGCTCGAGATTTTCCAAAAAATCGATAAAATTTATAAAGTAAATTTTTATCCATAATCAGCATCCTCACTTACCCCCTTGTACCAACTCTCAGCCCCGCAGCTCAAACTTCCCCAAAAATCGATAAAGTCGGTCGGTCGGCATCTAGTCTATACATCAGCAAAAAGTCATATCTTACCCATTATGGACGATCTAAAAAGCAGTCAATATAAATTTTTATGCTGTACCCAAAAGAATCTTCTTCAGATGGTCTGAAAGAGACTGATGTACACCAGAATTAACTTTATTTCTTATCAGCATCAACAATGTAAAAGCAAAGGGCTTGCTCTACTTTCTACATCAATTAAAATCCACATATGATTTTTTTTACTGTCACAAGCAGTCGGAAGAATGCGACCTTCCATACAGTTCAAAGGTATAACGGTTGCAAAAGATGCATTACCGAGTTTTGCGAAAAAAATGCGGACGAAGTGAGCTTGATGCTCAGCAGTTGGCTCTCTAACAAAGTCGAATAATCTAGATACGGAATTTATTCGAATAAACATTCGAATAAAACATTCGAATAAAATCTATTAGGTCGTCCCGAAAGTTTTGTCGGTTTTTTCAGACCACTATAAAACCGCGCTCAATGAAGATCTGAATGAGCTTCAGAATGTTTTCGATACATCTTTTCCTTCTCTTTCTTGCGGTTACATTTTCGAACCAGAATCCTGTATGCTTTCTTTTATAATTGCTGAAATTCTTCACCCGTCATTTTTGTCTGCTCAAAGTTCAGCCAATTTTTGGAAATTTCATTTCGAAGTTTCGGAAAGGTTTAAGTAAGGAATAAATAGAGCAATTCGCGGACTACAAGATGATATTTTTGGATTCCACTAGTCTGCTGATTTTCGCTTCAAAAAGTTATTTCTCCGGAGGTCTCGATTTTTGGCAAAGTCATAAAACACGCAACTGCAGCAAAAACATAAAAACTTCTGAAGTTTCTGCAAATTGCAACATGATTCTTATTGAACACTAATTGTGCAACATTATCCAGTTTGACTCGCTTTGAAAAAGCAGCTTTTTGGAATTTTCGGTACTTTTACGTGGCAAACGTAGTCAAAAAGCCACGGTTTTCATTAAATAAATAATTATAACGGGTTTGGTAAACGTAACCCACGTAATCTAAAATGGGTACATTGTAGCCAAAGCTTTGCTCTACATAACAGTCACCAGCGTTCCTTAAAAGTATCAGGAGAGAAATTTTAAAAATTCATAAAGGTTTGGCGTTACTGTTGAGCTGCTCAAAAAGCCATGGCGGTAACATTGCAAAGACAGGGTGAGTCAGAGAACAAATATAGCTGTAAGAAAGAGGATGAAAATCTAAACCAAATGGTACCTAGAACGTTCATGGAATGGTGTTCTGTGAGTTTTAGTGAGCGATGGAAAAAACCGACAAAACTTTCGGGACAACCTAATATTCGAAACCCCGTTTTTTGATTATTCGAGTTTTCGAATAATATTCGAAACCTCGTTTTTTGATTATTCGAGTTTTCGAATAATATTCGAAACCTCGTTTTTTGATTATTCGAGTTTTCGATTTTATTCGAAACCCTGTTTTTTGATTATTCGAGTTTCGAATATTATTCGAAAATGGAAGAACTCCGAATATCGAATTTCGAATACGAATATATTCGAATGTTTTATTCGAATGATCGAATTTCTATTCGATTCGGACCCAAGTATACATGGAAGTAGACAGTATCACAAGTCTGCTGACGATAGGTGTCATTCAAAGAATAGCTTACATCATAATTTTTTGCCATTAGCCAAAGGATTCATTAAAGCATTAAACAAATTTTGCTTTTAATCTAGAAGAGCACAGATGTGTTTAGGGTAATGGAAATTAAATGAGCTGTTGAAGGTCTGCATACAAACAAATTCGCTAAGTCCTTCATAAACTTTGGTACAGAATCTATAATAGGCATTATCTGGGGAGATATGGTCTGAAACAGAGAAGTCCAATCAGAAGTATAGAATTAATCGTTTAGTCCAAGATAATCAAATTTTGGAAAGTCAGGAGCAGGATACATCTCTTAGCGGTATAGCCACCTTTTACATGAAATACAATAATGCTGTGATCAGAAGAGGAATAGGGGGAAGCATTTTGACACGCTTTACATTGTCTGTATTAGAAAAAATCACAGAATATTATTACCATGGGTAGATTTAAGCACATACTGCTGAACCCCACAATCAAGAAAGAAACTCCATCAAGTTTTTTGAATTTTGGTCTATCGAAACAAAATTAATCCAGTTGACATGAAGGTTGAAATCTCCCAAAATAATCATACCTTTGGTTTGTGAGGAAGTGAGATCAAGTCAAACATTCTTGAGCTCATCATCTTCATATCTTTTATAACTGGGTGGACGATATATTTCGATGAACCTCACATAACTAGATGGCAGCGCTGAACCACCAGATCATTTACTTTGATTTATCAAAAGCCTCTGACAGAGTTAATCACAGGAAACTTTTGCTGAAACTAGAAAGCGCGGGTATTCGTGGTCAGCTGCTGAAATGGCTGGAATCCTACCTCAGTGGACGTAGAATGACAGTGCGCGTTAAATCATGTACTCAGAAAAGTATTTGTGCAGCAGTGGTGTTTCACCAGGGGGGAATCCTCTCACCCCTTTTGTTTTTACTTTATACAGCCGACCTACCCTCATTCATCAAAACCGACCCAAAAGTATATGTGCAGATTTTTGATGATCTTAAGACACGCGCTTGCTATGGAAAAGAGGAAAGAGAGAAAGCTTACAAAGCCCTTTTCTCTTTCATAAAAAGAGTAAATTTATGGTCTGAGATGTGGGATCTGCCCTTGAATCTTTCAAAATGCTTTGTCATGCACTTAGGTGACACCAGTACCTACCTCAGGTCATATATCTGTGGTAGTACTGAGCTTGAGTATCGAAGCATCGTAAAAGATTTAGGCGTTTTTGTTGATGATGCTCTCAGTTTTACTGCACACTATGATTCAGTCGTCACCAACTCGCTGGCATCACTGTTTATGCTTCTACGTAGCATCCACAGTAATGAACCTGGACTTTCGTGCGTTTATACAAAACATATGTTTTACCTCATTTGGATTATGCTTCATCCTTATTCGGAAGTGGTGAAGCTCGAAAAAGTTCAGAAAATTTTTAAAAGGATAGTTTTTTAGGATGTTTCCCTGACCCTGAATACCCTCGTACATTACCGTCCTATTGTGCTCGACTTGCAGTTTTGAAACTGCATAGTTTGAAGTATAGATCTGTTAGCGACTTAGTGTTCTGCTTTCGTATCTAAAATTAGAAATGAAATTACGAGCCTGTAAATACTGGATCTTCGGGCCTAGTGGAGAGCGTATAGGTGGGTTTGATTTGCATTACAGGAAGCTAGGTAAAAAATGCTTTTTGCAAACCTCCAATTCATATTTCTGCAAAACCACAAAATGGTTAAAGGCACCGTCCACCCTAAGTTGAGGGTGTTGAGCTTTTAGCGGCATATAATAGTAGGGCCCCCCCCCATTGAGCCAATGCCCAAGTCGCGCTGCAAAATGCCGCTTTGGAAGCGAGAAAATCGCTCCGGAATAGCGAAGATGCACGTGGACCCCCATCCATGCCCACCTCTCCCCATCCATGCCCGCCCATCCGGTCGATTTCGCTCGGACACGCAGGCTGTAAGCGCACTACAGCGAGACCGTCAAGTGGCGTCTTGTAGGGGTAAATGCCGTACGAGTATTTCGCAAAATCTCTCATATTCTCGACTGGCTTCTCGATATATGAGCGTCTTTTGTACTTCTTGATGTATTTATGTATTCTTCCTGATAAAGTTACAACAGTCGTGCAAGGAGGCAGTCTACTGGAAGCAGGTTTGGCTGACGGTTCCAGCACAACATTACCGTCAAATGCTTTCAGCGAGCTAAGGTAGGTAGTTTTTTGTATTTGTTCTCGCTCAAGGAACTTCTAATCATACTGTGTTTAGAAAACAATCTCTTCTTTTGATGAAGGAGCCGCTGTCGACGCTGCGCAAAAACGTTACGGAGAAAATTACAGAGAAATGTCATGTTGCCCTGAACGATTATGAATTGAAGGTATGTATGTCGCGCTGTTTTTATCTCTTGACGTTATTTCGAGCCCATTGACTTTGAAAGTTGAATAGTTCCACTTTGCTTTGCTTTGATGCCTGCTAGAAATCACTTTTTCACCTTACTTAGCTATACATACAATGAAAGTGCTTGATTGCAAATAGTTCATCATTGCTCATGAATTCGGTATTTTCTTAAGATGTGTTTTAGACCAATGATGAAAGAGAGATTGAACATGGGGATTTTCTACGATCTGGATCTGAATTTCTGCGGATACATGTGCATTTCGGTGAGTGGATTTCCAGTGAGACTTGATGTTATGTTGCCGTTTCCGTTCTCATTTTTTTCTCTAGACGGAAAAGAAGCGATATTAGAAATTTAGAGCTTTGCTAACACATGTTTATACGTGTTGGTTATTACTGCTAGTGTGGTTCCATCTAGGCAGTCAGTTTCTGTGTGAAAGACGCTGCAAGAAAAGGAATTCTTGTGGAATCCATAAATGTCAAGAGTAATGCTGTACAAACCGAACATATATGCATGCAAGTATGTTTTTTGAACTTCTTTTGACTCATTCAGCATCAAAATAGTTTTGTCAATTTTATAATTAGCACCTTGTCTTATTTTTAGGTCTGCAACAAATGTCTCTCATGTGGTCTTCGTTTTTGTGAACGTGTGACATCTGCCATATTGGACAATGTCCGAGATGTTTGAATTCAAGTAAGTTTTCGTACATGTGTGAGAAATGTTTTCTTCTAATCTTTCTATAACTCCAGTTCCACTGAAATGAATTGCTCACATAAACTTCATTGATTGAACATCCACTCAATAATCCTTTTATTCAGGTAAGAACAATACTGTCATTGCGGGCGCATTACGCGACCACCTCCAATACCTTGTGGAACCGCATACTGTCGAGCAGATGGATGTGTGCAGAAGAAACAGATGTTTTCAAACAAATTTATTATTATCTCTGTGATTCGTTGGACTGTAATGAATTCAACTATCTTTTGTTTCCCTTGTAGTTCAATCTGTTCAGAAACTGAACAACTGGGCATCAGAGATGAATCTGCTGTTGCCGTGTAGTACGACATTCTACAAAAATTTCAAAAGAATAATACCATCGATCGAAACGGTTTATGACAAACATGAAGCACAAACTATCGTGTGTATCAAGAACGCTTATGAGGTAAACCAACTAAACGACGAACCAGCAAACTACAAGATTCCATTGTGCCACATGTTCAGAATGAAGTCCAGCCCGGATGGAATATAGCCATTGACGGGGCTTACGACAGCAGAGGCCACAGTGCGGACTTCTGCAAAGTCCTCGCCATTGATCTGAAAACTGGACTATGCGTGCATACTGAAGTTGTGCATCGGTCAGCAACAGGTAGCGCCAGAGAAGAACCCATCCTCAGGAACTCAAGTTAACATTGTAGGTGGTAAGAGTGGACGCATAGAGAAAGCCGGCTTCCACCGCATACTGCGATGGTTTAGATCAATGAATATTCCAATTCACTCGATCTCGAGCGATCGCAGTTACGCGTTCAAGACAGAGATTGAGTCTTACAATGCTGAATATGGAGATCAGGTCAGGTGGTATGTGGACCCCTGGCATCTAGCAAAGTACCTAGATAAAACCTTGCGAGCGGTAAGATTTGCAAAACTCGGTCCCACTCTCTGAAATACACAGTTAGGTCGGAAAGAGAAAGGATTGCGAGGCGATTCACGACTGGAAGGACCATATAAAGGGCCATCTCTACCACTCTATAAAACACGGTGCTCAAAACAACAGCGGAGAGGTAGTGAGGCACTACTTCAATACGTGCATCTACCACGTGGCAGACATACATCGATGGCCTCAGGTGAAATACTACCTCAACCACGGACGCTTCTAACCTTCTTTTTCAGAACACGCTCACAGAAAATATTACCTATTGTGACCACCAAGGTCTACTTCCTGAAGATCGAGAAATATCACCTGGGGAAGTGTAGCACACGACAAGCTAAAAGAGGTTATTCTTCAAGGTGCGTTCCAGAAAGACATCGCACTGGCTAGTCCCTATGGTGGGACTAGCCAGTGCGAGTCCAAAAACTCGCTGGACCGTATCTATGGTCCAAAAGAAGTCTACCTGTGAGTACCACAGCGCAGAACCCTGTCCTCCAAAACAATTCCATTTTCCCCATTTTTAGGCCATCATCCACATACTCTCTCTATGCGAAATTGTCGTCACTGCACAAAAACGCCTTACGAATAGCAGAATTGGATGGGGAAAGAATAGTAAAACGAGTGACCGTAGTCCACCGAAAATTCAGTGAAAGGGAGAGTCACATCGAACGCAAGACGCCTATTGAACATATCTGGCGTAAGGAAATCTGGATAGATTTCCTATCACACTATAACGAACGAACAACTAATGAAGAGGAGATGGAGTACGAAGAACTTGTGACATAATCGGTAGCCATACCAATGTGTAATTATTGTAAAATGTATATATAATCATAAACATCAACGTGAAAAAGCGGAAAAGAACTCAAAAGCAAGTAAAAAATTGAGACACCTCGATTAGATTTCGTTGAGAACGTTACAGGAAATAGCAGAAGTAATGGTGACCGTCAGATGACCGTCGGTTTTTCGACTGATAGTCATTGTGTCCCTCAAACAATTTCGGCATTTTGGAATGTACAGCAATCACTGAAATGAGGTGACTATATTGACAACGAACATGTTTTCATGTTCCGGAAACCTTGTTGGTGTGCAAACGCCCATTGCATTCTTTGCGGCAGTCTCCCGACTCTACAGCAACCAAATCTCATCGAAGGTATGTGAAGAGGGGCAGCATAATTCCGCAACACGTCCTAAGAAACATAGCAAATTCTGCCACAAGATTTACCATAACTGCAGTACCTGTGCAAAAACAAGCGTCCGCTCCAGTTCGTATTTATGCAAAACGTAAGCCTACATAAGTGACAAAGCAATCTGAAAACCTATCACAATGAAGG
Organism: Cylicocyclus nassatus; assembly: GCA_958299035.1. Taxonomy (NCBI): domain Eukaryota; kingdom Metazoa; phylum Nematoda; class Chromadorea; order Rhabditida; family Strongylidae; genus Cylicocyclus; species Cylicocyclus nassatus. Next base: position 39,033,646 of record CATQJL010000305.1, read on the forward strand.
AGACTCTGAGACAATTGATTGTGAAGCGATCTGAAGTAATAGAATCTATGTATAGGCTTTCGCCCGTACTCACCTATGAAAAGATGCAGGCGTACACCACCGTTCGGCATGTACAGCGAACAAGTCAATGGGACAGCGCGTATAAGAATTTCTACGTTGCACAAAAAGCTATCTCGCGCTGAAATACAAAACAAACACAACTCTAAACCATAGGAAGCCAATAAAAAAGAAGTAGGACAAAAGAAGGCTATGTCATTTCTATAACACAACATACCAACACAACATACATTTCTTGCGATGCTGACAACCAGAACATGGCACGAACATCTAATTTATCAGCAGCGACAACATTCAGTAAACGATAACAAGAACTTGGAAGGCTCACTGAAGAGAAAAAATAAACAAACGAAGATCAAGATGCAGGAATAAGAGAAGCATAACGCAATAATAACATTCGAAGCTAAAGAATAAGACGATGAGGAGTGTAGACGCAATTGCGCCCAACGACTTTTCAGATGACGCAAAACAGCAAACCTCGAGAGCCTGCGATATCGTACTCGTCCACTCTTCTCAGAAAGGGTTCTCCAGAACGGAGAATCACGGGGTTTTCGCGGATTCTCGACCTCATATTCAGAATCAGTGACATGAGAAAGTCCTGAAACGCCAAAAACCTGGAAGTCGAGAACCTGGGTGGACGGTGCCTTTAAGCCTTTCGCCTAAGGAAATTATTTTTAGTAAAAACGCACCATCTTTTCGTAAGAAATTAAGTCTAGTACTGGAATATCTGCATATAGCTGATGTTTAGGTTGAGACTTCTGATCTGATCGTTCCCTTCTACCACTGATTCTCGCCAGCTGTGTTGTCAACTTTGACGACGACGGTTCATCGAGTCATGTTCTTCGACCTGCGCTGATCGAAATCTCCATCGCCGCATTTTTTTCTCATTCCGAGACTAACAAACGTCTTTTAATTTTTTTTCTGTTTTTTTTTATCTCCTTGATGTCATATCACTGACGTTGTTATTTGCTGGTTACTAACAGACTGGCGCGCCTATGAGCGTATCAGATAAATAAATAAATAAAACTAGCATTTGAGGGGCACAGCAGGTCAATCGAGAGCAAGTCAATGTCGGATACAGTGTGTTGATACACTTTACTACTGCATTATTGGCTAACTTTTCAGCTTAGTTCGCCTGGTCAGAGCCTAGAAAGTGAGAAACATTGAGAATGACCTCCCAAACATTTTATAACACGTAAAAAAATTTCAAAGGTTGAAAAGACTCCCGTTAAATCCAAAATGTTGGTTCACCTTTGCTGTCAGGTGAGGAAGAACCACCGCTGACTGGAATGCGCTAACAATCAATGAAGTGAGTCTGTGGAGGCTACGCATAGATCAAATTTGCACTATTCCAGTAATAGCGCAAGCTAAGTTGTTGGCAGTACATATTTCTTTATGTATGTTTTGGAATTTCTGGACAGAATCCGGCACGCCTTGAGGTCTTTCGCGCCGACACCTCAGTTTTCCGCTGACAGAATGTTAAGTGGAACCTCAACCTGTGTCTTGGTGGCATAGCTTGCGATGCGTGCTCAGAGAGTTCTGTGACATATTTGCGACCCGTCTATGCGTTCCTTGACCCTGATTCACAGCGGCCTTTCCGTCTCTTTCGTACGTTTCCGAAGATCAAAGTTATCAAACTCCGGGCACGCATCGCAGCCTATCCCATCAAGACACAGAATTCGAGGTTTCAGTCAGCATTCTGTCACGGAAAACTGAGATGTCGGCGTGAAAGACTTTTGAGGCATGCCCGGACTGCCGCGCCCAAAACAATTTCAGATCCCACTCCGTTCCCCTCATCAAACTAGCTTTTGGGAGAGTCAGAAGTACTAGAATTTAGGATCTCTGAGCAGTTTACCTTTCAATCGAGTGCTTGGAAAAGGCCACGATTAGATTAATCATTTATTCCTGTGACACAAAAGGAGGGACCGTAATTCTCAAAGAGGATAAATTCCTAGCTATGCACATGAGTCAATCGGACAGACGACTACTGTGCGAATCACAAAACAATTCAAGTTGTTTAGTGTTTAGAAAAAGGGCTTTATTCATACAGCGGCTTTATTCATACATGCTTTTTCGAGTTTTTTGTTTTTTCCGGTTTGGAGCGTAGAATTAGAAACTGTACTGACTAACTGTCTGACGTTGAAACACACGCAAAAGCGGTATTTCTGACAATGCCGCCCACACTGTTTCAGATTAGTGTGATTTAAGCTTTACAACTCCGACAACTGCAAATCAGATATCCGTTTAAATACACAATGAGTGGGCTTATGCTTGTATACCACATTACAAAGCATACTTATCCATCTCAATCCTCAATCAACTGACAAATTGACTATGCACAAATTGAGCCGGTCCGATATGCGTAATTTTCAAAAATTGCGCATGACGGGTCCATGCGGCTTTTGGCATGCAGAACTACGTCACTAATTGAACTTTTTGCAAAATCATGGATTTTAACACAGAAGATGCTAGAGCAGCCTGTTTTTTGCGAAAAAAAAAACAGAATGACTGCAGAAATGGTCGATTGGTATAGATTTACCTGGGATATTGAGAAGATCGTTGTTCAAAGATGTACAACACCACTCACAGAATGTAAAATTATGAATGGCGCGGAATTCCGGGAATGTCGTGGGCTTTCGCGAAATACCCGAAATTTCGCGACATTTACGGAAATTTTGCACATTCTGTGAGTGGTATTGTAGCCTGCGGTGATTATTGCCGTTATGGCTACTATCAAGCCAAAACAGTTTCAGAAGCTCATTCAAATTCGTACTTGTTTTTCTACAAAAAACTTTTTTTTTCTTAAGGTTACCAACCTTACGAGGAAAATTAGAATGAGTAATTGTTTACAATTTTACTTAAAATTCAGCATTGCTCTACGAGTTTCAAAGTCATCCACGCAAGCAAAAGGAAGACGACATAAGGATAGTAACCTCTGCGAAGCAGTTGGAACATTGGTTCAGATAGGCTAAATATGCAAAATTCAAAATGTAATCGCCATAGGATATTTACCTAGCATCGTAGCATACGAATGGTAAGTTTAATGAAACCCTCCTCCCTCCGAACATATTGAGCACCTTTTTCGTAATGAATATACCATAAACAATGTGGACTAGGCTCTATCGAATTTTGAGGTCTTCAAGTGCTAAGCCACTCAACTAAAATGGTCATTTTCGAAAATGTCAACTTCAGTTTGAAGGTGGATAGCTATTTCTTTTGTGCTCAACACAGAGCACTATTCCTGTTTTGCCCGTATTAGGAATGTCACTTCAAATAACCGCCAAAACCTGGATCTGATTGTCCTTTTTCGCTTTCAGTGGTTTTGCCTTTAGAAGCTAGTGACCAGAGTAAAGACGAATTGGGCCAAGATCACACCTATGCAAACGGATAGGCTATCGATTATATGAGGTCGCTCCGAAAGTGCGTGCCGTTTTCAAACTATGCTCAAACCAATTAAAATAATGATAGACAAACGCTCTAAATAGTACTCAATGTAGAATCTCTTCCTCTTTCCAAAGACTATGCCTTTTTTCACCTTCCTTTGACGTCTTATAGAATAAACAAAATGCAATGCAATGCATTTTTTGGCATTCTCAGCTGCCTTTTCAAAATTTTTGTGATATTATCAAATTATATTTGGGCATCTTCCTCACACAGAATAAACGGTAAGCAAGCGGGGTGTCATTCGATGCAGCTTTTTCTCACCTTTCTGATAGACTTCTTTTCTTCCTGAATCGTTCAATATATATATGAGGATAAAATCATCATATTTCATGTTTTCAAACTCGTCCCAGGTGTACCAAGAAAATTCGGAATCCACTATTTCGAACCGCTAAACGCCCAGTTGCTTGCAAAAATCAGCATTTAATGATCAGCTGTTTTCGAAAGCTTCAAATTCCGAAGATTCATTAGTTTTCAAGTGGTTGCATATTTTACAACTTCCAAAAGTAAAGCTTAGAAAAATATTCTTTGAGGTGCTGAAAAGCTATATGAAAAGGCCAAAACACAGTGCGTTTCATAATTACGACACCCTTCAAAATATTAAGTTTCCGGATTTATGTGAGAGATGAAGCAGCACTACCGGTGCCATTGTAGTCTACACCTGACATATGATGAAATGATATCTCGGTCTGTAGTATCCTCCCCCCTTGGAAGTGACGTACGAGGTCGAGAATCAGTTGAAGCTCAATACCACTCCGCCGGCCATTGATAAATTTGCAGGCTATCTCTCAACATGCTTAATCTCAACAACGCAGGTCGTGATCCTAGCCAAGCTTGAGCTCGCGCTCTTAAGCGTGGAAATTAGCGCGAGCTACGTACGTTACTTCACATTCTAATGAAATAGTACGCGCTGGTGGGAGACGCAGAACAATAGCGCGAGAGTAGAGCTCGACTACGCCTGCGCTAGGCTATAATCGTGGAGGGAGCCTGTACAGTAGCCCGATAGCTCGCCTCCTGCTTTTCACATTTGCTACTCATTTGCAGTTTTCTTCCTGATTCATTTCCTCACTTGTATTTCATTTTGCGTCTTGCATAGTGCCTAGAGCCATCGGTTTTGTTGTACGTACGCGTTCATTATGGTGTAAGAATGGAGATCAATGCATACAGGCGGAAAAGAGGGCAGCCTACTACGTAGAATCGTTGAAGAGAACTTTCGATTGCCTACGAGATATGCCGCTCTGATCGTAACATTAACCGTTGTAAGGTATACTATTAGGTTGGCTAATAAATAAGTTCGTTTTGACATGCAAATTCAAAGCTTCATAACAATTCACCTAACAGCTCTTCAGCTAAGATTTTTTTGTGAGAAGATCGCCCTAAGCCTCTACTTAGCAATATCAAAAAGTCTAGATTTCAAGTCACCAAAAAATGACAGTTATAACCTTCTATGGTCAGACTTCTAAAAAATCGCTTTTTTGACTTTCCAGCTTTCGTTTCCAGCCTTCAATGATTACACAAGCGAGTGATTTGGTAGCTGGATACATACAGTCTTTGGCTAGGTGGCGAACCACAATAGAGATTGTGACCTGCTGTTTCCGAATTCCTGCAGTCAAAATTGTGAAAATTTCCAGGTACTTGCGCGTGAAGGTCAAATTTTGGGCATTCCAGATAACTCGAATTCGGCCATCTATGGCCATGCAATTGGTTGGAAATTCACAAACTTGTTGTGTGGGTAGCGAATCTTCACTTTACACCTGACTTCAGTTCGTTTTTCGGAGCGTGATTTTTCGAAATTTTGAGGGAAAAATCCGACCAATTTTCTTTCCTTTACCATTTCATTATCAGAAAAATTATTTTTGAGAAAACAGAGTTAACCATCCGATTCTCCTTGATTTGCTCTTTCCAATGGTACCACATGTACACACAAAAACTGCTAAATACGACCGAACTTATTTTTTAGCCAACCTAATACATTCGGGTTTCTTCTTCTCAATTCATACATTTACAGCTGCTGAAAGACATTCCTAACAACTTTCAGGATGGAAATAACAAAGACCTCAAGGAAGCTATCCGACCTGACACCTATACCTTCGACTTCTATTTTGGCTTGGATTTTTATTTCACTGATAATCGAATAGCGCAGTCAGTTCTTTCGTACCGAAGAACAAAACATGTTTGCTGGCTGACTCTCTTGGTTGCAAACTATCACGTACTCAACTAAAGTAAAGCCTAGTTTTCAGAAGCGCCATAGAAAAGCTTGATCTTTGGGAGGTTCTTGGCAGAAGGATCAAAACGTGCTTGGTTATTGTTGATACTTTGCATAAAAACTAAGTTTGAAAACATTTTTCGCTCAAAGAAATATCCAGTTCGTTTTTCTAACAGTAACTCGAGTCGAATAGAGTTTTTCCTTTGTGTCGTTCTGTCACATTTTTACCTTCTGCAGAGTTTTCTGCCTTTTTGCTTTTTGCTGCCGCCACAGATCTCAGACGTTGAGCTGCGAGTTATTCTAGTCAAGCGTGTACAAGAAAAACTAAATGATGTCGGTTTTACTATCGCTTTGATTAATACTATAAATTAGGTTGTCCCGAAAATTTTGTCCATTTTCTTCATCGCTCACTAAAACTCACAGAGCACTAATCCATGAACGACTTACAAGGGAATGGTCAGAAATCAAAGTGGCCAATCCGCACAAGCTGCATACCGTCAACACCCTCAGGGTACGCTAGTAACATATCTACCCTCGATATCTGCAGAGCGGTCTTGTACGCGAAGTTATGGGCCCTGATTCCATCAGGATACCGTCGAGCACATCAAATACACGTCCAGTTGTACATGCAGCGCGGCATAGCGCAGTGGCAAGTGTGCAGACTGATACGGTGAGGGTAGGGGTTCGATTCCTTTTGCTTTCATTTCTTTTGCAACCGATTTTCAACATCTATGATATTGTTGCGAAGTGACATCAAGGTCAGAACAGCTACAAAATCTGTGGAAATTTCAAAAAAATCACTCATTCGCGAAAATACAAATAATTTAAAAATGAGACTAGATATTATGGTTGATATGACAAAGATACGAAGATGACACTTCATCAGATGTGCCTATTGCTGCTGTCTCCTGTGTTTTCAGCATTTCATTATAGCCTTCCATGATTGCTTGAAGTTCTAGTTCGAATTTTGATTTATTGTATCTTCAGAATGAGATTTTAATGAATTTTTTGAAGTTTCCACAGGTTTTGTAGCTGTTCTGACCTTGATGTCACTTCGTAACAACATTATAGATGTTAAAAATCGGTTGCAAAAGAAATGAAAGCAAAAGGGCTCGAACCCCTACCCTCGTCGTATCACTCTGCACACTTGCCACTGCGCTATGCCGCGCTGCAGGTACGTGTATTTGATGTGCTCGGCGGGATCCTGGTGGAATCAAGGCCCATAATTTCGCGTACAGGACCGCTCTGCAGATATCGAGGATAGATATGTTACTAGCGTACCCTGTGGGTGTTGACGGTATGCAGCTTGTGCGGATTGGCCACTTCGATTTCTGACCATTCCCCTGTTAGGTACCATTTGATTCAGATTTTTGCCTTCTTTCTTTCAGTTATATTGGCTCTCTGACTTACCTTGTCTTTGCAATGTTATCGCCATGGATTTTTGAGCAGCTCAGCAGTAACGCCAAATTTGCCCTAAATTTTGAAAAGTTTTATACTGATGTTTTCAAAGAGCGCTGTGTTATGTAGAGCAAACCTTTGGCTACATTGTTCCCATTTGAGAATACATGGGCCATGTTTACCAAGTCCGCTATAATTATTTATCTAATATAAACCGCGGCTTTTTGATTACGTTTGCCCGTAAAATTACCGAAAATTCCAAAATTCAATTCGCAGAAACCGCAAAAGCTTTCGTACATTTGCTGCAGTTGCGTGTTTCATGAATTTGCCAAAAATCGAGACTTTCGAAGAAGCTAAAAACAGAAGAATAGAATCTAAAAATATCACCTTGTAGTCCAAAAATTGCTCTATTTGATCCTTACTTAATCCTTTCCGGAACTTTGAAATGAAATTTTTAAAAATTAGCTGAATTTTGAGCGGATAAAATTGACGGGTGGAGAGTTTTGGCAATTATCAAAAAAAGCATACATTTATATTGTGGATTGATGTATTCGTAAGAAAGAGAAGGAAAAGCTGCATCGAAATCATGTTGAAACTCATTCAAGTCTTTTTTGTGCGATGTTTTATAGTGATGGCTTGAAAAAACGGACAAAACTTTCGGGACAACCTACAATACCGCTCATAATTCGTCAAAAAACTCGCCGGACTGCGGCGCACTCCGCCGCACCGCCGCAGTGCGCCGGAGTGTGGCAGAGTGCGTCACACTCCGCCGCAGTGCGCCGGAATGATCGTCAATTTAGCCATATCTCGCTTCAGAATGGACGAATTCTGAATCCGAGGATACCGTTCGATTCAGCTCGGCGAGACGCATCATCTTATATATGAAGCTGAACGTCTGTTTGTCTGTACGTATGTTCGAAAATTCCATTTCGGAACCGATCCCCACCAAACTTGGCACACATATACTTCGGCCCCGGCGGGTGCCATAGGGTACTTCTCGTCATCGATCGATATCGATTTTATCGATTTTTATGGATTTTTTGCAGAGTTCACCTACGGGGCCGGGAGTTGGCACAGGGGGGTAAGTGAGCATGGGGATTCCTAATACAATATTAGTTTCTATAATTATCGATTATATTTTGGTTGAATTCAGTGTGCTGATAACAGTATTACTATTGATCTGTCGCTGATGACACATAGACAGTATACTACAGGAGTATGATAGAGAGCATTCTGAATTCTGATCGAATTTGTTCTGAGATCTGCTCAAGATCACAATACCGCCCACAGAATGTTACAATTTCCGTGAACTTCGCGGAACTCCGGGATTTCCGCCAGAGTGCGCGATAATCCGGGAAGTTCGCGACATTTCAGGATCCGCGAAACCATGCGAATCACGCAGAGTACGCAACGCTATAACTTCCTTCGGAATGAAAACATTCCAAATCCAGAAGCAGCATTGTGTTCAGATCGTCGAGGCAAAAATTTTGATATACAGTATGCTCTCGATAACCCATTTCCAGTTTTTTCGAATTTTTCCTGTGGAGGTCCTTTCGGAAGGATATAACGCAGCGTCTGTGTAAAATAAAAGATTCCAGTAAGCACTGTTCGATAGTACTGTCCTTGTAGGTTATCGTGCGTTCAAGAGTAGCTGCAGACTGTCTTTCAAAAGAGATAGAGTCACGCGTTTCTAAATTCTACTTGCCGTAACTTCCTTCGGAATGAACATATTCTGAATCCGAAGAAAGCTTTGTGCTCCGTTCATCAAGGCAAGTCTTTCGATATACAGCATATCCTTGATATTCCGATTTCAATATTCTCAAATCTTTCTGTAAACGTCTTTTCGCGAAGGTGTAAAGCAGCGCGCATTGCCCCTAGTAGACTCCAGCAAGGACCTTTCGATAGTACGTTTTCTGTAGATTACGTAGCGCTAAAAAGTAGTCACAGGCATCTTTCCAATGGAGGTAGAAAGGCTGGTAAATCGTAAAAAAATCTTGTTGTCCCAAATTCTACTCGTCGCAACCCTAGAATACGAGGCTATCTTGCTAAGCAGATGTGAGTTTTGTAATCACCAGGTTGGATAACCTTTGTGAACAAGTTTCCGGAGATGTTCGGGTGATTTCATTTTTTCTCGTCTGACGCCCTGAAGCTGGCCGGTGGATTTTGGTCAAAATGTTGATGATCTTCAATTGTAAAGAAACGCCGCTCATAGAGGTTTTTGAACACGCTCTTTACGAAAATCGTGGTCTTTGAGGATTACAGGGTCTTTTTGGAGAGTTACGGTGAGGTGACTGTAACTGCATCACAAAAGTGCGTAACTTTGCCCGCACTTCTCGCGTATCTGTCAGAAAACTTGCCTGCTTGCTCCTCCAAGTAAAAATTACTAGGAATTGTGCTATCGAAAAGTGCATGACTCAGGCTCCAGTCTATAAAATTCGCCGAGTTACGAGCCTGCGAGAACACGTTCTCATAAATTTTGCCCAAAATGTAAAGATCGCAAATTTCGTCGAAATTCCACCGTGAGTGCTTGTATGATACTCGCATTGCGGATATTATGTTCGCTTCGCTCAATGACTCCACCGTATTGAATGTGGTGCTTGCGTGTGCTTCAGCAATTGAATATCAAAGCTGTTCTGTGGCTAGAGCTCAAACCACCAAATCTAACACAATAAGACCTTTAAGAATACGAAAAGATTTGATCAGCGTGTTGTACAAGCACTCACGGTGGAATTTCGACGAAATTTGCGATCTTTACATTTTGGGCAAAATTTATGAGAACGTTTTTTCGTAGGCTCGTAACTCGGCGAATTTTATAGAATGGAGCTTGAGTCATGCGCCATTCGATAGCGCATCTCCTAGTAACTTTGACTAGAAAAGCAAGCGGGCAGGTTTTTTGTCAGATACGTGAGAGGTGGAGGCGAAGTTACGAGCTTCCGTGAATCCGTTGCAGTCATCTCACCCTATCTCTGCAAAAAGACCCTATACTTGACAGAGAACATGATTTTCACAAGCAGCGTGTTCGAAAACCTCTATGAGCGGCGTTTCTTTACATGAAGATCATCAACATTTTGACCAAAATCGGCCAGCTTCAGAGCGTCAGACAAGAAAAAATAAAATCACCCGAACATCTCGGAAAAATTGTTCATAAAGGTTATCCAACCTGGTGATTACAAAACTCACTCTGCTTAGCAAGATAGCCTCGTATTCTAGGGTTGCGACGAGTAGAATTTGGGACAACAAGATTTTTTTACGATTTACCAGCCTTTCTACCTCCATTGGAAAGATGCCTGTGACTACTTTTTAGCGCTGCGTAATCTACAGAAAACGTACTATCGAAAGGTCCTTGCTGGAGTCTACTAGGAGCAATGCGCGCTGCTTTACACCTTCGCGAAAAGACGTCTACAGAAAGATTTGAGAATATTGAAATCGGAATATCAAGGATATGCTGTATATCGAAAGACTTGCCTTGATGAACGGAGCACAAAGCTTTCTTCGGATTCAGAATATGTTCATTCCGAAGGAAGTTACGGCGAGTAGAATTTAGAAACGCGTGATTTTTCCAAAATTCACCAAGGCTTCTATCTCTTTTGAAAGATAGTCTGCAGCTACTCTTGAACGCACGATAACCTACAAGGACAGTACTATCGAACAGCGCTTACTGGAATCTTTTATGTTCCACAGACGCTGCGTTACATTCTTGCGAAAAGACCTTCACAGAAATTCGAAAAAACTGGAAATGGAATATCGAGAGCATACTGTATATCAAAATATTTGCCTCGACGGTCTGAACACAATGCTGCTTTTGGATTTGGAATGTTTTCATTCCGAAGGAAGTTATGGCGTTGCGTACTCTGCGTGATTCGCATGGTTTCGCGGATCCTGAAATGTCGCGAACTTCCCGGATTATCGCGCACTCTGGAGGAAATCCCGGAATTTCGCGAAGTTCACGGAAATTTTGACATTCTGTGGGCGGTATTGTAATCTTGAGCAGATCTTAGAACAAATTCGATCAGAGTGGCTCTCTAACATACTCCTGTAGTCTTCCTCATCACTTGTGACGATACGTTCCTAGCGAACGGCAATAAAAGCTACCACTGAACCACCTGTTGATTAACAGAAGCAAAGAGCGCCACCCTTCCGCTCAATTCTTAAAGGCAGTGTCTCACCAAAATTTAGTTGCCGAGATTTTTGCATTTTGCAAGCCTGTCGGACCCTGTCTAGCACTGTTTGAAATCGCACGAAGTTCCCAAAAACCCCGTTTTCTGGAGGCCCCGTGGAAGCAACATGGACGAGTTGTACCTTCCAACTTCAGCCTCAGCCACAGTGGCAGCAACAGAGAGGAGGTGGATGCCAAGTGGAGGGACATGTTCAAACGCGTACGGGGGGAGACCGGAGGAGTCGTCCGCGCGTACCAACTCGCTCTCCGCGTACCACTTTGAGCGAATTTTTCTCAGCGTGGAGAGGGTCAAATTAAGTGGGACCTGTTGCATTGGCCTATTTAAAGCTCCCTATTACAGAATATGTGAAGATCCGCGCGACCTCAACTTTGGTGAGACACTGCCTTTAAAGGCGCCACCCTCCCGCCTAAAACAAGTCGCCACACTATGTGTCACCAGCGACAGATCAATGGTAATACTATTATCAGCACACTGAATTCAACCAAAATAATAATCGATAATTCTGAAAACTAATATTGTATTCGGAATCCCCATGCTCGATTACCCCCCTCCCCCCTGTGCAAACTCCCAGCCCCGTAGCTCAAACTTTGCAAAAAATCGATAAAATCGATAAAATCGATATAGATTGATGACGAAAAGTAGCCTATGACACCCGCCGGGGCCCGAAGTGTATGTGTGCCAAGTTTGGTCCGGATCGGTTCAGAAATGGAATTTTCCATTCGGAGCATACGTACAGACAAAAGACAAACAGACGTTCAGCTTCATATATAAGATGATGCGTCTCGCCGAGCTGAATCGAACGGTGTCCTCGGATTCAGAATTCGTCCATTCTGAATATGGCTAAATTGACGATCATTTCGGCGCACTGCCCCGGAGTGTGGCGCACTCTGCCGCACTCCGGCGCACTCTGCCGCACTCTAGCGACTGCGTCGCACTCCGGCGCACTGCGGCGGAGTGTGGCGGAGTGCGCCGCAGTCCGGCGACTTTTTTGACGAATTATGAGCGGTATTGTAATATATTTTAGTTTGAATCCGACGTCTCATCTATATCGTCCGTTCAAAAACGGTGTAGAGTGTGACACAGAGAAATTACTCGCTTTCAAGTGGAAATTTTGAAGGTATTATAGGTTTCCTTGAGTATGAAGATCGCAGCAAACTTTACGTTTTAGGAGGAGAAGACTCTAGGAAAAAAAACTGGTAGTGGACAGGCAAGTGCAGCTCCTTGCTGAAATCAGGGAGCTCGTTAGCGGAGGCATTGCATTTCTTGCCTGGAAATATGGGCGGAAGAGACCAGCGGAGAAATCATAATCAGTGTGGAATCCAACGGCAGGGGATTGTAATGTGGCTGAGTCTCTAAACTCACGTGATCTTTGATTTAGAAGTTATGTTAATACTGAGTAGCATTGTTTGTCGTTTTCGTGGCTACTGTTCTATTTAGTCTTGTGGAATAAAATCCTTGATCAGAAAATACGTTGGCAGTCGGCTACTGCTTGTGTTCGGCAGAACAATCTAACAACTTCCACAAGATGCTTGCAAGATGCGAGAACTACTGAGTTGGCTATAAAGGGTCTGATTTAACATGCAAATTCAAAGCTCATTAGCAATCCACATAGTAGATTTTCATTTAAGATTTTTTGTGAGAGGATAGCTCCAAGCCTCTACTCTTGAATATCAAGTAGTCAAGATTTTCTGTCACCAAAAAATGACAGTTATGCCCTTATATGATCATACTTGTAAAAAATCGCTTATTTGACTTTCTAAATTCCGTTCTGCAATGAGCGCTCAGGCGAGTGGATTGATTGTTGAATACACACAACCTTTGACTAGATGGCGAACCACAATGGAGGCTGTGACCTGTTGTTTGTGAACTCTGCAGCCAAAAATGTGAAAATTTTTAGGCATTTGCGCATAAAAGTCAAAGGGACCCGTCATACTTTGCCGAAAAAAGCCCAAAAGCGTCCAAAAGCGCCCAAAAAGCCCGAAAAAGCCCAAAAAAGCCCAAAAAAGCCCGAAAGCGCCAGAAAAAGCCGGAATCTAGGAACGAACTTTTGGTAGAATTCTGACATTATCTTATCATGCGGACGACAGAAAATGACAAAAATGCTCGATTGCGAAGTCAACACACATGCCTTAGCGCCAAAACGTGCGAGAAATGTTCCAACTCTTTCTGGCGCTTTTGGGCTTTTTTGGTCTTTTTCGGGCGCTTTTTTGGGCTTTTTTGGGCTTTTTCGGGCTTTTTCGAGCTTTTTTGGGCTTTTTTAGGCTTTTTCGGGCTTCTTTTAGCTTTTTTCGGCGAAGTATGACGGGTCTCAAAGATTTGGCCATCTAAGGCGGTGCTATTGCTTGAAAATTTGAAAATTTGAAAATTTGTTGTATGCGTAACGAATCTGCATTTAATACTAGATTTCTAGATTTTTTAGCCAAACTAACACTTTTTAGTCATCGCCCGCACTTGCCTTTATCGCAGGATGGCATTTGCAAGACACATGCACTGCAAGTGCCTACTACCAAATAGCTTCGTATAGCGTGGCTGTGCTCTCTGGTCGTAGTCATCAGGTCAAAGGCTTGGTATACCAGTAGGTGCTCAAGTTTAGCGGAGGCATTAGCGAGGCTCTCGCTAGGTTCGTTCGTGATTTACTCTGAGCTGTAGCGACCCTAACGTGTTCTTGTTGTGACGCTTCCGGAGGGGATTACCACAGGCCCTCATTCGGTGTTTTGCTGCGATTACTATTCCATAAGTAAATACCTGTCGTATCTTATGCTGTTTTATAACTACACTACATCTTTCGCAATAACATTTTATCGAAGGAAAAATTGTAAAACATCTTTCTAATAAATATTCGGACCACCGTGTTCCTTTATTACTTCACAAAGTCTAATGCGCATACTTTGTGCAAGGTTTTACACGAGTTTCGCCTCAGTGCTGCTCCATGCGTCTATGACTGACTTTTTTTTAGCTATTCTATGGTGCCATATTGCTTGCGTCCTGCGTAGAAACGTCGCACCAGATTCCCCAAAGAATTCCCATGGGATTCAGTTTAGGGCTGCCATCGTAGACCTCCACCTGATGTTGATGCAAAAAGTCAGTCGATTTGCTCACGTGCGCATGAGCATTGTCCTGCTGCAAAATGTACCGCTGTCTTCTATGGTGGCGGAAAAGTGCAGCAACTGGCTCTCAAGGACTTCTTCATAGTCTGTGCTGTTCATTCGTGCCGATAAAGGCCAGATCAAACTTTTCATTTGCGCAAAATGCTCCCCAAATTATGAGCGAACTTCACCAAAGCTTCTTCGGCTGAAAGGCAGAGGACTCTTTCGCAAATCGTGCCAGTAGCTCTTCTGGCCGTCCAAATTAAATTTTCTTCATCGGACCAGATCATTTAAAACAGCTGACCCTTCTTAGAAAGTGAAATAATTCTTTTGTGTTAATGATGCTCACCTTCTCCCAATCTCTTCCCATGTTGCTTCTCGTAACCCGTAGTCCGCGTACTTTATGCTGTTGTGTCATTCTAGGCGCCTTCCCCATAACGGCACGCTTAATGTGCCCGGACGTTCGTATTGCTCTTCAAATCGTTGTTCGTGACACGTTCAGCACTAGATCGGCGCGAATCTGACTGAGCGATAGCGTTGAATTTAAAGCTTTGTGCCATGTACGCCTTTTCTATTCGTGAGGAGAGGCGGTCCTCCTTTTTTGTTGTGGCCGTTTGTTGCTGGACTACGCAAATAACGAGCAGCGGCGCATCGAGATCTTCGTAATTGTTCGGCAATCTTCTTCAACGATTTTCCGGCGTCTCTAAGAACGGCAATAGCTAGACGATCCATTCTCAAAAAGTTGATCTTAATAAAAAATTCCACCAATCTTGAGTTAACAGCTGAAAAAAGAGGATCAGTCAAGTCAAATATAAATATCATGCCAAGATTAATAGATAGCCGAGCATAAATAATATTAGAGAAAGTCCCAACACACTTATTTCGACTAGTGGAAAGCCTTCCCTTGAGTCAAAACACGTCTCCGAAAAACAAACATCCGACTCCTCCGACGCTGCGTGTGAAGGAGTTATTCCAAATTGAATCAGAACGAAACGAATTTATCAGTTATGCGGTCAGCCAGAAGAAAGCCCTGATGTATTGAAGATGAGGGAAGCCTATTACGGATTGCGCTACGAACAAGACAAGATCATATGTACACATTGTGATCTAAATGCTTGTACAAAGAACGATGTTGTCAACGATATCTGTCTGACCACCTTTGGAGGAGGATCGTGATTGAGTCGAAAGGCATATGTAATCATGTTCGGTCTGTAGCCAAGTCTAGACTGCAGAAGAAGTTTAAGGATGTGGATCGTAAAGCGTCAATTTCAACGAGTGCCGGCTAATACAGACCACAACAATTCTGAAAGCCAAGACTGTACTAATGTCTTAGACAGCATTTCAAGTGCTTCTCGGGTTTCACTAATTGGCGACGTGCACATCTCTGGCGACGCGCTTTCACTGTTGAATCTGGGTCCCAGTTTTGCGCCTACTCAATTTGGGCTTAGGGTATCGCGCAAGATTATGGGAAACCTCCAAGTTTTCGCGACTCTGCGTCATAAAGCCAGTCATATAGAACGCATGACTTCGGAAGAAACTAACACTGGTACCAAACTGCTTGTATTGCCGTTTCCCCGTTTATTTTAAAACCACAAGAACCCAATCATGTAGCAGACACTGACTTCCGCTATTTGCCACTTCCCTTTTTTCTGTCACGAGCAAGCTTAAGAAAGCGCGTATAAACTATAATTTAACGCCTGCCCAACGCCGCGAACTACGTGAAGTTCGAAATCTCTGCGCCGCTGGTAAGATCAAACCATCCATAAGCGACAAAGGAGGAGACTCCTTGTTCTGTCCCGTGAGTTATCGCTATTACGCAACACCATCTTGAAGACAGTACAGTGTATGAACCAGCATCAGCAGCCAAGTTTGAAAGGCAATACTGTCAGAAGAAAGTTTTGAGTGGGAGTAGCCGATCGTTGACATACCACCTGTCAATCTCAAACGTCAACCTGTTCGCAATCGGGCCTATGACAGACTATGCACGACTTCCAACTGTATTATTTGTCTATTCGAAAAGCAAGGCGACTGTATGGTTTCTGGCGTAGTGTACCATATTACCTGAGAGTCTTGCAGAGAATTATATATAGGTGAAACTGGGCGTCCATTATGCACACGTATCAAAGAACACTTAGACGGGCTTAGAAGATTGAATCCTACTATCCCATTAGGCAAGCACCGCCGAAAGCGCAGTGATGCAGAAATAAGCATGGAGGTTACAATCTTAGCTTACGAGTCCGAGATCCTGACGGGTATAACTTTGACGACGTTTTGGATCGCGATTGAAAGTCAAAAAATGAATAGTGAAGATGAATGCTCAGCCATCACCAAGAACTGGCCCCGTATCAGACGCTCTGTGGCTCCTGTGATTACAGCAGGTCGAGACCAGATCAATCACTAGATCTGTGAATGAATGCGTTGGTCAGTTTTTAGCATAGTAAACAGTCGATCATTACCATTATTGTTGATAGTTAGATAGCATTGGTCTACACTTGTTGTTTGATTTGTTTCGGGTCACTGACAGGTTAGGCTTGTCTCGGTCGTCATGCGGTAGCTGACGGACTGTTCCCTAAGCACTCGACTTTTTCAGACTCCGAAGAAGGCGAAATCGCGAAACGTTGGTGTTAATAAATTTTACCAATCTTGTATTAACAGCTGAAAAAAGAAGATCAGTGAAATATAAATATTATGCCAAGATTAATAGAGAGTCGAGCATGGATAATACTTCCAGAGTCGTTCATTGTTTATTCCCTCGTAAAACGCGTAAATTTTCTACATAAGAACGGGTATCGTATAGCTATGAAGCAATGGAAGTTAATATCTCGATATTCTTCACTTCCGAATGAGTTTGTTATGGTGGGATCTTTATTCGAATGACCTGACCATTTCGGCGCGTTCGCCGTCCTCAGCCTAAAAACGACACAAAGCATCGTCTATGACACCAAACCACCAAACGACTCTTCTAGCTTAGCTATTTTCGACCTTTTTCTAGTTCAATCGTAGAAATTCTCGAAACCGAAATGAACCCACCGTCAACACCACCGCTGTATAAACTGTCCACGCCGGAAGGAAGTGACAGTACGACCGGAAATATGTGAGAAGCTGACAATTGAGCTATACTCTGGAGAACAGATAGGGGGTTTATCTACGAAAGGCAGATAAAGTATATCTACTATCTGTAGCTCACACAAGCCTTTTGGGCCTCTGAGGACGGCGAACGCGTCGAAATGTTAAGCCATAACAAACCTGTTCGGCACAAGCAAAATTGAAGAATATATACAATGCCTAGGTCTAAAGAAACTGGAACATACAAGTTAATAGAAGATGTATCTTGATAGTTATTTTTGAGGGGTGAATAAATTGTCATTGTGTGTCACATCAGATGTCGTCTATATAAGCAAAGCACTTGACTCCACCCTGCCAACAATGAGAAAAAATTTAGCTTTTTAGGATTGTATAGTTATGAAACACACTGTAGTCCATGATATCGTATTTTTATTCCATCCAACTGTTATCAAGGCTATCAGAGGTTGAAAATGGAAATTTTTGAAAATAGTCAAACTCAGGATGGATAATAAGCATGGGTTGGAGCTCTGACGATTATTCAAGCGAACATTGAAGGAATCTGGACAAAAACCCAACTATTCGAACGGGGAAGAAATTCTGCGTCGAAAACTGTTCAAAGCGTTTGTCTAAGATTACCTAAGTAGTTCGAGCAGGGGTCTGAAAAACTGCACGGACTTTCGGACCGACCTAAGATCATCAATTCTCTGACTATGGACCTGGGCATAGCTCACGCATTTCGGCGCGTTGCGAGATGCTCTTCTGAACAAGTGTTCCACGCCACACTGTTAAGTGTGTGGGTCCCGACGCATTTATGATGGTCGTTTGGCGCGCCGGATCGCTACACACTTTTCGGCTTTTCATAGCTCACTTGGCAAAATCGCCACGATTTCGCCAAATCGGCGCGAGTCGCGTCCCCATTTGCAACCGGCGACGAGGCGACCGTCGTGTGATAAAGCGTGTTTTCGATTTTATGGACATCTTGCTGCTTTTTGTGAGGGATGTTCTTGCCTGAAATACAGCTGTTTTCAGCATTTTACGAGTCTTTTTGCATAAAGTGCAAGTACATAAAATCGCTTCAGAGATAGCACGCCTTTGACCGATGAGCGACTCAGTCGCCGCTTCCAGTCGCGCAAACGTCGCGATCCGAAATCGCAACGACTTCGTCGCATGAACTATGCCTAGGGCCTAAGAGACGCGAGCACGTTTTGCGTATGTCAGATCAACAAGTTCAGCGCGTTATAACGCGTTTGAGATGATTTATTAGTCGTGCAAGAACATGCTTGAGCTCGATGATAACGCGAATTCGAGAAAAATGTTCTTTCATATTTAGTAGTAATATAGCGAGGCGCATTGAAACGCGCTTATGAACTTGTTCAAGAAGTATGCTCGTATCTCCTGGTCAAAGAATGAATGATGCACCATTCAACGTTCAACGGGATTGGCGGCTCGAAGGCGGGGCTTCGAAGCTTAATGAAGGCTAGGGAAGGATCAGGGAGTACGCTCTTGAGAGAGAAGCAGACTGCGTGCGAGTGAGAGCAGTCACATTCCAGCCGCCAATCCCGTTAACCCAAAAGTATGCTTCCGCCGCCTTCCTTCGTGATCTATGGTAACACAGTCAAAGTCAAAAACAAAGTCAAAAAACCGCTAGATTTTTTTCTGAAATACATCTTGGCGATGGTTTTACAAAAGAAGAAAGCCCAGCCGTTTTCAGTAATGTGAAGAGGTTTTTGAATGCTTGAGGGTCAGTTAATGGGGTGTAGCACAATCCTAAAAAAAGGTGTGGCTACAAATTCCTTGGACTTGTGCCACACTCTGAGTTTCGTCAAATATGAATTCTTAGCGATTAGAAAATACTCAATGGATTAAACCTCACAGTTTTTTAAAGAGAATTTGGATCAGAAGCGGTAGTAGTTGCTGAGACACAAGTATTGAGAGCAAAATGACAAAATACTGGCTGACTCCTAATTTGAGTTTGGCGTATCTGGAGTGGAATTCGTAGTATGGATATAGGTAGTGTAGCACTATTTTGCATGCACTGAAGAAGGGGTAGCTAGCTCAACATAAAACGTTAATCATGTCCAAAAGTGAGCATAATACTTGAGTGGCTCAATATTTTTTCGCTGAAACTTGGAGCACAGGAGTTATTTGAGAAGTTAACGCTCAATAAGTCGCTCACTATGCTAAGCGGTCGGTATGTCACTCTTATTTTTTCACTGAATTCGCACCGTATATAATACAAATATTTATGTTTGCTATACCGGCAATAGAAAATTGCATCGAATATGAGTTCTTTTTGTGGCTAACCTTGTGCACTTGTGGAAGGATGCCGTAATCTCATAATATTAGGTTGGTGCAAAAGTAATGCGCGTTTTGCGAGTTCTCACTTTGACGTGTTATAACTTTCTAAAAAATCCATGTTTTTCAATGCGGCAAAAAACATTAGAGGCACCAAACTATTCGCAATACAGCGCACATCTTTCCATACACTATCACAACGGGCAAAGAAATATGGATTGATAAGCAGAAAAAGTTTTTTTTCTGAAACTTCGTCTTTAACTGTTCACAACTTTCTTCAAAATTTGTTAATATAGATAATAGCCTATATTGTAGCCGGAAGCCAGTAGTACAAAAGAAGTTGAAAAGGGTTTAAACTAGGAGGATTTGCGAAGGGGAAAAAATCAAAATTCAAAGTTGTTTACTTTTTGGACATATTTCGCAGGTCTAAAAATCCCAAAATATGGAGGTTTTTGGATTTTCTGCGTAATGAACAGCTACACCATTTTGTAAAAACTGTCAATAGGAGGCCCAACCTTACGCTTACAGTCAGAAAATGCAATTTCCATTAAATACAGTAGCTAGAGTTTCAAAAGAAGGCCTTCATTTAGGCTTGATTTCTGGTTAGAAAAGTAAATGCAGTGAGATTCTGGTTTCGAGTGCGGTTATGTGAAGCTTTATTATTTTCTAACTAATGAAGCTGGCCCCTTGCAACCACCATTGGATAGAGGATGAAAGGAGCTTCTTGATAGTATGCTTAGTTTTTCCAAAGAAGAAAGTTTGATGGAGAAAAGTTGTCCTAAAGCAAAAACAGCAAGCTAGAAAAACGCGCATTACTTTTGCACCAACCTAATATATGCAAGTAGTCGACAATGTAATTTTATCTTTATCTTTATCTGTTACACTCGAGGTGCACCAAAAAATAATGAGTGGAAACACAGACCAACCAGCCACACTACATAATAGAAAGTAATAAATAAATAAATTATTACACTCAAAAACCTCAGATCGGTATAAACATAACAAATCTGTACTGCATAAGGCAATATATGTATCTCGAACGCTCTAATCTGAGGCATTCATCGAGAAATTACATGTAAGCTCAAGAACGGAGTATGATACGATGTGACCCATCACTCTCGAGTGGTACGCTTTTGCGGATAGTATCTAACTAAGCGATATGGCAAAACCCATGCGTACCTAGGACTTCTTGAGCTCCCGCCGCTCCGCCTCCTCCGTATCACAGCCGCATGCAATAAATGTTAAAAGAATGCAAAATCAGAAATTTGACAACGTAAAAAGAGACGGAGTAATATAGTGCGTGAGAATCCATTTCTATTTTGTGGATCTAGATGGGCATTACGTGGAGTAGATATTGTTTCTATCAAGTATCGAAATTTTCAGAGGTATGGATGAACGTTTTGAGTTTAAGGCGAGTCGTCTATACAAAAGTGTATGCATAGATTTTTGAGGATGAGGAAATAGCACATAAAAAAGAAGCTGCAGTGTGACTGGCTGGCTTGAAGTGGTTGCTAGCATATAATAACATCAAACACATATGGGGTAGATAACATTTGATTCAACTGGTTTAACTTCAGAAAGGCGAGGCTTTGTGACCAAATTAAGGCCGCTTGCGTCGGCGGCACACCTGCATCTCTTCCGCGCGAGTGCTCTCTAATCATTACCTAGCCTTAATTAGGTCATGAAGCCCCGCCTCTCCGAAGTTAAGCCAATGGAATCAAATGGTATGTAGGTCGGGACGGTAGAAAATAAGCGCTGAACTGAGTAGTACGAATTTTGAAGTTTTTCGTGACGATCGATAATGGCGAAGTACTGGCTCATTTTGGATCCACGTCAGGAAAGCCAGGATAAATATGCAGAACAAAAAAGCAGCGGAGAATCAGAACTTGAAAGAAAAAACTGCAAAAGCGAAATAAAGCGAAAATTAAATGGATGAAAGAAGATTTGAACCAAATTTCAAGACAAAATTCCATAGCTCAACTATGAAAAAAATTACGGCGAAAAGAAGCTAAGAAGGATATAATTAACAACCAAAAAGTTCAGAAAATTCAATGTTTGACAAAGCTCTTTCGAATGAGTGGCTTGTTATGACAGCTAGAGCTCTGCAGTTAATCAACGAAACCATCGAGCACAGCGATAAAAAGGAAATTGAAGAATCCTTCACATAGAAACATTGTAACTGAATTTTAGGAACTAGGGACTTGCTCAGACAATCGCCGGGGGCAGGCGGGCACCGGAAAAATAGATTGCTGATCTTTCGCACCCCGCTCGCGGATTTTTTGGAAAGCAATCAGGACTTTTTGGAAGACCGCTTGCTGAGTTCTCGATTCCTCAGGAATTCAGCAATATATCTGCAAAAGATAAGAGCGAAAAAAATTCAACAGGCGGTCTCTCAAAAATCCGCTGACTCAGCAAGCGGTCCTCCGAAAAGTCCTGATTGCTTTGCAAAAAATCCGCGAGCGGGGTGCGAGAAATCAGCCATCTATTTTTCCGGTGCCCGCCTGCCCCCGGCGATTGTCTGAGTGCTTGATCGCTTACGAACCCTTTCTACACTCTCGCCTTCAAAATGAATCTCATTCATTGGCGCTTTGTCTTAACCGAACTCAAAACATCGAACTTATTTAAGTTTGCGTCCTACTAGCATTTTTTATCTGCTTCCATTTATGTCGTTGGATGTTGCTTTACTAGAGATCAAATCACTCAACTCTAAGATGTGCTCATGTTCCGCTCAAGATCCGTATGGAGCAGGTAGATAGGCAGAAGAGCCACATGGGGTAGTTCAATACAATCGGTGCTTACAAGGAAAGCTATCCCAATTAGCTTGGCTGCTGGTAAATGACACATATGAATAATTTAAACTAGCTTCAAACGCTGACTTCAAATATGATTTTTCTAGTTGGGATTGGTATACTACTAAAGATGAGAAGGTTCTGTAGGTAAAAATCTGCAAGAAAAGGTGCTAATCATTGAAATACAATCAATCAATACAACACCCAATCTTTTCTCACAAAAGAGACGCTTGATGCAAGTGTATTTGCACCTATATGACGATGCCGTGATGCCATAGTCGGTGTTGTCGGTACAGCATTTGAAGCTGTCACCTACCAAAAAGCCGAGCTAAGTTAGATAGTTTCCTTTATTAAAACGATTAGGCGGTGTTATCAATCAGTATATGATATGCGCAATATCAGTCCGCTTCTTTAATGGAAAACAATTCCCTCAGATCTGCTCTAGTGGTCTGTCGGCGATATATCAGCAATATGAAATTGCTCCAGATATGCGTTCTCCTTGTGGCTGACTCGACTACTCTGTATCTATCCGTATTTGCAAATGTTAAAAATTTGCAAATGCAGAGCAAATTGCAACATTTAAAATCTGAATCTTTTTCTTTGGAAATCAAAATCAAGCTGTAATCTTTGGAAGAAGGGCTATCAACACAAACAAATTTCTGTAATTGTATGACAAAGCAAAGCATTTTATGTAGTGTACATAATGTTGCTTTGTCAGGTAATATCTTATGTGTATACTCGAAGGTGTTATGATGACTCGGAGGGTTGATTCAACTTTTCTAAGCATTTTTGTTGCTTCAGAATTCCTTCTCTGGTGATTTGTTTTGCAACAATGACGAAACCAGCCGCGGAGAAGATTTGTATTCCTAAAAGTAACAGATGAAGTTCAGAATGTTCCAACTTATTTGAATTACAAGAATTTCACATTCCTTTCTAGTCCCGGACGAAGTAGATGCCCAAATGAGGTAAGCGCACACCGGGGCTGCATGTGAGGGCATTATCCTCTCTAACGAGGGAAGGATGGTTTGTCGAAGTGGCCTTTTGAAATGGGCTGTATACCAGTTGGAGGGCGTAAAACGCTGACTCCAATCTGTCTTTACTATCTGCGGCGCGTTCCTGCACGAGAAGTTTTGAGTGTTTATTAGAGAAAAAATTGAATGTGCCAATAATATAAAAATAGTAGTAACATTCTTCCTAGCGCTAAAATGGACCAGTGGTAATCTTTCCAGCACTCTATGAAATGAATACTCTTAGATGAGATGTATCCGCACGCTTGCTGTTGCAATTGTTTTTATACCATAAAAACATTCATTTTTTTTGCTCCTTCAAACACTCATAACTCCTCATCCAGAAATGCGAAGCAGATAGTGAGGTCAGATTTGGAGTCACCATTTTACGCCTTCCAACATCGTATATAAACCATCGCAAAAGGCCACTTCGACTGACCATCTCGCGTCTTTGGCACCTTTGATTGTTTCTTTAAAAAGCGGTTCAGCATAAAATTTCTGGTCGATTATGGTAAATGGCATTTACAGGTCAGCTTGAGACAAAAAAAGACTGAACTGCTTCCAAAACTGTACATAAAAAGGCCTGTGCCCCAAACATGATTTCTCGTGTAACGCTCATCAGGGCATTCTGAACTGAAAATTCACGGACACAAAAAACAAACGTCGATTATAACGAAAGCAATCCGACTGAATCTTCCAGACTATTGTTACTGCAAAGAGACCTAATAAACAGGGTTTGACGAGTTTCTGCATGACAAAACATGATCCTACGGGAAACGCCAAAACTGTGTCCTGCAAGACTCGACTGAGACTTATCAATATCTAGTGTACTCCTCAACCTCCTCCTACCAGTTTATCACTTGCCCGCTTTCTTAGAAATCATATGAACGGCGCTTTTTTTATCCTGAAGACATTCTCAGGAGCTGGTCGGCCTTCCGAAACCAAAACCGATGAGTTTTGGAAAAACGGAAAGTTCGAGGCTAGGCATCAGAAGGCTGTGCGTAGCAATGGACATATAAGCTACTATATCACCAACCACCGATCATAGGATCTCACGAAATAAGCAGCGCGCGCACGCCGCATGCGGCGGAAATGGCAGACGAGCGCAGAAGCTAGCTTTTTACTTAGGCATTTACGCTCGCTTGCTGTATTCATGTTCTTTCCTCTTGCTAAGCATTCATTGTCGTTCGAAGTTTTTGTCCTAACTAATGAATCAGATGATGGCACGCCCATCGCATTATGAGCATTTGAGTAAAAAGTGTATGGTTTCTTGTATAAGCTCAAAAAAGCTCATTCACTTTTAGATTAAGAATCGCAAACGTTACGCACACGTGGTACTTATGCTTCACCACATACAGTATGGTTTACTATCGTAAATCAGGAAATAACATGTTCGAGATTATCATACAAAATGTGCAATTAGCTTTTTTATTCTTTTGATCTTTTTGCTAAAAAGAATTTCATGATGTCGCCAAACATCATCTATTATGTTAGCGATAGGAAAAAGGGGAGTTGCAAGTGCTGATGCCAGGGCTCGGCACAGCTGGCACCGGGTCGAGCTGGATATCGTTTTTTAGGGCGGCATGCAAAGGGGATATCGTTTTTCCGGGGTCCTTGGCGGAGAAAAACCGCAAGAATGCCGGCGGCATGCCTGCGGCATGCTGTCCTTCAAACAAATAAAGGTGTTGTTTTCAGCCAAAACGCAATATATGACACCAAATTTGGTGTGTGCATGCGCGTTGGGGGACCCGAACTATGACCCAAAAAATTTATGAAAACTTATGTGAACGAAAGCTGTGCTGAACGTTTTTCTGAATTAGCTGGCACCGTGCCAGCTGGGTGCCAGCTTTACTCACATAAGTTTTCATACTTTTTTACATAAAACGTATCTACACTGTAGAAGTTTACATACAGAGAAAAACCTTTCATAATGTTTTCTTTTCAGCGTTTTATAGCCATCCGAAAATTACTCGGTCTGCTCTGCAGTAGAAAAATCGGCTTTTTCTGCTTTTCGAGATGTGATTCAACCACTTAAAAAGCTCAGAAAACTGTGAAAAGTTGTTTCACGAAATCAGCATGCATGGAAACCCTACTACACACTTTCACATAATCTAAAAATAATGAATGATCTTCAAAACAGATCAAAGGGGACTTCGTACGAAATTTTTAAGATCAAACGGGACTTCGTTTTGAAATTTCCCTGATGCCAGCTCGTGCCGAGCCCTGGCTGGTGCATATGTAATCCACTCGCGAACAAAACTGCTCAAAATTTCCCCTCCCATTTAGCCATTCTCGGCCTTTTCTGTGACCTGATTACAGTTATGAAGTTCAATTTGCCCCCCCCCCTTCCCCCCCCCCCCCCCAAAAAAAGAACGATTTCTGAGACCCCCTCTTCAGGGAGCGGATGAGTTTCGGATCGCTCGTCCCCGTCACTATGCCAGCGAGGAGGAGCTGCAAGTGCACGGACGCAATTGCACTGCAGTGTACATGGCTTCTACCCGCTACCATGTCAATACGTGTCGGAGGCAGTCCCTGGTTGGGCAGAGCCTGATAGGAATTGGACATGGCTTGATAGCACTAGCGCGTTCCAGGCCCATTATCTTCATTCACAGACAACATTAGAGAACCTGACCAACGCAGATGTCCCTCTCCTGGGCCTACATTCGGAGTTGGCCGGAGGGGTTGGATTTAGCTTGGACACTGCCTTCAAGAATGAAGATGTAAGGTACGTACGAACAAGAAACAGTTGAAAGGAGCAATGAGTTGAGCCAGCCAGAAATTTAAGCGCCATAAGCTTTCGCGCTCGTATACTATTTTCGCTGGCGCGCTTCCGCAGCTCATGATATCCCACGACCGATGTCGGCTGATATAGCCTATAGATTATTGACCAAGTTTCAATAAAATTTTGGCACCGCTGTTCTATAAATTTTTACGAACTCGAAAACAATCTGGTAACTAATCCTAATATAAACTAATGTAATACTAAACCTAAACAAACCTGTTAAAGCAACCATCCAAGCTCGTACAGTCAAGTGTGGTGACAGAAAATAAGCGAGACAAGACGCAGCTGACTAGAATGGAGTTTTTTCTAACCGGAATCGATGCCGCATTCAAAACTACCTGGTAGAGTTTTGCCAAAGAGTATGCCTGAAGTCGTTTACGTGGGATAGCAATCGTGCAGATAAGCGCACGCATGGTGCTCGAGCAGCAGTCTATCATACCATGCAAGAGTCCAAGGAAGCAACAAATAGGAACTCTGAAAAAAAAATAGAACTTAAATCATGAAATCAAAAATGAATTTATAAAAAATGTTAGCGTGCTATTTTTGCGCAGTATCTCAATTTCTAATAGGGACAAATTATTTGATAGGAAGGGATTTTCAGTAAACTACTGGTCGCGATTCGGGTTCATTTAACTTCGCATTAGTTTGATTTTCAATTGTCTTATCAGTCTTGGATACTCATCACAATAGAGTTCCACTGATTTCATATCAGCGCATGTGTGCATGCCTATTTACCAGTGTTTACCGAAGGCCCCCCCCCCCCGAGAATGGGTCGCGAAATTTTTGAAAGTTACTTATATGGGTTATAAAAATGTGCAAGTGTCTGTACTTGCAAATAAATAAAATAATTCTTAAAAATTCTAAAAAATTTAATTTAGCCTTATAAAAAATTTTTTAGCGGGGCTGACTGACGCCACGCCCCCTTTTTTGAAATTTTGGGGTTATAGGCCCGCTAAATTTTTGAGAAGCATACCAAAAAATTTGTCGGTGGATGAGCCCTGCTAGCTCTTTCTTTACCTTAGCACCTCTAACTTTGAACTCATCGATTACTTTTATTCGCAGAAAGTTATTGCTTGTAAAACATCTATGCAAAAAAAAGTAATGTTCGATTATAAACTTTATTATCAAGACGTTTTCTTCATGGAACTGGACTTCTGCGTATACTACTATACTATACTAGCCTTCTATGCCCTTATTCCGCAACCAACGAAAGAACTTGACTTGAAGGGTCATTGTGGAGATTTCCTCGCAAAAACATATTTCTAGGGTGAGAACGTACCTTGGCCACTTAGAATATTTTGGGCCTGAAATCCTTTACACTAAGAAATTTATTGAAATTTGATTTGCATTAGAAAGAGCAAGGAAAGCACGTTAATGATACTAACAATACCGCATTAGAGATGAAATTCTCCCGTAACAGCTGCTTCAAACATAAGGCAAAAAAAATCGGATGAACTTATGTAGCAGCCTAATAGATACGTGAGTGACCGCAAGAAAATCGTTTATGTTTCTATGAAACGTCGAGTCACCGAAGAAGCAAAATATAAAACATAATCTTGGAAACTTTGGTTTCTATGAAGATCGCTTTCCTTCAGTATATTTGAAATAAAAGTAAAGTCACTAACAAGGAATGCACATTTAGTCAAGTGGCCTTTTTAGATGTGACTCACCATATTAAAGGGCATAAATTGCTGATTCCAAAGCTGCCTACCTTATCTACAGAGCATTTATTGACGAGGAATTATGAGTGCTTATTGGGGCAAAAAATTGAATGTGGAAGTAGGACAAAAATAGCGTAATACTTTTTTCTAGCTCTTCAACGGAGCAATGACAATCATCAAAGCACTTTATTTCAGAAAATACTCTAAAATAAAAGATATATTACACTTGGTTACATTATTTGAAGGCTAGTAATATTTTAGCAACTCATTTTACCCAAAATGCACATTCAATTTTTAGCTTCGAAAAACGGTCATAACTTCTCGTGCATAAATGCTTTGCAGATAAGGAAGGCAGATTTTGAGTCAGCGTTTAATGCCTTTCATATGGTATACATTTCATTTAGAAAGTCACTTCGACTAAACAAGCTTCCCTTGTAAGTTGAGGAGGTAAGGAAAGGTCCAGATTTTGCTTTGCCCCTTCTTGCGAAATTGTACTTGGTGTCTGTAGCTTACGATGGGGTGATCCACATTGATGTATCATCATTAGCTTGTATAGTAGAAAGATTAGCTGTTGATACACTTGTAAGGATATACATGACGACACTCAGCACAATTTCAGTGACCATTGTTGGTATAAGACCAAAATTTGAGAAACGAGTGTCGAAGAATGCAATATAGAAACCACCTAAAAGAAACTTTAAGCAAAAACCTATTGTCAGTAGATTGAGGTACAACAAACTTCACCTAAAACATCTCCCAATCCCACCATAAAGTTGTAGTAAGCTGGTAAATAAACATTCGATGACAGAAGTCTCGAAAAAGCAAATGTTGCTGGATAAGCTCCAAGCAAAAACGAGATATGGAAACCGTAAAAGGCAAAAAATGCTGTTAGAAAAAACATTCTGGGCTCCCACGCGGTGTCGAGAAGATTCGCTAAACAAATGTATAATTCATTGTAGAAAAAAGTTGAGTGAAAACTCACATATTTGGGTTTGCAGCTTCGTCTTGTCAACACTTTCAAATTCTTCAACATCGCTGGATTTTTTCCATGGCAGAGTGGAAAATATGATGTTTGAAGCAAGAGAAAAAATCACCATGGATCATATAAATTTCTATATTTGTGAAGTCACTAAAATCAGTCATAAGAAATCAAAGCAAAAGCTCACACATTTTCAAAAATACCGATAATTTGGCTTATCTCCATCTCCTTTTACATCACCTCCATTACTTTTTTGCTTGATGTAAAAAATAATAAACAAAATAACTCCTCCAACTAGCATGCTGAAAATTTTCGCAGCACTTACTGAGGATTATGCACAACCAACCTGCAATTCGCTATTGCACTGATCATAGTGGAATTTCTAGTGATTGTGCTTTTAGTCGAGTGTTCCGACATATAAAGACCTTGTCCAGAGTAGTACACTGTAAAAGTTTCTACTAGCGGTAAAGATCGAATTTCTCTTTTATATCGCTCACGTGCAAAGCCGATGCCCATAAGGGCTTGTGAGGCATAGTAGTAATGAGAGTTTAGCATGAAAAATCCAGCTTGGTAAGTGGTAAACATCAAACTCCCAAGAAATAGGGTCCACTTCGAGCCAACACGGTAGCAGACCCAAGGGGCAAACAAGTTGGACACGGTGTAGAAACCATAGAGAACTGATTGCCTAGAATATGAAGCCAAATCATCATATGTGATTACGATATTACGATATGTTCACGAGATTTATCGATTGATAAATGCCAACTTTTGATATCAGGTCAATCCTTTAATGCCCAGGATGTGAAGGTACATCAATGGTGTTCGTGGGAGTCACAAGACATTTTAAAAGTAACGAGTGGCTAGCTTTAAAAACGTAATTTCTCTCGCAAGCAATCGCGCTTATGAAAGGTTAGTCAAAATTTAACATCCAATTGAAATGGCCAAGTTGTTACAAGGCTGTTAATTCATTCAGAATCAGAGATTATTTAACCGGAATTTAAGTAATGTGAAGTCGGTGATTCTTATTTTCAAATTTAGTATCTTTTATGCAATGAATAATGACAAAATCGCGAGTTTTCGTTAGATATCGACTAATTTATATTAACGTGTGCAAAAAATGATCACATCGAAATTTCTCCTGAATTAGAAACATAGTAATGCTTAATAGGTGATAGAATGTGCTCCGCCCTCTTCTATCCACAAAAATAAACAAGAGAGTAGAAATGAAGACCAGTGGGTGAAA
This sequence comes from Cylicocyclus nassatus, assembly GCA_958299035.1. Taxonomy (NCBI): domain Eukaryota; kingdom Metazoa; phylum Nematoda; class Chromadorea; order Rhabditida; family Strongylidae; genus Cylicocyclus; species Cylicocyclus nassatus. The sequence goes on from CATQJL010000305.1 coordinate 39,063,834, forward strand.
CTGATTGTCTCAATATTGTTAATCATTTACAGTCGTCAAGGTTACAGGATTGCTGAAGGCTCAAGAATGTTATACAGTACCCACACTAATTATTCGACAGAAAACGCAAAAACTGACGATCCGCGTTTTTTTCGTTTTTTCTTCATAACTTCCTTCAAATTGCATAAAATACAAATCCGAAGAAAGCATGATGCTCAGCTCGTCAAGATGATTCTTCTGATATATTGCACTTTCGTACTATTCTGTTTTCAATCTGCTCGATTTTTGTATGGGGACGGGTATTCGTAGTGGTGTAACTCAGCGAAGAACACACATGGACGATTCAAGTAAACATGAGTCAGTAGTGCTGTCCCCGTAGATTATCACGTATTAGTGAATAGCGAAGGATTCCCTTTCCATAGGGAAAGATAGGCCGTTTAATTTTGAACAAATCGATGTCTCTCAAATTTTCGTTACCGTAACCCTACAGTAAGACGCTAATTTGCAAATCAGGTGTGTTTTCCGTGATCAGCAGGTTAGATAACCTCTATGCGCAAGTTTTCCAAGGAATTCAGAACCTTTTATTTTTTCTCGTTCTAAGCTGTGAAGCTCGCCGACGGGTTTTGGCTAAAATATAGATGATCTTGGATTGACCGGAAACTTCGCCCATAGAGGTTTTCGGACTCGCTGATTACAGAAATAGTGCCCTCTGTGCAGCATAAGTTCTTTTGGCAGAGTTATGCTGAGAGAAATGCTGCGATACTACGCAAGTTCCTAAGTTTGTCTGCCCTTTGCGCGTGTCTGTTGGACAACTTACCTGCTCCTTTTTGTAATTTGAAATCACTAGAGGCAGTGCTCTTAGAGCATGCTTAAACTAGGCCTTTATCTATATTGGTCGCCGAACTGTGAGCTGACGAACTCACGTCCGCATGAAAATCGTTCGAAATTTTAAGATCGCACATTTTGGCCAAATATCGCCGCGAATGGTTACAGATGACTCTGATTGCAGATATTATTTTTATATATACACATGTTAATTGCTAATTTATGTACTGCTGCTTACCCCTTGTGCCAACTCTTACACCTGTAATTCAAAGTTTGCAAAAAATCGATAAGCCGATATCGACCGATGACGAAATGTAATCTATCAGACCAGTTCGGCTCCTAAGGCTAGGTTCATACTAATTCCCACGTTCCAGAGCTGTTCCCGCACAGTCCCGCAATGTTCCCGCGCTGTGCTGAGAATTGTGCGGGAACTGCAACTGTGCTGCATGCGCTGCAGCCGCCCCACACGCGTTTTGAACGGCGGAAGTTGGAGAATTTCGACCGTTTTCAACGGTATTTCTTCCAAATTTCTCTCATTTTGGCCTTATTCCTCTACCCCGCTCATTTTTTTTTGATCAGCAGAACTTCGATCTCGAAGAGGGGTTGAAGAATGAGCGCTTTTCTGTTCTGCGTATGAGACAAAATGTGTGTTCTTGCGCTCGTCCATTTTCTCTTCGCTTTATTTTTACACAGACTCATTCCATTTGTTCCAGGAAGCCCCTGCGCAGTTTCCATAGCCATCTGCCATGAATTAGGGAGTAGGAGCAATTCCGAATTTGCATGAATTGGGACTTTCCTCTTGTTTTCTGATGAGTTTCGTTTTTGCGCATTCTCAGCCCCTTTCCTTTTTTCCATATCGTTGCTTCTCCGTTGTTTCTTCTACCCCGCTTCTCCTTGTGATGAGAAAAGTGTGAAATTGAAGCGGGATTGAAGAAATAACCTTGTTCGGTTCCATATCCAAGCAGAATGGTCTTCGCGCGCTTGTCCATTTTCTCTTCCATGTCCAGGCCTACTTCATGTGTTCCAGGATGGCGCTGCGTAGTCTCGCATCTGTATTGAAATGAAGTAGGCCTGGACATGGAAGAGAAAATGGACAAGCGCGCGAAGACCATTCTGCTTGGATATGGAACCGAACAAGGTTATTTCTTCAATCCCGCTTCAATTTCACACTTTTCTCATCACAAGGAGAAGCGGGGTAGAAGAAACAACGGAGAAGCAACGATATGGAAAAAAGGAAAGGGGCTGAGAATGCGCAAAAACGAAACTCATCAGAAAACAAGAGGAAAGTCCCAATTCATGCAAATTCAGAATTGCTAGCACTCCCTAATTCATGGTAGATGGCTATAGAAACTACGCAGGGGCTTTCTGGAACAAATGGAATATGTCTGATAAAAATAAAACGAAGAGAAAACGGACGAGCACAAGAACACACGTTTTGCCGTATACGCAGAGCAGTAAAGCACTCATTCTTCAACATCGCTTCGGACTCGAAGTTTTGCTGATCAAAAAATGAGCGGGGTAGAGGAATAAGGCCAAATTGAGAGAACTCTGGAAGTAAAACCGTTGAAAACGGTCAAAATTCTTCAACTCCCGCCGTTTAAAACGCGTGCGGGGCGGCTGCAGTCCATGCAGCACAGTTGCAGTTCCCGCACAGTTGCCAGCACAGTGCGGGACTGTGCGGGAACAGTTTCGGAAAATGAGAATCAGTAGAACCTAGCCTTAGGAGCCGAGCTGGTCTCGTAGACTACATTTCGTCATTGGTAGATTTAACGATTTTTTGCGAATTTTGAGCTACCGGGCTGGGAATTGGTACAAGCAGGTGAGTGAGGGTGCTGACTACGGATTAATGATAGTTTTCAAAAATAAATTACATTTACCGACTCCATGGATTTTTTGCAAACTTTGAGCTACAGGTGTAAGATGACATGGGGAGTAAACAAGTATGCTATATTCAGATTATCAATTTATATATGTACATAAACATAATATCTGCAATCAGAGTGATTTTAATCAGTCGCAAAGATATTTGCCCAAATTATGCGACCTTGAAATTTCGAACGATTTTCATGAGAACGCGAACTCGTATGCTCGCAGTTCGGCGATCAATACGGATAAGGGCCTAGTTCAAGCATGCTCTGAGAGCACTGCCTCTAGTGATTTCGAATTACAAAAAGGAGCAGGTAAATTGTCCAACAGATGCGCGAAAACGGCAGACAAATTTAGGAACTTGCGTAGTATCGCAGCATTTCTCTCAGCATAACCCTGCTAAAAGAACTTACCCTGCGCAAAGAGCACTATTTTCGTAATCATCGAGTCCGAAAACCTCTATGGGCGAAGTTTCCGGTCAATCCAAGATCATCTATATTTTAGCCAAAACCCGTCGGCGAGCTTCACAGCTTAGAACGAGAAAAAATAAAAGGTTCTGAATTCCTTGGAAAACTTGCGCAAAGAGGTTACCTAGCCTGCTGATCACGAAAAACACACCCGCTTTGCAAATTAGCGTCTTGCTGTATTTTTACGGTAGCTAAAATTTGAGAGACATCGATTTTTGCAAAATTCACCGGCCTATCTTTCTCTTTGAAAAAGGGTTCCTCTGTTATTCGCTAGCGCATGATAATCTACAGAAACAGCTCTACCGAATCGTGTTTACTGGAGTCTTTCTTGTGTGTTCTTCGCTGAGTTACACTACTACGAAAACCCGTCCCCATACAAAAATCGAGCAGATTGAAAACAGAATAGTACGAGAGTGCAATATATCAGAAGATTCATCTTGACGAGCTGAGCATCATGCTTTCTTCGGATTCGTATTTTATGCAATCTAAAGGAAGTTGTGAAGAAAAAACGAAAAAAACGCGGATCGTCAGTTTTTGCGTTTTCTGTCGAATAATTAGTGTGGGTACTGTACATCACCAAATAGTGAGATGAGAAAGGGGATGTTTAATTATTTTGACCAAATACTGGACCATCAATAAGTAATGAGACTGGGTATGAAAATAAACGTTTCGACCTTGCTAATTATTCGCATTCATCAAGGTTACAAGATTCTGAAGGCTCCAGAATTTTATTATTTTCATCAAGTCGTGAAATGGAAGAAGGAAGGATTGATTATTTTGAACAAATATTGGACGCAAATGATGAGATTTGGGAAACTTTATAAACAAAAGATGCGCGTGATTTTGCACACAAGCAGCATTTAGATTGGTGTGCGATTTTTTTTAGAAATGCGCGGCAACCAAGCTCAACAAATCACCGCGCAACTTACCCGTAGTAACCAGCGTGTTTATCAATTTGTTTGGGCTCCCTCATGTGTACAGAATAAAGAATTGATTCCACAATAGATGACTGAGTATCATATCCGGTCATAAGCAAGGCAGTTGCTATGCTCAAGCAGATAATGCATACTAATTCATGCCATTGCGAATGGTTCATGGCTGATTACTGAAAAAAGTTTTGCTTGAAAGAACGTTTATTATTGAAGAATTTGAAAAATATTCTGTTACGTAAACTGTGTTGCAGTAAAGGGCAAAATCACGCAAATATTGCTATAGCGGGATTGAAAGGTGAAGTGTGCAGATTATTGAGGTTTTATGTGATTATGTAAATTAGTTCAAGTGCAATGTTTGCACAAGCTGAAGGCAAGGGAGTGACATTTTTGTGCAGTTTTGGGAGCTGGGAGTGGGAATGGCAAAATATATTCACACTTCACAGAACCAGATGGCTCTAAATTTTACAGCAGGCTCAAAGCGCTAAGCCAATTTGAGTTAATATCTCACAGTCACACGTTGCACATAAAAGCAACTTTACGTATGCTAGCGCAAACGAGGAAATTAATAATTTTTATGTTATCTACTGCCTTTGATTGATATTACTCTATTTTAAAGAGTTACATCGCTTCCAGATCAGCGCGATGGGTTAATTTTTCTGAGTGATGTGAAAGTATCAAACTGTTAGCCTGATGCATAGATCTTGTCACAATTGGACCCTCTTCTTCGAAGTTTTTCTAATGATTACATTGTCTTAGGTTTTCGCATTGTGAGAGACAACAAAGTATGAAGCAGAAGCTCAATTAGCCGGTAATATTTATAGGATTGTTTCATTTCGTAATCAGGGTAATTTTTATGACAAGGGGTGTAGCGAACCAAGCTATACTAGTCCAAAATTAGCTTTTAAGCTTTAGCAGTGGTGGATTTGCTGAATAATTCATGAAACGATCACCATTACCCACTTCTTCGAGCTCATTGCTTCTGAAGCTAAGTTCCAGTCTACAGATCCACCAAACACAATTTTGAGCTAGAAAGATGAAAAGAGATCTAGGTAATGATTTCAATCTACATATCTACACAAATAACATATCAGATGCTATTACGGTAATTATGATAGGGTCTGCCGTCTACTAAATTTCTTTTGTTCGAGCTGAGATATTCGGGCGAATTTTGATGTCGCACAACAGTTTTACAGTCGAATTCCTTCTCGCTCTTTGAGCTTTGTCATCGATTTCTGTTCCCTCTGCTTTGATGTGTATAGCCACAATGCTTTTTTCGTTAGAATATATTCATTACGATGGAAGTTAGGCGCTGCGTAGTTTGCGTGATTCTGATTAGGCGGAATTCCCATTTCGCGAAATTTCCGGAAGCCGCGGACTTCCGCGAAAATTACAGATTTTGCACGTTATGAGGGCGGTATTGTAGCACTTAATAAAATTGGAATTTGAAGCATTTTAATAGAATTACGCTCAATGACGCAACGCCCATTTTTTAGGCCACCGTGTAGATTCAAAATAGTTGGTTACATGTTGAGGAATGAAGAATAAGTTGTCGAATAAAACTACGCGTAAAAAAATAAGAATTTTGGAAGAAAGTTAGATGTCCGTTCCATTTATTCTGAGACTACACGGCATTTTGGTAACATACAGTGGCGTACCGGGGGGGGGGGGGAGCTAGAAACGCAATCCCCTCCCCCTACTGGTCTCTCGCTACTTGCAAACTGTTTGTCAGACAGTAGCGAAGCAGCCGCTGACTATCAACAATAACCTTGCTCGTTTCTGGCAATTAACATTATTGTATAAAATGGAAAATTGCCTACATGAAAGTAAGCGCCGCCAAGTAGATCATTAGAGGCAGCGTCCGGGCAAGAACCATCCACCCAGATGAGCACATAGTTGTAAAGAGGGGCCCATGCATATCCGATCAGCGTTGGTCCAATCCTCTGACGTGGCTTCTAAAAGGAGATACGGGCCTGTGATACGTATCACAAACCACCCCTGAGGACGTGTGCTCACGCATCGATCGATCATGGATTGCAACTGCAACCAAGTTGCAGCTCCTTCTAAGTGGCGAGCTGGGGGATAAACAATCCGAAACTTGTCCCCTCCTCAAAATAGGGTCCCCAGAAATCGGGATTTTGAGGGTTTTGGCCAATTTGGGCTTTACAACTGTAATCAGGGCCACGGAAAGGCCCCAGAATGGCAGAAACATGAGCGGCGAAATTTTGCCCGGACGCTGCCTTTAAGTACATTGAAGGGGTGACCTGTTGGCTTAAGTGGTCACTGAACAGTTTCATTAACAGTAACAATAACTTATGTCAACGACAAGCTATTGAGTACGGATATAATATGCATGACTAATCTACAGTGATAAAGGTCTACAGTCTGTCCCAATCGGGATCAGGCCGAACCGTCGGCTGAATTTGCGCGCTCGTAGCGCTAGGGGATTGCGTTGCATACGCGCGCTGTCGCAGAGAGCGAAGAGATTGAGGAGAGAGCAGACTAGCTAGACGCAGAAGTGGCGCGAAACCCTCGCTGCGCGTACTCCCGCCAAGCCAATTTTGGCCTGGTTAGGATTGAGGCAGACTGTATATTATTTAGGATAATCTACAACACCCCCCCCCCCCCTCCCCCAAAAAGAGGTCACGAAATCTTAGAAAGTCCCCTGAATCCTTCTATATATATAAAACCGAATGGTGTACTTGTCTGTACGCTGGTGGATGCTGTCTGTACGTCCTCGATGGTGTTTTTCTGGTCGATGGTGTTTTCGTGTCTGTCGTTTTCCAGTATGGAAACTTGTTACTACTTCTACCAAATTCATCGATTACTTGCAAATTTTAAACTACGGGCTCGGAGTTGGCACAGGGGGGAGGGGGTGTCGCGGATTCGCGACTTCCTTTATAGGAGGCCGCCGTCGCGTTGCGAAGGGTCCCAAAACGCCGTCCTCGCGCTGTCCCGCCTCTCACCTCTCTCACCTGCGCAGCGTTCAAATAAGTCACGTAGTCAGTCTTCACTGCTGTCGCCATCGTGAGCGGTCGGGTTCCAACTTCGTCTCAAGCCATCGATCGATACAGCGCCTTCCCCAACTCACGCGTCATCTACATCCACGCCATGGAGGACAGGCAACCCCGCAGTCGAGGTAACCCCGTGCGCGCTCGCGCCTGGCACACGCCGGCGACACCGCCACGGGGGGTTTCCGATATTGCTGGCCCCTAGGTTTCTAACAGCTGGCTGGTTGTTTTCATTCCCTTGTGTTTGAGTGTAGGGTCTGTGTTAAGGATAAATGGTGGGTAGTTGATAACTTGTGGTTATTGATCGATGCGGTGGACTGCAGCTCGGCTGCAGCCCCGAGTAATATCGTGTTGTATGTTTTTGTCGTCATCATCTACAGTCCAGATGGTTAGATCCGTGAGAAGACTGGCACGATGCCGGCTAGTGCCAAGTGGTGATGGCCACCCCCAAGTGTCAGTAGTGAGAACGGAGCCAACGCCCCAGGCTGCATTTAGTGCTAGGTGAGCTGGTAGCTCAGGGCCCCTAAGAGTCAGGCGTTATGCCGTGTGGCAGGCACAATAGCATTTAGTGCAGGCTAGCTACCGCCCCAAGTGACGTGAACCCTTTCACGGAGAGGGTCCCCGGCTCCTACACGCCGATGCAGGTGAGCCGTATCCACTGACGTGGGGAGCTGGGGGCCCAATCCGCGACATGGTGCATCGTGACGGAGTTGGGCATAGGGATAGTAAACCTATGTCTGGCTTTTGCGATCGGACCTTGCCTGCACAGCCCACGCATACACACCTTACACATTAGTGTCCCCCAGCTAACAGTCTAAATTCTAAATTCTCATTCGGGATGTTTGCACAGTGTACACATACTTGCTGCTCCTTGTACTCCATGAGAGGACTCATCCTTCGTTTCATCAGCAAGCTCCGTAGCGACTAGGCTGACGCGAATACGCGACTACCCACAGTTCCACTTAGATTGGGAGTAGGGTGATCCCGTAGACCTGACGTGGCAGCAGCAATCTACGCCCTGCCTACTGCCCGGGACTGTCTGGTGCCTTCTGATGGCCAGGTTTTTTCGCATACATGGAGGACCGCGGATAGCTCTGTCTGCCTTGAAACACGCCATCAGGCCGACGAAAGAGCCCTGTTTGTTGGGTTTGATGAGAGCCTCGCCCCAAATCATCTTCTCCTTTTGCGCATCTATGCTCGCATTGTGCATTCATTCCCCATTTTGTGCATATCTTGTGGTACACCTAGCTATTACTTTGTTTCTTGCGGTTTCGTTGCCCATTCTCTACTATTGCCACTTTCGCCCCATACTCACATCCGGAGTTTGCGTTCGTGTTGTTGTTCACCGCTCTTTCAATTTCACTCGTGTTCTCGTACTTACCATTTATGTGGCCATTTCGTCAAGTGGTCACTGTTCCTTTACACATTCCCTACAAATACAACCTTCCAGACTTTGGGTTAGCAGTTACTGCCTCCTGCACGCTTTCGACGTTCTATTATCGATCGACATGGCTACCGTGACAACTGTGGAGTCCTACCTTCCGAAGGTCGTCAAGGCTATTGAGGACCTGCAGGCTGCGAGGAAACAGGTAAGTCCAGACTTACTTACTCCTTTAGTGTCTGACGCCCCAGCTGTCGAGCAACTCCATCAGCTCCAGCAACGCCAGACAGCCGCACATTACCACATAGTGGGCCTCAAAGCTGCACTTTCGCTCCTAAGGGAACGTCGTGCCTTGTTGCTGTATCACATCACTACATCCAACTCGCCGACGGACCAGGAAGCGTATAGCAAGTTCGAGGAGAAGTACGGTGTGGATCAACATCAGGCCGACACCGAAGCGCTCCTTCGTACTTTGCAAGACACCCAGGAAGCGGACAGCGAACAGTTTCAGACCCTCCATATCCATCGACTCGCCAATTCCATCAGCGAAGATAACGGTATGGAGACGACAGGGATTGTGACGACGCCCCAGCGAGAAGATCGCACCCCCATGGATAACGCCGCACGTTTACAGAGTGTAAACACACAGTTGGACGTTGTGCATCAGTCGGAACATCGTCAGCTCACTCCCACACAGACTGCCCCATCGTCGCAGCACTTACCGATCCAGTTGGAGAAGTTAACGTTGCCGCACTTCGATGGAGATGTCACCAAGTTCCAGCAGTTTTGGTGTGCGTTCGAGTTAGCTGTACACAACGACCCCAACATTGACCTCAATATGAAGTACCTCTATCTGATGAATCTAATTAAGGGAGAAGCTCAAGTGGTATTGCAGGATCTTGAACCAGGTCGGAACAACTACCATCAGTTGGTGCAAGCATTGAAGAAGCGATACGATTGCCCGAGGAGGACCAGAGCGCTACTCCATCAGCAGCTTAGGGATCTTCAGCCCGCAACCGAGTCAGCTTCGGACATGCGTAACACTTGGTTCCGGATTCAAGGTATCCTACATGCCCTTAAGCGTTTTGAGGATTTGAATCGTGTTCTTTGCATTATCGATCTCGTACGAACTAAGTTTCCCTTGGCTATCCAGGAGAGACTTAACAATGTCGAGTTCGAGAAGCAAGCCGATTTCGATCTTCAACAAGTCATGTCTCACCTCGATAACCTTATTTCGTCTAAGGAGAGGTTTGAGCAGACTTGCTCCCGCAGTAGTACCTACGTTATCAGTAGAGATACTCCCCAAGGACGTTCATCAACGTCCGCATCCCCCAGATCACTGTATAACCCAGCCGCATGTTGTTTCTGTGATTCCTCTTCGCACTCCTCTCGCAGATGTGACGAACAGATGCCAGTCAATGCCCGTCGCAAGATGGTGCAGTTACTGGGATTATGTTGGAAGTGTCTTCGAGAAGGACATCATCAAGATCAGTGTGATTATCCTGTGTGTAGGAACTGCGGAAACCACCACAATCGACTGCTCTGTAGGTATACGCTAAGGAGAAGTCGATCCCCAACATCTACATCGCCCAGCCACGGATCACGACCGGCTTCGAGAAGACATCGCTCCTCTAGAGACTCCTCCACATCGAGAAGTCCAGCACGGGATAGCAGAGGATCCCGAGATTATTCTCGTGATCATCGCTATCAACCGCGCGAACAGAGAGGATATCGCAGCAGATCGAGTTCCAAGTCCCATTCTCGGGAACATGAGTCATCCCGATCCCCATCTCCACATGTACGTTTTGACGTGCCCGTTAGAGACTCATCCCCCACCAGTCGACGATCACATTATTCCCCATCACCGGAACGACGCAGAAGACGAAGATCAGGATCGCCATATCCTGAGGAGGCAAGGACGAATGATCAGCTGTTGGTACAGTCTAATACGGAACATGAGGATTATCATCAGTGTTTCCTACGTCTACAGCTTCATTCGAACACTCCCCAGCTTCACCCAGCTTTGATGCTGGTGAAAGCCAAAGCTCGCACAGCCTCAGGAGACCTTCAGGATATGACCCTTCTACTCGATTCCGGCGCACAGACCAGCTTTATCACCACATCTGCGGTGAAACGACTAGGCCTTCGTGTCTACGACCATCAGCCGATCACGTTAACGGCTTTTGGAGGACATGAGACCACGGAGATTTCTGGTAAAGCTGACCTCACACTTATCGATTCATTCGATAAGGAACTCACAGTCTTTGTACACACCAAAGACCAACTCACACGCCCCACTACCCCACCAGAATTGTCCAAGGAGGATATCGACTTCATTCGTCAGTGTGGATTCGATCTTCCAACCTACCATAAGGATGTATCGATTAGCGTCGACGTCCTTATAGGTATTGACCATTTCTGGGATATCATCACGCAAGGATCGTCTGTATGCCTACCGTCAGGACTAGTTCTGACCCACACACGATTTGGTACCGTTGTCTCCGGTTCATCTTTTTTTCGCAGATCCATCCCGTCTCAACATCCACCGGGAGCAATCAATGGCGAGAAGAAGATGCAGACGAGGACATCGTTGCCAGGTTGTGGCAACTAGAGCGTTTAGGCATTACAGATCAGCCCCACGATGACGAAAACGCCATCGCCAATTCACATATCCTCAAGCATTTCGAGGATACCGCACGCTTCGATAATGGGTTTCTCTACGTGCAGTTTCCTTGGAAGGAATCCCATCCGCAGCTGGCCGACAATAAGCAGTTAGCCTATTGCCGACTAGTCAGCCAATATCACAGCCTACAGGAAAGACCATCGGTATGGAGAAGTTACTGTGCAGCCATTGAACAGCATTTGGAGTTAGGCTTCATTGAGGAAGTTAGCGAACAAGTTGCCGATAGTCATCTTGTTTACTACATTCCCCATCAAGCCGTCTTTAAGGAATCATCGGCTACTACCAAGTTGAGAGTAGTTTTCGATGCCTCATCCCATATGCGAGGAGTTCCCAGTTTGAATGACTGCCTCTACGAAGGACCATCTCTTTTGCCGCAGATAGCAGGAATTCAACTTCGAGCTCGGTTGCACAAGTTCCTTCTGATCGCTGATGTAGAGAAAGCATTCCATCAGGTTCGACTACAGGTTTCTCAGCGAGATGTGACACGTTTCTTGTGGCTGAAGGACGTGAATCGACCTCCTGACAAGGATAATTTACGTCATTTTCGCTTCACGAGGATCCCATTTGGAGTCAAATCTTCCCCATTTATATTAGCCGCATCCATTTGCATCTATTTGCGCCGCATCCACACCCCACTTTGTCAAGAGATCCAGAGGAATACGTATGTGGACAATGTTGTTCTAGGTGCTTCTACACACGAGGAAGCTGTGCAGAAGTACAGATCAGCCAAGTCCATATTCGACCGCATGCACATGAATTTGAGAGAATTCCTGTGCTCCTCACACACAGTCAATCGCATGATAGACCCGCAAGATCGTGCCAAGGAACCGGAACACACGAGACTATTGGGAATTCCATGGACACCTGATTCGGATGTACTTACCATCCCGATTAGGGCCACAGAACATCCAGTAGTTTCGAAACGTACTGCCCTCAGAGCTTATGCTTCCACATATGACCCTTTAGGTCTTCTAACTCCTTTTATGGTTCCATTTAAGTTATTCATACAAGATTTGTGGTTGAAGAAGCTTAAGTGGGACGATAGATTGGATGAGGAAGCCCTAGAAGAGTGGCAACGCATTTGTGAAGGTGTACATCATCCGTTACCACCCTTCCCCAGACGAGTCATTACACGATCTACATCCGCCACAAGTACATTCGATTTGTGCGTCTTTGGAGATGCATCAAAACGAGTGTATGCCGCATGCGCATATTTGGTCAGTCGCACTTACGATACGACCACCTCACACCTCGTTATGGCAAGATCGCACCTTAACGAGCCCGCAAAGCCCATGACCATTCCAAGAATGGAATTGATGGCAGCGAGGAATTGTCTTACTCTAGCCCAATACCTCCACAAAGAGTTGGATCTTCCACTCTCCACAATTCACATCTTTTCAGACTCCCAAATCGTGCTTCATTGGATTCATTCGACCAGGCCATTGAAGCAATTCGTCCATAATAGGGTAAGTTTCATTCGCAAGACCGTTAAGGAACTTCAGGATTCGGGTACCGACGTCAAGATTCACTACGTTGCTTCGGAAGACAATCCCGCGGACTATGCGACGCGAGGATTGACGACGAAGGAAGTAGTGGATCATGTTTGGTGGACAGGACCATCGTTCATCATTCGGTTACCTGAGTACTGGCCCGATAAAGATATGGACTTCACGACCCTGCCCATGACAACACCGGAGCAGGACAAGGAGTTTGTACAGGTAGGTTTGGTTAGAGAAGATTCCCATGTGTCAGTTATCCCATTTTACGTTACGAACAGTTATACGAAACTTCTTCGTATTACTGTTTACGTCCTCAGATTTCTACGTTAGAGAAGATTCACATGTGTCAGTTATCCCATTTTACGCTACGAACAGTTATACGAAACTTCTTCGTATTACCGTTTACGTCCTCAGATTTCTACGTCTCAACTTTCTTGGCCCCAGAGTGTCCGCGCATAGACATCATCTCTATAAGGCAATCCCCATTCTTTCCCAAATTTCCTCTGCCGGTAACATCACGGCCCAGGACATTGCCTTAGCGGAGATTTTGCTTATTCGCGAACATTATCGAGAGTCTGCACATCTGTTGGAACGTTTTCGCCTCGAGCGATTTAACGCACATAGAGACGAAAACGGGCTCATCAGATGCCCAGCCCGCATGGAAAAAGTCCACCCCACAGCGCCCATTTTATTGGTGCCCTCTCACAGACTCACATTCCTCATCACACTTCACATTCACTTCGCATCGTACCATCAAGGAACGTACGCGACTATCGCCCAGCTGTCACAACGCTTCTTTGTACCTTCCACACGTCGTACGGTAAATCGCATTCTTCGCACATGTACCGTTTGTAAGAGAGCCAATGGCCCAGCCTATCGTTATCCGGACATGCCCAGCTTGCCCGAGGAACGAGTCGCGAGATCGAGACCGTTCCAAAACGTAGGACTGGACTATTTGGGTCCCATCCATTACAGAGATGCGAACGGTATGAAAGCGAAGTCATGGGTATGCCTTATTACGTGCATGGCCACAAGAGCTGTACACTTGGAACTTGTCAGCTCTAACTCCACACAGGACTTCCTATTAGCCTTCAGACGATTTATGGGACGACGTGGAACACCGGACGTCATTTACAGTGATAACGCATCCACATTCCATGCCGCAGAAGACGCAATTAGAACTTTGTTTTTTGCGCCCCACTCATGGAACCATATCCACAGTTTCGCAACGAAACACAGGATCACATGGAAGTTTATCACCCCCATATCGCCATGGAAAGGAGGCTTTTATGAGAGACTCGTTGCTCTCTTTAAGTCCGCCTTCAAGAAGACGATAGGAAGAACCTTGCTCACATGGGAACAGTTGAGGACAGTGGTCGTAGAGATCGAAGCGATTCTCAACTCTCGACCTATAACCCCATACGAGAGGGAGCTCCGTTTCGAGTACTACGCCCAGTGGACTTCATCTCCCCAGAAGTTGAGCTTCAACTTCCCCCAAAACCCCAGCATTACGATGTTGTTGTCGACGAACACAGGTTGTCGGATTGGTATAGGGAAGCGCAATCCGTTTTGGACTCCTTTTGGGAGATATGGCGCACTGACTACCTTTCCGCACTTGTTCAACGCCATCAACGTCGTTTGCGACAGCCCAGACACACAGCTGCACATCCCCAAGTCAACGACCTCGTGCTAATTGCCGAAGACAATTTGCCGAGAGGACAATGGAAGTTGGGAATTCTGGTTCGACTTCATGGGAGTGAACCCAACAACGTACGAGTCGCAGAAGTACGGACACCCAACGGTAAGTTCCTCAGAAGACCGTTATCACGTCTCTATCCCTTGGAAATTCGCGCCCAGGACGACTACACCCCAATATCCAGACCCAGAAGAACGTCTTCTAGACATTCTTCCCATTCTCCCACGAGGATACAACCTCCCCGCAAAGCCAAGCGCTTAAAATCGCAAATCTCGGCCCACTGAGAGCAAACGCGCTCCAATCCACACGCGATGCGTGTGCGCAGCGTGCCTCATCATCATACCCCCGAGCATACGCGCCCCAATCGCGAAACGCGTTTGCTAACGCGCTCCACACGACTACGCCGATTGAGTGGTCCCGCAGGGAAAGCTACAGTTCACAGTACATTGTATCCCCACTCTCACGCTTCTCTTCGAAAACCAGAGGTAAGCTCCACATCGGCTGCTACATCGCCGCCTCACATGTCGCCCGCCCCCCAGGATGGGGCCCCATGCCCCATTTTAGGTGAGCGTCAGGTGGATGAGCCGGTGGAAGAGTGAGAGAAGAGAGGTAGAGATGCCTCGCCCCATAGTCGTTAGCCCCAAGTTACGTTTCCCCAACTTACGAGTTTTTGGTGAAGCTTCGCGCTCACCCCCCAACTTTCATTTCCCTATTGATGGTGTTTGTTTAGGCTGAGGATAAGGATCCCCCAATTTTCGAGTTCACGTGTTGCGATAGCCCCAACTATCGAATTTTTGGGTGAAAGATGAAGAAGTTCCCAACTTGCGTGTTTCCCACTTGCCGTCAACCCCAACTACCGACTTTTTGGGTATGTTTGATTTAGTTTAGCTGTTTTATACATACCCTTTTTATTTCTTTTTCCCTTTTCTTTGTTTTGTGGTTTGTGGCGGGCCTTAAGCTCGCCCACTTTTTTTGTTGCTGACCCTATTTTAGGTTAGCCCACAGTTTGCGTGCATCCCAAGTGTCTACTTCCCAACTGTCGAGTTTTTGGGGGCCACGGTGGGAGACCGTGTTATTTTTTGAGTTTTTGGGATGCCCCCTCTTTCACATTTGACTTGCCCCAGGGGTCTTGTGATGCGAGGTAAAATCTCCCCCTCGCTTTGAATTGATCCCCAGGCGTGAAAAACCGCGCCATTAGGCAAAATTAACATCTTTTGCCACTTCGTCGCCACTTCAACGTCACCAATGTCGAGCCGCTGTCAACGTCAACGTCAAGCCGAATACCACGTTCAAGCCGAGTTCCATGGTCGCCGTTCAAGCTGTCGATGCCGCAACTGTCGAGTCAATGGTCGCCTCAACTTCCGTTCAACGCAACAATCGTCTCCACAACTGCCGAAGCCCGCCATTATCCAGTGTAGCGCCCCCGACGTCTCTTCACGCTTACCTCCGAAGACAACCGGTTGTTACCACGACAGGCAGTAGGTCCCGCGTTCCACCTAGGGATTTTGACTCGTAGGTTGTGTGTGTATGTTTGACTCGTAGGGTCGTAGGTAACATGGCAGATCGGGAGCTACCTCGGACCCTTTCCTTTTCGTTGCCCGGAGTGTCGCGGATTCGCGACTTCCTTTATAGGAGGCCGCCGTCGCGTTGCGAAGGGTCCCAAAACGCCGTCCTCGCGCTGTCCCGCCTCTCACCTCTCTCACCTGCGCAGCGTTCAAATAAGTCACGTAGTCAGTCTTCACTGCTGTCGCCATCGTGAGCGGTCGGGTTCCAACTTCGTCTCAAGCCATCGATCGATACAGCGCCTTCCCCAACTCACGCGTCATCTACATCCACGCCATGGAGGACAGGCAACCCCGCAGTCGAGGTAACCCCGTGCGCGCTCGCGCCTGGCACACGCCGGCGACACCGCCACGGGGGGTTTCCGATATTGCTGGCCCCTAGGTTTCTAACAGCTGGCTGGTTGTTTTCATTCCCTTGTGTTTGAGTGTAGGGTCTGTGTTAAGGATAAATGGTGGGTAGTTGATAACTTGTGGTTATTGATCGATGCGGTGGACTGCAGCTCGGCTGCAGCCCCGAGTAATATCGTGTTGTATGTTTTTGTCGTCATCATCTACAGTCCAGATGGTTAGATCCGTGAGAAGACTGGCACGATGCCGGCTAGTGCCAAGTGGTGATGGCCACCCCCAAGTGTCAGTAGTGAGAACGGAGCCAACGCCCCAGGCTGCATTTAGTGCTAGGTGAGCTGGTAGCTCAGGGCCCCTAAGAGTCAGGCGTTATGCCGTGTGGCAGGCACAATAGCATTTAGTGCAGGCTAGCTACCGCCCCAAGTGACGTGAACCCTTTCACGGAGAGGGTCCCCGGCTCCTACACGCCGATGCAGGTGAGCCGTATCCACTGACGTGGGGAGCTGGGGGCCCAATCCGCGACAGGGGGTAAGCGAACATGCTGATTACGAATACAATATTAGTTTTTAGAATTATCAGCAGGGTCAAGCAAGGGGTGTGGCACACGATCGCTGGTTACGACCTCCCCCCCCCCTGATTGCTGTCATAATAAGACCCCCCCCCCCCCTGAACTATACACTTAAGATAGCATTACTTGAAGGCCCTGTCAAACACAATGGGCAACATATCCATAATTAGCATGTCAAATAACCCCCTGTAGACAAAATGTGAGCGAATTCTGAAGATTCAAGATACTAGGCTACCTAAACGAAATGGTCATTTTCCAACATGATTAACTTTGTTTCAAAGGTGAATTTTCTATCCGTTTTTGCACTCAAGACAAAGCACTACTTGTTCTTTGTTCACCTCGGGAATCCCGCTTCAGAATACCTCCAAACTGTGGAATTAGAAGCCAACCAAAATCTCGTTTTTCCCATTTTTCGCTTTTGATCGCTGTGCTTTCACCGAGTATTACTCAGAGCTAAGAAGACGAATCAGGCTCCAAACAGTCCTATGGACCTACAAGGTTTAGGCTATCGATTCGTATAAATACTGTCCGCTAAAATTGTTTTTTTATATAGTTAATGGGGTGCGGCACACCCCCTTAAAAGCTGCGGCCGCCGCAGCTTTTAAGGGGTGTGCCGCACCCCATTAACTATGTCATAAGAACATTTTTAGCAAATTATGTTTATATGGATTGATAGCCTAAACCTTGTAGATTCCATAAGATTGTTTGGAGCCTTATTCGTCTTCTTACAAGGGAACCGTGTCGAGTCGAAGTGGCCTTTCCAGATGAGACCCATACTGCTTTGAAGATCATAATCGGTGATTCCAAATCTGGGCCGGTATGTATCAATCTCCCGAACAGCGCCCGGGCGCTCCTTAACCATTGGAAATGAACGCCCTGGCGGGAGCGGGCGCCCGACCCATGATGTATGAAACTCGCGGGCGCGCAGCCCGGACGGGCAGGAAAGCCCGATCTCGCGGGTTCGGGCACTCGCGACGGGAGATGCAACTCATCGCCTTTTTTTGCTGAAATTGGTGTTTTTCATTTTCTTTACTTTGTTAGGCCCTCCTTCCTTGCTGAAGAGTTCCGGGGAGGGCTTACTTGTTGATTTTTTTGTATTTGTGCTCCGTCTAAGGGAAGGAACGAAACGGAAGCTCGTTTTCTTTATCTTTTTTTGTTCAATTTGAATTTCTATCTTAGTAGTTAGGTTTTACAAGTAACTATAATGTGCATGATTATGGTTTGCATGCAGTTTAACTACATTATTCAATGTGTTGTCTGTTTTTTCCCCACATATGTTCCCAAAAAAGAATTTGAACGTTTGTCGCAAGCAATAGGGGGAACATTGTGATTGAAATTTTTTGAGTTTCTTTCCTCATTTGAATGGGATTCTTTCTTTACAAAGTTCTGAGAATGTTTTTGGTTCTAGGTGCCAAAATGCTGCTGTTTGGAGAAAAAACAACGCTTAAGCAGATTGGATAGGCAAGTTTCGGTTTTGGCTCCAAGCACTTTTACATATGGGAGTTCTATTTCTCTTGAATATGTCTTTACTTCATTCTCAATACCTACCCGTTTATTCCAATAGATTGGTGTTAGTGGAAAACTCAAAGGAGAAACTGTTCTAGACGTTGCGGAATGCGCGTCGGCCGTGATTACTCACGGCGCACAAAAAATAATATATTTTACGCCTAATCTCGCTATCTCGGATTTTGCACATTGCACACACATTCGCCACTGCTTCCCCTTTTATGCGCTATTGGACTGTCGTATAGACCTCGACACGATACCCAATTGACATCGTGCGTCAAAAATGCGTACTTGATGTAAATACAGTGTACACTACTTACCTCAACCTGTAATTAATATTTTTTCAACTTGTACTCCCTCCCCATCTCTCTGGAGTTGGGAAAATGACTGAAGAAAGTACTGGTAAAACTGATTGATTTTAAATATCACTACTCGTACTGAAATCTTATATCATGGGGGTTATTTATCATGCTGATTCCGAAAATGGTACTCATTTTGCTCGATAGTCGTTTATTTTAGCTGCAGCAGCTGCCCGTTACTGAACAGAATCGTTTAGATTCTGTTTAGTTTGTTTTGCACAAGTTAAAAGATGATACTCATTTCGCATATTCTGTGAATGGGAGACTCGAGACTGCTGTGCACATAATGTCTAAACAATGTTAGAACTTGCTCTTCCGAGTTTCCGTTCATAAAAATATCTTCAATTTGATAGATTAGTTTGAAAAAAAATTTACCAGACATCATACATTACCTCTTACGCGCTCGAACCTATGATAGCATCGAAAGCCCAATGAATGTCAGAAGTGATAAAAGTAATTTGAATAGGCAATCTGGAAACATCGGTAATCACTTGAGTAATCTGGAGAGACAGCCTACTTACCTCTGACCTGCACTTCCACTTGGCACACCAAATAACTCCAAACTTAGCTATGGGGAATCGATGAACGGCTATCAAGCAAAATGAGTACCATTTTTGGAATCAGCATGATAAATAACCCCCATGATATACATTTCAGTACGAGTATTGATATTTAAAATCAATTAGTTTTACCAATACTTTCTTAAGTCATTTTCCCAACTCCAGAGAGATGGGGAGGAAGTACAAGTTGAAAAAATATTAATTACAGGTTGAGGTAAGTAGTGTACACTGTATTTACATCAAGTACGCATTTTCGACGCACGATGTCAATTGGGTATCGTGTCGAGGTCTATACAACAGTCGCTATTGGTGAGTTCTTCAACTTTTTTGGTTTTCTTTTCGTTTCTTTATGCATGATAAGCAAACCAGACAGAATCCTGTCTGATTTTTGCTCTTTTTTATCATTTGGTCGCAGGCTGTGCCTGCTTTTTCACCAAAATGAGATTTTATGATTTTGTTGATCATTGATTTTTTGATTGATACCTCCTTGCTTTTGTGTGATGTCACATTCTCATAGAAATGTGTCTCACACACATTGTAGAGGAGGATCTTTCTTCTTCAACAAGTTGATGATGTATCTGTTTGCAATTATTTCAAACATAGTTTCCAAACACAATTTCCATCTTCTTCGATCGGTTGCGGACAAAAATAAACACCCGCCTTCAAAATCAAATTCGCTGACAAGGGCCTGCAAAAGCACGAAAAAGTACGTTAGGGGACAGAAACTGATAAAGAAACACGCACGGACACAAATTCGGAGAAGAAATGCACGAAAATGAGTGAAAGGAGTCACTCCCAGAAGGCGCCAGGAGGCATATCACATATGCGTCAGCACGCTGCTACTGATCCCCAAATAGGCAGTCCGGGCTCTTGCCCGAGTACCATCCCTGAATGGTGCATCGCGGGTGCGGGCGCCCGTGCCCGGTAGGGCAACGACCCAGACGGGAACCCCTTCTCGAGTGGGAGATTGATACATACCGGCCCTGCTTTCCAAATCTGCCAAGCGCCCCTGGACGCCGAGTTATGCTCGTTTTTCAGGTCAAAAAATTGAACCCACAACTGAAGCAAAATCGCCCAAATTTGCTCAAATGGTCCCGTGTCTAGTATCAGAGCTATTTATGCAATGGATACATTTTATTTAATGTGCTAATACTTGACTTTGCTTTATCTGAGCGCTGGAAAGATTGTAACTGTCAACTTTACCTAAATTCTGCATTCATTTTTCGTGCCAAAGAACGGTCATAACTCGGCGTCCAGAGGCGCTTGGCAGATTTGGAAAGGAGATTTGGAATCACCGCTTAATACTCTTCAAAGCAGTATGGGTCTCATCTAGAAAAGCCACTTCGACTCGACACGGTTCCCTTGTTAGCTCTGAGTAATATTTGGTAAAAGCACAGCGATCAAAAGCGGAAAATGGGAAAAACGAGATTTTGGTTGGCTTCTAATTCCACAGTTTGCAGGTCGTCTGAAGCGGGATTCCTGAAGTGGCCAAGAAAAGAGTAGGGCTTTGTCTTGAGTGCAAAAACAGCTGGCTACTTCACCTTTGAAACAAAGTTAACCATGTTGGAATTTGACCATTTCATTTAGGTAGCCTAGTATCTTGAATCTTCAGAATTCGCTCACACTTTGTCTACAGGGGTTAATTGACATGCTAATTATGGATATGATACGAATATCATGTTATCACTATTCTCAGATTACCCAACCACAACCCCTTCCCCTTTTGACTCCTTAATACGACCCCCCAGGTGTGGCATGCCGCACCCCACGCTTGACCCTGATTATCAGTTATTTTTATCATTTTGTCGATTTTTTTGCAAAGTTCAAGCTACGGGGCTGGGAGTTGGCACAGGGGGGGGGGCAATCGAGCATGTTGGTTTTTCTATATATATAAAACCGAATGGTGTACTCGTCTGTACGCTGGTGGATGGTGTCTGTACGGTCCTCGATGGTGTTTTCGTGTCTGTCGTTTACCAGTATGGAAACTTGTTACTACTTCCACCAAATTTATCGATTATTTGCAAATTTTGAACTACGGGGCTCGGAGTTGGCACAGGGGGGGGGGGGGAGAACGAACATGCTGATTACGAATACAATAATAGTTTTTAGAATTATCAGTTACTTTTATCACTTTATCGATTTTTTTGCAAATTTTGAACTAAGGGGCTGGGTTTTGGCAAAGGGGGGTAGTCGAGTATGCTGATTACGAATACAATATTAGTTTTTAAAATTATATTACTTTTATCATTTCGTCGATTTTTTGCAAAGTTCAAGCTACGGGGCTGGGAGTTGGCCAGAGGGGTAATCGGGCATGCTGATTACGAATATGATAACCATTTTCAAAAATACCCATAACTTTCATCATTTTATCGATTTTTTTGCAAATTTTGAACTAAGGGTTTGGGAGTTGGCAGAGGAGGGTAATCGAGTATGCTGATTACGAATACAATATTAGTTTGTAGGATTATCGATTACTTTTATCGATTTTATCGATTTTTTTTTGCAAAGTTCGAGCTACGGCGCTGAGAGTTGGCACATGGGAGCAAGCGAGCATGCCGATTACGAATATGATAACCAATTCAGAAAATACCCATTACTTCTATTAGTTTAATCAAAGTTTTTTTGCAATGTTTGAACCACGGCGCTAGGGGTTGGTACGGGCTGGTAATTGAGCAAGCTACTCACGAACACGTTCTTATTTTACAAGTTATCAATTACCTTCACTTGCTTAATCGATTTTTTGCAAAGTTCAAGCCACGGAACTGGGATTTGGCACATGGGAAAAGCCAGCATGCCGATTACGACTGTAATAAGTGTTCTTGAAAATATAGGCTGCTGCATGACGAAGGCGCAATATCTTCGGGGGCGAACGCGGTTTTATTAGCCGCAGAGCGCATGAGGTGCGGGATCTACAACGGTAAGGATACGCGCGCGTCGCGTTCGCGCACGCTCAACTAATATCGTCATTACGCCTTCGTCATGCAGCAGCCTTTACCTATTATTTCTGTCGATTTTTCTATTCTTTGTAGAATTAGAGCTACACGGCTGGTTTCTGGCTCAAAGTTGTATGCGCACGCTCACTGCGAAGAAGTAACCGTATTTGAAAATACCCATTACTTAGTTGATTTCATCTTTTTTTTAAAGCTGAAGCTACGAGGCTGAGATGGCACCGGTTCGGGGGTAAGTGAGCATGCTGAGAATTCTAAAATCACACTCAGAATTGACGAAGACGGTAAATTTACCTAAATTGTTATAGATCCACTTTGACCCGCTTTTACCATCTAAAATCCTACTTCTGCCCCTAAAATCAGGAAAGCACAAAGAGCCTGGTTTTGAGGGAAGTAAATGCTTATAAACTGAGGCGGCAAGACATTTCCGCTAAGAATTTCTACGAGTCAATATATAATTATACAGAAATTTCCTTGAAATTTACTTCTGTCCCTTCCACTTTGCAAAAACCACACTTCTGCCTCTGAAAGCAGAAAAGTGGTCTCTGGGGATGGATCCTATGAGCTTCATCCGATAGGACATTTTCATTGAAACTTTTGGCCTCCAAACTTCGCAAAAACCACAAACTCAAAAACCATACTTCTGGTCCTAGAAGCAAAAAAGACAGGGAGCTTGGTCTCGAGGGAAGAAAGAATTATGGCCTCAGGCAGCAAGATATTTTTGCCAGGAGTTTCTGGGTGTCAGTGATTATATAGAACTTGCTTGAAATTTACTTCTGGCCCTTTTGGTCTCGGGGGGAAGACTCATAAGCTCAGCTAGGAAGATACTTTCGCTGAAAATTTTTGGATGTCAGTCTTTACTCATACAGAAACTTGCTCAAAATTTACTTCTGGCCTTTCTACTTTGCAAAAACCATATTTCTGCCTCTATAAGTAAAAAAGCACAAAGTGCTCTCGAGGGATGGGCAGACCCATGAGCTTCATCCGACAAGACATTTTCGCTAAGATGTTTAACCCCTAGACTTCGCAAAAACCAGTACTTCTGCCCCTAAAAGCAGAAAAGTACAGGGGATTTAGTCTCGAGAAAAGAAAGGACCATGGCTTCAGGTAGCAATATATTTTCGCCAGAAGTTTCTGGGTGTCAATGATTATACAGAAACTTGCTTAAAATTTTCTGGCCATTCTACTTTGCAAAAACCACACTTCTTCCTCTAAAAGCGAAACAGCACAGATAGGTTGGTTTCGAGGAAAAGACAGGACCATGAGCTTCATGCGACAAACATTTTCGCCAAGGGGTTTGACCCTTAGACTTCGCAAAAACCAGTACTTCTGCCCCTAAAAACAGAAAAGCACAGGGAATTCAGTCTCCAGGGAAGGACAGCCCATGAGTTTCATCCGACAGGACATTTTCGCTAAGACGTTGGACTCCAAAACTTCGCAAAAACCACAAAACTCAAAAACCACACTTCTACCCCTAAAAGCAAAACAGCACAGATAGTTTGGTCTCGAGGGGAAGAGACTCATGATCTCAGCCAGCAAGATACTTTCGCTGAGAATTTCTGGGTGTCAATGTTTATTCTACAGAAACTTGTTTGAAATTCACTTGTGGCCATTCTACTCTGCAAAAATCAGACTTCTGCCTCTGAAGGCAGAAAAGTGGTCCCGAGGGAAAGACAGACCCATGAGCTTCTTGCGACAGGAAATTATCTTCTCTGAAAATTTTGGCCTTTTGAACTTCGCTAAAACCACACTTTTGTCCCTAGAAGCAAAAAAAAACAGGGAGCTTGGTCTCGAGAGAAGAAAAGATTCAGGGCTCAGACAGCAAGATATTCGCGCTAAAATTTTTAGGTGTCAATATTTAATTATAAAGAAACTTGCTAGAAAAATTACGGCCCCTTCTTCCCAACCATACTTCTGCCCCTAAAAGCGGAAGCATAAGAGCTTGGTTTCGAGGAAAGGAAAGACCTAGGGTTTTATGCGACAGGACAGTTTCGGTAAGATTGTCCTTCAAAAGAAGGCGTTGAGCCAGCTTTTGTCTGTTCTAAGAAATGAGTCCGTTCACTGACAAGACATCATCGAAGAAAATACTGCTTCGCTTTTACCAGCATATTCGAGTTTTCGTCTGCTGGAAAACATAACTTAACGCTTCCTTTACATGGAACTTTCCTGGAAATCAATCTGAGTTTTGGGATGAATCGGTCGTTCTAAACAGGTGCTTGGAGGTAGCTTCCTTGTTTAAGAGCTATGGTATCTGGGCGAAGGTATCTGCAAGAGGAATAGCAGAGATGCTTTGCGGATAGCCACTAGCAGTAGCTTCTTTTCCTAAGAGCATAGTGCTTTGTTTCTACTACTCACCACACTCGAAAGGTCGCTGGAAAGATGGAAATTCTCTTTCTTGGAATTTTTTGTTAATTAATGGCAGAAATCAATTTATCTCCCCACCCACCTACTAGCGACCCGTAGGGTAGCTAGTCTTATATATAAAGCTGAATGTCTGTCTGTCTGTCTGTTATGTCTGTCTGTCTGTCTGTACGTATGCGCGGAATAAAAATTTTTATTTCTTAACCGATTTGGACCAAACTTGGCACACATATACTTCGGGGCAGGGAAAGTGTCATAGACTACTTTTCGTTATCGACCGATATCGATTTTATCGATTTTTTGCAAAATTTGAGCTACAGGGCTGGGAGTTGGCACAGGGGGTAATCGAGCATGCTGATTACAAATATATTATTGACAGGCCCGGGCGGAGCCGGGTTTGCCAACTAGTTACGAATATGATCAGCATTTTCAGAAATGCCCATTACTTTTATCATTTTATCTTTTTTTGACAAATTTTGAACAACGGGGCTGGGAGTTGGCAAAGGGGGGTGATCGAGTATGCTGATTACGAATACAATATTAGTTTTTAGAATTATCAATTACTTTTATCATTTTATCGATTTTTTTGCAAAGTTTGAGCTACGTCGCTGAGAGTTGGCGCAGGGGGGAAGGGGGTAAGCGAACATGCTGATTACGAATATGATAAACATTTTCAAAAATGCCCATTACTTTTATCATTTTATCTTTTTTTGACAAATTTTGAACAACGAGGCTGGGAGTTGGCAAAGGGGGTAATCGAGTATGCTGATTACGAATACAATATTAGTGTTTAGAATTATCAATTACTTTTATCATTTTATCGTTTTTGTTGCAAAGTTCGGGCTACGGCGCTAAGAGTTGGCACACATGGGAGTAAGCGAGCACGCCGATTACGAATCTGATAATCATTTCAGAAAATACGCATTACTTCTGTTGGTTTAATTGTTTTTGCAATGTTTGCATCACGGGGCTGGGGGTTGGTACAGACAGTTAATTGAGCATGCTGCTCACGAACACATCCTTATTTTACAAGTTATCGATTACCTTCACTGGTTTTACCAATTTTTTGCAAAGTTTAAGCCACGGAACTGGGAGCACATGGGGAAAAAGCGAGCATGCCGATTACGATTGTTATAAGTGTTCTTGAAAGTATGATCGTCTCCACGATCCGCGTAGAGGTGGGTTGCGGACTTTCCCTGATTTTAAGGATGAACTTGTTAAACCTCCACGTTGTAGCATTGTTTTTCAAACTCTATCGCTATAAAAAACCGCTACGCTTTGAGTTGGCAAAACGCCGCCTCTACACGAATGGTGGAGTCGATGATACCCATTATTTCTGTCGATTTTTTTAATCTTTGTAAAATTAGAGCTACATGGCTGGCATTTGGCACAAAGTTGAGTGAGCACGCGCACTGCAAATAGTAACCGTTTTTGAAAATACCCATTACTCAGTGGCGTACCGAGGGGGGCGGGGGGGGGGGCGCGCCCCCCCCCCCCCCCGAGAAGGGGTCGCAAAATTTTTGAAAGTTACTTACATGGGTTATGAAAATGTGCAAGTGACTTGTTTTTACTTGTAAATAATTAAAATAATTTTTAAAATTTTTTAAAAATTCATTTTAGCCTTATAAGAAAATTTTTTTCGGAGGCTTGGCTGACGCCACGCCCCCTTTTTCCAGATTTTAGGGGTCGGGGACCCGGAAAAATTTTGAGAAGCACCCCAAAAAATTTTTCGGAGTTTTCGGAGAATCTTCTTTAAAAAAAATTTTTGTCGCCCCCCCCCCCCCGAGCCGAAATCCTGGGTACGCCACTGCCATTATTATTGATTTCATCTTTTTTTGAAGCTGAAGCTACGAGACTGAGATGGCACTGGTCCGGGGGTAAGTGAGCATGCTGGAAATTCTATAGTCATACTCGAAACTGAAGAAGACGGTTATTACCTAAAGTTGTTATGAATCCACTTTGGCCCGCCTTTACATTTTAAAAAATCCTACTACTGCCCCTAAAATCCGAAAAGCACAAGAGCCTGGTCTCGAGGGGAGAAAAGGCTTATGAACTGAGGCGGCAAGACATTTCCGCCAGGAAATTCTACTTACTTGAAATTCACTTCTGGCCTTTTTAGTCTCAAGGGGAAAAGACTCATAAGCTCAGCCAGCAAGATACTTTTATAAAGATATAGATATAGATAATATAATTTCGGGGTGTCAATGTTTATTCATACAGGAACTTGCTTCAAACTTTACTTTTGGCCCTGCTACTTTGCAAAAATCATATTTCTTCCTCTAAAAGTAAAAAAGCACAAAGTGCTCTTGAGGGAAGGGCAAATCCACGAGCTTCATCCGACAGAACATTTTCGCTAAGACGTTTGACCCCTATACTTCGCAAAAACCAGTACTTCTGCCCCTAAAAGCAGAAAAGCACAGGGAATTTAGTCTCTCGGGAAGGACAGACTCATGAGCTTTTTTGCGACAGGACATTTTCACAGAAACCTTCGGCCCCTTCTACTTCGCAAAACCAGTACTTCTGCCCTGAAAGCAGAAAAGCATAGGGTGCTTGGTCTCGAGGGAAGAAAGAATCATGGCTTCAGGTAGCAAGGTATTTTCGCCAGAAGTTTCTGGGTGTCAACGATTATACAGAACTTGCTTGAAATTCACTTCTCGCCCTTCTACTTTGCAAAACCCATACTTCTACCCCTAAAGCACAAAAACATAGGGAATTTAGTCTCGGGGGAAGAAAGAATTATGGCTTCAGGCAGCAAAATATTTTCGCCAGAAGTTTGTGGGTTCAATGATTATACAAAAACTTGCTTAAAATTTACTTCTGGCCATTCTACTTTGCAAAAACCACACTTCTCCCTCTAAAAGCAACGCAGCACAGACAGCTTGGCTTCGAGGAAAAGAACCATGAGCTTCATGCGACAAACATTTTTGCTAAGGCGTTGACCCCCTCTTCGCAAAAACCAGTTCTTCTGCCCCTAAGAGCAAAAAAGCACAAGGAATTTAGTCTTTAGGGAAGGACAGACCCACGAGTTTCATCCGACAGGACATTTTCGCTAAGACGTTTGACTCCCAAACTTCGCAAACACAAAACTCAAAAACCACACTTCAGGCCCTGAATGCAAAAAAGCACAAGGAGCTTGGTCTCGAGGGAAGAAAGAATTATGGCCGCAGGCAGCAAGATATTTTCGCCAGAAGTTTTCGGGAGTCGATGTTCTATTATACAGAAACTTGTTTAAAATTCGTGGCCATTCTACTCTGCAAAACCTATACTTCTACCCCTAAAAGCAAAATAGCGCAGATAGCTTGGTCTCGAGGGGAAGAGACTCATTAGCTCGGCCAGCAAGATACTTTCGCTGAAAATTTTTGGGTGTCAATGTTTATTCTACAGAAACTTGTTTGAAATTCACTTGTGTCCATTCTACTCTGCAAAAACCAGACTTCTGCCTCGGAAGGCAGAAAAGTGGTCTCGAGGTTAAGACAGACGACCCATGAGCTTCTTGCGACAGGAAATTATCCTCGCTGAAAATTTTGGCCTTTTGAACTTCGCAAAAACCACACTATTGTGCCTAGAAGCAAAAAAACAGGGAACTTGGTCTCGAGGGAAGAAAAGACTCAGGGCTCAGGCAGCAAGATATTTGCGCTAAAAATTTTTAATAGAGACCTGCTAGAAAATTACGGCCCCTTTTTCTCAACCACACTTCTGCCCTTAAAGGCAGTGGGTCGGCTGAATGAGACCCGTGGCAAAACAAGGTCACAGGGTAGGAGCCCCATAATGGAACCATAAACCAAAGTTCGATCTTTCTCTGTCACTTCTAACCGCGAAATTTCAAAGCGAAAACAGCGCTCTCTCCTCTCCTTTCCAACCCCGCCCACCCCAAAGACGAGTGAACGCGAAGCTAACCATGGCGAAGACGCAGAGTCGTTGTT
Organism: Cylicocyclus nassatus; assembly: GCA_958299035.1. Classification (NCBI taxonomy): domain Eukaryota; kingdom Metazoa; phylum Nematoda; class Chromadorea; order Rhabditida; family Strongylidae; genus Cylicocyclus; species Cylicocyclus nassatus. The sequence goes on from CATQJL010000305.1 coordinate 39,092,302, forward strand.
TTTACCCTTAGGCTTATAGCATTGTGGCGCTCTGACCGTGGAAGTCACTCGTCCATGGGGTGGGCGGGGTCGGAGAGGAGAGGAGAGAGCGCTGCTTTCGCTTTAAAATTTCGGGGTTAGAAGTGACAGAGAAAGACCGAACTTTGGCCCATAGGTTACATTATGGGGGCTCCTACCCTGTGACCTTGTTTTGCCACGGGACTCATTCTGCCGATCCACTGCCTTCAAAAGCGGAAGCATAAGAACCTTGGTTTCGAGGGGAGGAAAGACCTAGTGTTTTATGCGACAGGACAGTTTCAGTAAGATTGTCCTTCAAAAGAAGGCGTTGGGCCAGCTTTAGTCTGTTCTAAGAAATAAGTCCGTTCACTGGCAAGACATCATCGAAGAAAATGCTGCTTCGTTTTCATCTATTAGGTCTTGTAATAAGTTCTGTCCCATTTTTTGTTTTAGTTTTTTCACGACAACATTGACTTAATTTGAGATAAAGTGTATATGCTTTTGAAAGCTCCAAGTCTGCTCTGCAGACTCATATGCATCATTCCCAAGCACAGCAAGAACTTGAAAAAGATTTTTATCATTGAAACAAAAAATCCAAGAGCCGAAAAATCCATTTTCGACACCTTTTTTCCTCTAACTTTTTCTCGCTTTTCGTTGGTAAAAGTTATTAACAAGCTTGACAACAAGCAAAACATCTATTAGACTCTTACGCTTCATTCTGTCACTGTTTGCGAGTGTGCTCTTCCTTCCACCGACTATTTAATGACATTTTTTCAAAAGTCGGCAAAGCAAGACTTTGTTCACGCCGATGTTCGCCGTCTCGCGTGCCCAAGGGCTCCCAAGATTCGAATTTTGAGTATTTCCTATAAATTCTTTAATTTTGGAGCCACAAACCATCCCTTCTGTCTTTTCTAAACGATCCGTCTACCGTCCTCCCTCGAGATGCCTTCAGATGATGCCGAACGTCAACGTTGAAAAGGCGTTAAAAAGAAATTTTCTAAAATTTACAGAAATGATTTTTGAAAAGTGTTAGCAGTCCTGAACCGCAGCAGAAGCTATAGCATTCTTTCTTACGTGTAGCAAATTTTTCGAGGTCATTCGTAGGCATTCTGACTACCCTATTTTCCGGTTTATAAGCCGCACCTTATATAAGGCGCACCCGCCGCAGCGAACAATGGCGCGAAAAGCCTTCAAAAGAAAGTTTTGATCTAACAAGCTGAAAACTCGCTGCATTTTGTGACTGCTTTTTATTGCGCGTGTTCACGTTTTCAGATGTTTCTTTATTCTTTCCAGAGATTCGGACGACTTTGGGGTGTTTGGGTTATGTTTTTCCCTCAAGGATACAATGGAGTTGACCGTGTTTTCTTTTGTTTTTAAAGATGTTACTGTTAAAGCTGTAGGTCAAAGCTGCTGCTATTTTATTCGATTTTAATGATTGTTGATGATGATGTTGATGTAATGGTGCTTTCAATGCTTCCACAAGAAAGAGCGAAAGCAGAAAGTTACAATCAGGCTACTAGGTAAAATAGGTGGTAGTTGGCTGCTTACGCGGCTTCGCACATCGCGACCATCATCTCGCATCAGCCCGCGCGCCACGAAAATAATTGCGGCTTATATGCCGGAAAATAGGGTAGTTAAAGGGCGACGTAACGTAGTTGTCGAAAATGGATTTTTCCCCTATTTGATTTTCCAAATTTGACGCTGTAAAACTCTTTCAAGTTGTTTAACTGTTTTAAGCCGTAACAGGTTTTTAAAGGAACACTTTATTTACTGCCCGACGTTTCGGCTGAATGCCGTCTTCAGGGGCCTGAAAGCGAGTCAATCACTCTTTAATCAAACGATCTAGACCACCAGACACCTCCTCCAAACCGTACACTTGACTCATCTATTGTGACGCAGATAAGTTCTCAAGTTGAACAGCTTACCAAGTGTTCCTGGTGAGGAGCGTAACGGTGTTAGCTCTCTCTCACGGTCGCCCACAGCAGATGATGACAAAATGAGCGGTCCGAATAAGTACGACACGCTTAAATAGTGTAGGCCACTCATAGCTCGCAAAATGGTAGAAACGGCTTCAGATCACTAGTGATAGACAAATGTTCGTTCTTGCTGTTCATTTTAGGATTACGAGCAAGTATGAATGAAGCCTCTAACGCTTTTCGAGCAGCAATATGTTCTTCGACAGCCAAAATGCAACACTGGATTTCAAAATCATCTCCTCTATGGTCCTCTTTCCTATGCTTTCCAAGAGGGCTTACGAGACTTTGTCTTCTCTTACTCGCCAGATGTTCACTGACACGTACGTGAAGTGGTCGACCAGTTTCGCCTATGTAAATGGCATGGCATATCTTACATTCTAGCTGGTAAATCACTCCGCATTTCGAATAGTCTCCTAACCTCTCATCTGTGCAAACAACGCAGTTCTGCATTACGCATTGCCTGTCATACAATCTATTGCGGACCAGTTGCTTTTTGATGTTGTTTTGGGGTATGTTCACTAAAACAACATCATCCGCCAATTGCGCTTGTATTAGACGTTGCTTGAAAGCGTTGCTTATTCTATCGGACACGAACGGTAAGCATAGCGATATACGTGATCGAGTCTGACTGCTAGCGTTCGCGCATGTTCTCTTGCGAGGTTTGGACTGTAGTTGGTAACCATTCTTAGCAACTATCTCGTATGCCAGCTTCGTAGATTCCAGTCTTTCAACTTCACCGCTGCAAACATCGCGCGCTGTTCTAAACATATTGCGAATAATCGCTCGTTTTACAGCAGATGGATGCGCAGATGTGGCATGCAGAATTATATTCTTAGAACTCTCCTTCCGATACCATTTGACGTGTGCTGCTCCGTTTTCCAACATCACCTGCGTATTTAGATATGGTAGCCAGCCATCGTGTGGTCTCTGTCTTGTCAAGCTGATGTACCTTGATTGTTCATTGAGAATTCTAAAGCACTCATCCATTTCGGATTGAGTTGCAGTAGCAATGTAACAATCATCGATGTAACGGCAGTACATCAGGGGACTTCGCAATAATACCGGCTCCTCTATTTTGCTCATAAAGCAAATAGCGAGCGCGGGCGCTAGTCTTTGTCCCATCGCTAGTCCTCTTAGTTGTGTATAATATTGTCCCGACCATTTGAAGACGTTGCATGCCAAGCATTCCTTGACCAAGGAGATGATGCGCGCTTTACTGAGCCCGTATGTTTCCATATTGATAATATGTGTATCGAGCAGCTCAGAGAGCGCTTGTAAGGCGTCATTATTGGACACATTAGTGTATAATGACGTAACATCAAATGACTCCATTACGCAATTTTGGTCAAAGTGCGTTTTGCGTAGTTGATCAAGGAAGCGGCTTGTGTTCGGCAAATGGGCGGGGATCTTACATAAGAGTTGACTAACGATCTTGCTAAGGAACCACGAAATTCTGTCAGTTGGCCCACCTACACAGCTGATTATTGGTCGAATTTTGCAAGACGCAGCGGTCACATCTCGTGGATCAGTCAAGGCGAGTTTGTGTGTCTTTACGAGGCTATAAAAGACAGGACAAGCCGGATTTTCAATTTTAAGCCTACTTAGAAACTTTTCGTCTAGTCCCGCTTGCTTTCCGATCATCATCCAGATGTGATTAAGTCGCTTGCTTTGAGAAAGGAATTCTTTTTCGGTTGAGCGACGATAAACTGTAGCATCGGATAGATGAAGTTCAGTTATGTTGCGATCGAGCGTTTGCGGCATTATAACGAACTCGCCTCCTTTGTCACTAACAGTGAGACGAATAGTGCCGTTGGAAGTCAATTCACGCAGCTCTTTGAAACCCTGCCTTTGCGCATATGTTAAATTAGACTGCTTCATACCGCGATGTTTGTTAAGAACATTCAAAATTCCTGCTGACAGTATGCGAAATTTAACATCCGCTTCATGACAAGGATCGGTCTCTTTGTAAAAGGATGATGGAAAAGGAATAGGAGGGAGTACCCTTTTACATAGGACAGAGGGAGGTTGCAAGTTGAAAGACTGGAATCTACGAAGCTGGCATACGAGATAGTTGCTAAGAATGGTTACCAACTACAGTCCAAACCTCGCAAGAGAACATGCGCGAAAGCTAGCAGTCAGACTCGATCACGTATATCGCTATGCTTACCGTTCGTGTCCGATAGAATAAGCAACGCTTTCAAGCAATGTCTAATACAAGCGCAATTGGCGGATGATGTTGTTTTAGTGAACATACCCCAAAACAACATCAAAAAGCAACTGGTCCGCAATAGATTGTATGACAGGCAATGCGTAATGCAGAACTGCGTTGTTTGCACAGATGAGAGGTTAGGAGACTGTTCGAAATGCGGAGTGATTTACCAGCTAGAATGTAAGATATGCCATGCCATTTACATAGGCGAAACTGGTCGACCACTTCACGTACGTGTCAGCGAACATCTGGCGAGTAAGAGAAGACAAAGTCTCGTAAGCCCTCTTGGAAAGCATAGGAAAGAGGACCATAGAGGAGATGATTTTGAAATCCAGTGTTGCATTTTGGCTGTCGAAGAACATATTGCTGCTCGAAAAGCGTTAGAGGCTTCATTCATACTTGCTCGTAATCCTAAAATGAACAGCAAGAACGAACATTTGTCTATCACTAGTGATCTGAAGCCGTTTCTACCATTTTGCGAGCTATGAGTGGCCTACACTATTTAAGCGTGTCGTACTTATTCGGACCGCTCATTTTGTCATCATCTGCTGTGGGCGACCGTGAGAGAGAGCTAACACCGTTACGCTCCTCACCAGGAACACTTGGTAAGCTGTTCAACTTGAGAACTTATCCGTCACAATAGATGAGTCAAGTGTACTGTTTGGAGGAGGTGTCTGGTGGTCTAGATCGTTTGATTAAAGAGTGATTGACTCGCTTTCAGGCCCCTGAAGACGGCATTCAGCCGAAACGTCGGGCAGTAAATAAAGTGTTCCTTTAAAAACCTGTTACGGCTTAAAACAGTTGAACAATATCTACAAAGCATGCCAAGGTTTTACAAAAAGGAGACATACAGTCTACTCTTTCAAGTCTTCTGATGTAAAAACCGAAATGGAAGTTTTAGTAGAGAAGGCTTAGAGCTTTCAAAAGCATATGAACAATTTTCAGGACATCGCGCACAGTATGAAGAAAAAATCGAAAGAAAAAATGGGACAGAACTTATTACACAACCTAACACATATGAGTTTTCGGCTGCTGGAAGACATAACTTGACGCTTTCCTTAACAGGGCACTTTCCTGGAAATCAGTCTGAGTTTTGGAATGAATCAGCTGTTCTAAAGAGGTGCTTGGAGGTAGCTTCCTTATTTGAGAGCTGTGGTATCTGGGCGAAGGTATCTGCAAGAGGAACAGCAGAGATGCTCTGCGGATTGTCACTGGTAGTAGCTTCTTTTCCCAAGAGCATAGTGTTTTGTTTCTACTACTCACAACACGCGAAAGGTCGCTAGGAAGATGTAAAATCTCTTTCTTGAGATTTTTAGTTATTAACACGTTTCGGACCGGTGCTGCACATGGTGCAGCACGCTGCTTTGAGGGATCTTTCTGGCGTTTGCAGGAGGTTTCCTTTTAGTCTAAAGTTGTTAAGTTGAAGGTTTAACCTCCTACTTTTCAAATAACTCTGTAGAGTTGTGCTGCTGGTATTTGTTTAGGAGATATGAGCACAAATCGAACAACAGTTGCAACGAAGTGCGGCGACGCGAACGACGCGTGCGACGTCGCAACTTTCCTTTGCTTCGATATCAAAGAGAAAAACCGTAGTTTCAATACTGATGTCTGCCGTGTACAACACAGATACTTTTGAATACTATTAGAATCTGAGTTCTTGTTCCTATCTTTCAAGAAAGCACAAAAGTCCCTCTCAAGCGACAAAATTCAAACACTTCGAATTCACTCAGAACTGGTATGGAGCTTATCTGACATGCTGATTACAAATGTGGCCCACAGGCTGCGAAATAAGGTCCCTTTGTAGGCTAACGGCTGAAAGTACACTCTTCTTCGCCGCGCGCGATTTCGCGGTCCGAAACGTGTTAAAGGCAGTGTCCGGGCAAAAAGTCGATTTCGAGATTTTGTGCTTACCCGGGCCTATTCGCTACGCTGAATCCGAAAATGCACATTGGAGAGCGCGAAAAGGGCGAAAAACGGCTTTAACACTGGAGGAAAATCAGCAGGTGGGCGGGGTCCTCCCTACTGTGAATTCACGCTCCCAGCTTCAGAGCGATCTTCTCGGTTTCGATTTCAAGTCATGCATTCGCACTTAGCCGGTGGAGATCTCAGGGCGCTAGAGGAATTGGGAAGATCGCTCCAGAAGCTGGGACTGCGAAATTCACAGTGGGGAGGACCTCGCCCACTTCCGATTTCCCTCCTGCGTTAGAGCCCTTTTTTGCCGTTTTCGCGCTTTCCAATGTGGATTTTCGGATTCAGCATAGTGAATAGGCCCGGGTAAGCACAAAATCGCAAAATCGACTTTCTGCCCGGACACTGCCTTTAATGACAGATATCAAAGTATCTGCCCCCACCCACCTACTAGTGAGCCTTAGGATCGCTAGTCTTATATATAAAGCTGAATGTCTGTTTGTATGTATGTATGTATGTCTGTATGTACGTATGTTCCGGATAGAAATTTTTATTTCTGAACCGATCCGGACCAAACTTGGCACACATACATTTCGGGGCAGGGAAAGTGTCATAGGCCACCTTTCGTCATCGATCGATATCGATTTTATCGATTTTATCGATTTTTTTGCAAAGTTTGACCTACTGGGTGGGAGTTTGCACAGAGATGTAATTGAGCATGCTGATTACAATTACAATATTAGTTTATAAGAGTGTCCATTATTTTTATCGATTTTATCGATTTTTTTGCAAAGTTTGAGCTACGGGGCTGGGTTTTGGCACAGGGGTAATCTAGCATGCTGATTACGAGTTCGATATTAGTTTGGCGCTATTCGGCTATCCGGGCCCCAAAATTTTTTTGTGGTAGAGCTTGCTCAAACTTCATGTATAAGGGTTATCTTAAGGGCCGGGCATACTTCAAGCGATTTCAAGCGACGCGATTTGGCAATATTCCAGATGTCCATAACTAATTGCAAGCACATTATAAATGTACAGAAGACAGGGATTTCATCAGTTTACGTAAGTTATACACACTATGCATGTGCAGTTTGCTAATGTTGGATCCGAAGACTTCTGGCGAATTGCCAAATCGCGTCGCGACTGAAGTCGCTTGAAGTATGCCCGGCCCTTTACATGCTGATTACAGATATCACACTTTCTCCGCAGAACGTCTTCCCGTGTGGTTACGATAGGTGTACGGTAGGAAGTCAAAATCATGAATTCGGCTGGAGTTCGGTCCATATGGCCTATTCGACATGCTAATTACGTCGCTCTCTGCATATTGGGACCTTTTCATAGAGTTGTGGTGGTTATATGACATGGGGTCGAAAACACAGATTTGCTTTAAGCTTCGTCTACGGTGGTCATGCGTCGCGTGCGGCAGTGGTCCTATGAGGAAACTGATAACCTGTCCCAGTACGTAACGCACGTGGCAAATCTCCCTCCCCCTGTTTTTGCTTAGGCAAAAGCCGCCGAAGGCTGTCTCGCGCGCGGCAGTGGTCCTATAAGGAAAGCATTACAGTCGTATGAAACTTTCATACCACACGAATTGCCGTTATCCTGGGGATTAAGCACAATTTTCTTCAAACAGCACTTTGGGTATTTCCCTGCCAGGGTTTCAGGCAGATTCATGATTTTTACCCGCTGCCACGCGAAATGACTACTTAATTCGTCATCGGCGGCTTGGCTAACCCCCACATACCGAGTTTGGGCAAGACCCACCACAAAAGGATTTTAGGTCCCGGACAGCCGAATAACGCCATCGGTTTTTAGAATTTTTAGAATTTAGAATCCTTACTTTTATCAATTTTATTGGTTTTTTTGCAAAGTTTGAGCTACGGGGGGGGGTTGGTGAGGAAGGTAGGTGAGCATACTGATTACTCACACATTGGGAATTGGAAATTGCATGTAAAAGTGTGCGCAAATAAAAGTGTACAGGGATGGAACCTTTATCGTTTTTGACAGGGCCGGGCGAAGCCGGGTAAGCCAGCTAGTGTATTATAAAAACGGCAAGTCTTATTTTCACTTGCAAATAAGAAAGGTTTTTGAAGCTTTTTTAAAAGTTCAATAAGTTTTGTAAAAAAAAATTTCCTGAAGTTTCGGGGATATGCGCTCGTAAAAACTTTGGGAAGCATCACAAAAAACATTCGAAGTAGCTAATGCCACCACCTACCTCATCCGGAAAAATCTTTGTCTCTAACCTCCCCCCCCCTCCTGAACGAAATCCTGATTATACCACTGGTATTATCTCAAAAGTTGGGACAACGGGTTTACCGCTAGACTAGTACTTTTTTGCGTAGACGGCTTGACGCGAATGTCTCAAAAGTTCTGCGAAAACAGCTCAATGCATTATTTAGTTTGAGACTAACAAAGGAACGATCCTAACATAAAGTGCGAACTGGAATGATCCGCATACAGTTAGATGTGTCTTAGTAAGCTGATTCCAAATCTGTCCTCCGTGTCTGCAATGCGGCTGTTTGGAAAAAAAGTATGAGCAATCCAAACGTCCAGATTTTGTAAACATTCAGCGCCACACCCTCAATAACTAGTTTTTCAAAACACTTATTTGTATTAACGGAATATGTGAGAATTCTTTGAAATTAGAAGACTCAATAATATCACGCTGGTCACGCACTCTCAAGCTGGATTTTCTGTTAACCGCTTATATTTTTTTAAAGAGCGGCATCGCGGATATGGAAGCTAAATTTGGAATGAGCTCACCAAGACGCATTTAATGATATGCAGTTTATTCCAACTCGCCACCTGATTTGAGATCGTCCCTTTAAAGGCAGCGTACACCCAAAATTTGAGTTACCGAATTTCCTAGATCTTTCTACACCGTGTATATACTGGGCCCAGAAGAAGACCAACTGCGTTGGCCCGGTCTCCCAATGTTGCTTCTGAGCGGAGAAAACCCCCCTCAATTTTCTTTCACGCCGCCCCTTTTCTTTCGCTCCGCCTCCTCCGGACGAATCCATAACAGCGTAAGCTGCAATTGCAGTTGCAGTTGCTGTTGCAACATCTGTTGCATTTGATTTGGGTGTACGCTGCCTTTAAGAAACTCGAAATATTTGCACACATTGTCAAAACACGCTTGATCTTGTGGAACAAGTTCATGTTTGTGATATATCCAGTCTTTAGCTTGTTGAATGATTTCTGCTACAGTTTTTTGAAAAATTTCAGAAGCTTCCTAAACCCGAAATTTGCATGCACTTAGAATATAACCTAGTCTACCCACCAGTACGATGCCGCAATTCAGATGATTAACAAGTTTACAGCAGTTTCATGAGCATATTCAAATTTTCGATTATTCTCTGATTTTTTTCACTACGCTTACCTGTGCTTTCCTCTTTCGTAAAATTTCTAGATGTATTAGGTTGGCCCGAAAGTTCTTTCGCACCATTTTCAAAAAATTCATAACTCCCGGTTCTTTCAGCCGATTTGCATGTCTTCATTTTTGTCTGAAAGAGCAATTCATTCTCTTCGTAGCGGTACCTTAGCGGCTTTCTCTTGAGCATACACTGCGTAGATAGAAGCGGTAGTAAAAATTTAGTCAAATTTTGAATTTTCTGTGTAGGGTCATAAGAAATCTGAAACTTGCAGTAAATGGCGGAGCAGTAGGTCTTGTAGGTTATATTACCCGCTCTTTTTGACTGTGCAAAGCTTGTGCTGATTGAACCTCCCTATCAAAAGATATGATTTACAAGAAAAATGCCAAAATAAATCAAATTCGCCCTTTTGTATTGCTTGCTCGAAAATCATAACTTTTCATAGAGATGCTCAATCAGCGCAAACTTTGCACACTTAGAAAAAGCAGGTAATAGAATTTATAATACTGACTGCTCCGATACTGCAAGTTTCAGATTTTTTATGACCCTACACAGAAAATTCGGATTTTGACTAGTTTTCTTCTATCGCTCCTACGCAGTGTATGCTTAAGAGAAAGCCGCTAAGGTACCGCTATGAAGAGAATGAATTTTTCTTTCAGATAAAAAGAAAACAGGCAAATCGCTGAAAGAAGTGAGAGTTATGAACATTTGAAAGTCGAAAGAACTTTCGGGCCAACCTAATATTAGGTTGTCTCATAATTAATGCACGTTTTTATTTGCTTGCTTTAACAAAGCAACCAGACTCAACCCAACAAAGGGTAAGGGGTACCGCCCGATAGAGCAAAGCAAGCTCTACAAGATGGCACTCATGTCTTTGCGCCATGCTCAATCCACGGAGAGTTCGAACTCAAAATCTAAAAATTTCCAAATGCCCAAAAAATCGAAAAAAATCAGATCTTCGTCCAAATAATTTCTACGGACCTCCCACTCGCTCACGTCAATACTATCGATATCTGATATCCATATGTGCGATTGCCGTATTTTTTCCTCGACTAGAAACTGAGAAAACGAAAATTTCCCTGATTTTCTCAAAGCAATGCTGAGCCGTTTTTGCATATGTAGTTCTGTACTAGAAGCCTAGGTAAACATGACTGTAGGTTTTCAGCCTATTTCGAGCGGTACTTTTCGAAAAATGTCGATTTTAGTACTGAAACTGAAACGAAATAATCCGAATTCGTTATTTTTCGAAAACCACCGCTTGGAATGAGCTGAAAACCTACAGTTATGCTAACCTAGGCTTGTAGTATAAAACTACATATGCAAAAACGGCTCAACATTGCTTTGAGAAAATCAGGGAAATTTTCGTTTTCTCAGTTTCTAGTCAAGGAAAAAATACGGCAATCGCACATATGGATATCAGATATCGATAGTATTGATGTGAGCGAGTGGGAGGTCCGTAGAAATTATTTGGACGAAGATCTGATTTTTTTCGATCTTTTGGGCATTTGGAAATCTTTAGATTTTGAGTTCGAACTCTCCGTGGATTGAGCATGGCGCAAAGGCATGAGCGCCATCTTGTAGAGCTTGCTTTGCTCTATCGGATAGTTCCCCTTACCCTTCGTTGGGTTGAGTCTGGTTGCTTTGTTAAAGCAAGCAAAGAAAAACGTGCATATTATGAGACAAGCTAATATTTTGGCTCCCTTACATGGAGACACTCCGCCTGTAGCCTCTCAAAAACGAGCGAAAAAATACCAAAAAAACTCGACGACTTCAGTAAATTTTTTTTTTGATGTGCATCGTGCAAAAATGTCTCTATCCGTTAAATTATCTGCTTCTAAGTACAATTTATCTAAATTGGAAAAAAATTTTCTGCTGCAATGCCTAACTGCCTGAACTATTGGCTCGTTCGGCATCGAACATATTCTACGTTTTTGACATGCTTCATAAAAGTGATTTCGCAGACAGTCACATTTAGAGATTTGCCTAGTTTATTGGTGAGCTTAGAGTTTCATACTGCTTTCGCTGCAGCCAATGGGCTGCAACAGTGGCAGCCAATCGACTGCTGCATGAAACAATCCTCAGAAGATTACAGTTTTTTCAAGCCCTTCTGAGTGTAAGGAGGACGCGCGATGTTCAGCGAACTATTTTTGCTCAACATTCTCTCTAAATCACGAAAATATGAATTTATCAAGACAGTTTATGATTTTGAAATAAAATTTTGTGATGAAACACTTTGTCAAGATTCCGATGCTTGCATTACAAACCCATACGTTAGAAGCAACACTAAATACGTTAGTCGAAGTTGAGTGGATGAATAAAGTAAATAAAGAACAAAAGGTTAGAAATTTTTCGCTAGACTAGTAAACTTTCTATCTCTTTTTTCGGATTCTTAGAGTCGAACCTCATTATCCGCTGAAGTGCTGGCCCACATGTTCCTAAGTGGCATAATATCAGTTGGATTTGAGTTGAGCAACCAGACAAGGCTAAAGAAATGCGTTACATGAACGTCAACACCGTTCTTCTTGAATACAGAGCTTGCAAAGCGATTGTTTTTGGGTTATACAATTTTTAAGTTTGTGCTTTCAGTTGCTATGCTCAAAATACTGTTTGATAGGGTCTATGATGCTCAAAATGCTGTTGCAGCAAATAAAGGATGTGTTTGACTCTCTCTGGTTCGGTACATCAGTTTCGCAGGTGATTTAAAACACTCATAACATATCCATAGAATTGAAGAGGAATGTAGTACCAATTTCTTTACATGTCTTTAACTCTAGCTAATCTCAACGAAATTAGGCAAAATTGCTGTAATGGGTTCAGTTTTGTCACTGGAGTGCGCTTGTGAAAAATTAGCCTCTAAAACCATGTGGATTTCTGAAGGTATCACCTTCCAACCTTGCCTTTTGCTAGGGTTAGAGTTTCTATTGTAAATGTACCCTGAGGTAAAGGTATCAAGTTTGATGAATTCGGATTTAACGCTTAAGGCTACTTGAGGTGGAGTTCACCTCAAGGTATCATCCATTCCACATGAAATCATTTTCAAGGTTGATTTAACCCTGAGCATTTACTTCAAGGTAAATTGATGAATACGGGTTTTGAGTGATAATCCTACCTGGAGGTAGGATATACGTCAAGGTAGCAATGATGAATACGGCCCCAGCTCTTGCTCATCACCTGGAGAAATGCCAACTCATTAAAAAAATGGGAACAAGACGGACCTCCAGCTACAAAGTGGGTGTCTTGCGCACGGCCCGCGGACGCGACGTTGCCGATGAATAGACACCTTTTGACCCTGCCCACATGCCTTAATGAGGTCTTTTGAAATATCTGAGATTTTTGAAAATCAAAAAAAAGTGCAACAAAGATTATTCGGCAGCTTAACAGATTATTTGCCACTTGGGAACACGAAAAACAAGTCCAAGCTTGTTTCGACAATGGGGGCAACGCGGTTTCAAACCTTTTAGGTATCGGGCATACCTTACGCGATCTCAGGCGCGACGCAATCTGGAACTCCAACTGTTCATAACTCATCCTAAACGCGTTTTGAATGAACAAAAGATGGGGCATATTATCGACTGCGAAAGTTGCACATCATGTGAATACATCATGTGAATTTATAGTCTGCAGGTGTCGAATTTGTAGAGATCTGGCAGGTTGCCAGATCGCGTGACGACTACTCAGACACTGGAAGCGGGCGAGCCGCGGCCTTAAAAGGCCCTTTCGGCCCGCCCGCGGCCTTATTTTGGGGGCGTGGCCAGATCGCGGCCCTAATTTGAAGGCGTGGTCTGAGTACGGCCGACCCGCGGCCCTTGTTCATTGCAGCGGCCGACCCGCGGCTCTTGCCTTGCTTACCTGACCAGCGATATGCAAATTAACAAGTTAGTCATGATCAGGGTCAAGCGTGGGGTGCGGCATGCCACACCTGGGGGGTCGTATTAAGGAGTCAAAAGGGGAAGGGGTTGTGGTTGGGTAATCTGAGAATAGTGATAACATGATATTCGTATCATATCCATAATTAGCATGTCAGTTAACCCCTGTAGACAATGTGTGAGCGAATTCTGAAGATTCAAGATACTAGGCTACCTAAATGAAATGGTCGAATTCCAACATGGTTAACTTTGTTTCAAAGGGAATTAGCTATCCGTTTTTGCACTCAAGACAAAGCACTACTCCTTCTTTGTCCACCTCAGGAATCCCGCTTCAGAAGACCTGCAAACTGTGGAATTAGAAGCCAACCAAAATCTCGTTTTTCCCATTTTTCGCTTTTAATCGCTGTGTTTCACCAAATATTACTTAAAGCTAAGAAGACAAATCAGGCTCCAAACAGTTCTATGGAATCTACAAGGTTTATTCTATCGATTTATATAAATACTGTCCGCTAAAAATTTTTTTTTTTTTGATATAGTTAATGGGGTGCGGCACACCCTTCAAAATCCAGAAAGCGCTCCATTACTGGTATGAGTATTGAGCGCATAGCTTCTTCTTGCTACATTGGAAATTTGGAGCCGAACTTCCCACCCATAAGAAAATTATGGCCCTTTCAATATGCCCATTTAGATCAAAATCAGCCGTCAAATTACGTGTGATTGTAAAGTGCAGTCACAGAAAATCGGGCGTACACCTCTCAGAAATCTGAAAACTCTCTAGAAAAAGATGGTGTCCTTCAGAATGTCACACTTTGAGGTCCAGAGGTTAAGAGGAGGAAGAAGTGGTCGTTTGAGGGCTTTCATGGGAGGGGGGGGGGGGGGGTTCGAAAGACTTGTGCCTGACCTCTTTCTCAACTCTGGTAATGCTATCTTAGGTATATAGTTCAGGGGGGGGGGGTCTTATTGAGACAGCAATCGGGGGAGGGGGGGGGGTCGTAACCAGGTATCGTGTGCCACACCCCTTGCTTGACCCTAGTCATGATCACGTAATGATTATTGACGAAGGTAGTTTCCATTCAACAAGAGCATTGGTGCTCTTCGGTTCTTTCGCTTGGACATTCTTCATGGATTCTAATGCGCTTCCCGCAGCGCCGGGATATATAGATGGTGAGTCCATGAATAGCTATCTAGTAGCTAGTATCTATCTAATAGCTATCTATAGATAGCTGAGGTATGCCCCGGCTTCACTGCTAGTCAAAAAATGAATGATAAGTAATACGGATTTTATGCTTACACTGTATCATTCAGTATGAATCACACTTTCTTTTTTGCCGCTCCATGTCTGACCTATCAGTTACCGGGACTGGTGTAAGTTATTAACTTCGTACATTTTGCTACAGCGCGTGATCTCGACTAATCTATCTCAGTGTAGGCTTGATTAATCAAAGGCCTCCGCAAAGATCTCGGCGTAATCTTTGTTTGTTGGATTCGTAAACATAAGATGAAGTCTCCTCTATCGGTAATCCATCGGAGAAATGATTGACCTTCACTCAACCAAATTTTTGTAATGACTACCCTTTGCTTCAACCAGATGTGCGGCTGGAAGGCGGTTCTTCGTGACCGATTTAAAGCTAGAAAATGATCAGAAAGCATGTTCGAGAGGGAGGCGCAGACTGCTTTGCGGACGCGAGCACTCGCCTCTTAGGTCATGAAGCTCCGCCTTCCAGCCGCAGATCGGGTTGAAGCAAAAGGTACGTCTTCTTTCAATTTATCCTGAGCTCTCCCTTTCGCTCACATTCGTTCAGTCCGTTCGGCTTCTCTTCGGCTTTGGTAAATCTCGAAAACAAGACTGTGTCAAAGGGAGAGCAAGGTACCTCTCCATTCCGTATCCCTTTGTTTTCCAATCGATCGACATGCACCATTGCAGTACCGCGGTAATCAGCTTTGGCGACAAAGTGTAATCTTGTCGTACTCCTTTCTCAACTCGGATGTGGAGCAAGTGATCGAACAATTGTAGGTGGTGTTACATCTTTGTTACAGTCCGCTATGGTCTCTATGTATGTTGAGTCCAAGCCTGAATCAAAGCAGTTGAAATGGCGTTAAATTCCACACTATTGGAGGCCTTTTCGTAATCGACGAAGGTGAGGAGTACGGGCAGTTGGTATTCACGGCAGACCTCCACTACCCTTGAGACAGTTTGGATGTGATCGACGCAGCTGAATCCTCTACGGAATACGGGTTGCTCAGTCGGTCATCTTCATCCAATGTCCTTAAAATACGCGACGTGATGATTTCTGTAAACCGCTTGTAAAACAAATTTAGCAAGCTGATCTGCCGGTAACTCTTAAGGTCTTCTCTTTCGCCTTTTTTTTGAAGGAGAATAGGGCGAATGTCCTACACTAGTCGGGTAGTCTTCCCTTTTTTAGAAATCCTTTCATGCGAGTTGCCAGCAAGTAGGTTACGTGTGTTCGCCTGCTCGGAAAAAGTTGGCGGTGATTTCGTCAGGAACAGGAGCTGTGCCTGGTTCATATTTTCTATGGCCGAGCGCATTTCAAAAAAGAATCCTTTGCTTCTGTTTCTCAATGGGTAAGGTAGGCTCCGGTAAGGCTTCGTGGTTCCGAAAAGTTTCACTTTGCGCCGGCAATTTACCAGTCCTTACTCAGTAGAGCTTGTATCGGTATCTTGTGCTCGCGAAGGTCCCTAAATCTCTTCAGATTTTTCTTGTTCTTTGCTCCTTCGAGTGTCTTCATTTGTCAAAATCTTTCCAGATCCTCTTCTACAGTTTTCCTGCAAATGTTGTTAACAGCATTTGCTCTAGATGCGATCTAGCGTGTACAGGATTCTCCTTATAAAGAATTCCCTTGGTAATGTTTATCAGACGTCCCGAGCCTCTTTCTATGGTCAGAACTGCCTGCTCAGCACAAGCGCATTTTCAACAACTTTCTTAGATCTTCTTTTGAATTTTCGCATTCCTTCTAGTCAATCTGGAGATGGCGTTCTCGAAATGCATTCGTCGTAACGGCTTCTAGACTTCGCGCGATAGCAAGATCTTCTTTCCATTCTTCGATTGAAACGGATCTTTGCGCGAAATAGACGATGGTCCAAACCTGTGCAGAACGACGGAACCGCTTCAACATAAATCAAACTCCAACTCTTGTTGATAAGTATATGATCGATCTCCACAAGTGCTGTGCCATTTCTTATCCCACGTCCATGTTACCTAATGAAAGGAATTTTCACGGAATAGATGCGACGAGTCCGACGAGCCTGTCTCCATTTCCGTTCCTACTTCCTAGTCCAAGTCCAATTCTGTTAATTTTGGTACTGTGACTGTTCTATCCTTACGTACTTGTCAACAATGAACTTGTGGAACAGGTTCCTAGAGCTGCTTGTCGAGTTCACAATCTGCTTCAGTAGGTGAATAACGGTTAATAATGCTGATCTCCTTCTGAAGCCTCGGGCATACTTCACGCGATTCAATCGCGGCGCGATCTGGCAAATGCCGATTGTTTCTAAGTCATCGTATGCGACACTCTGCATATATAGAAGACAGCATTTATAGAGTTACAAAAGTTGTATACACTATGCATCTGTAGTCTGCGTACGTTTGATTTGAAAGACATCTCGCAATTTGCCAGATCGCGTGGATCCAAATCGTGTGAAGTATGCCCGAGGCCCAGCGTGGAGCAGCAAGTCGTGGAACTGCCAGTATTGGCAGATTGTATAAGAAATAGTAAAGTGGCTAACGGGTTAATGTGTGACAAAACCCACAGCTCCGTTTTTGTGTTAGAACCTCCTTTCCTAGTATCACAAGGGTTTCATCCTTCTTTTTGAGCGTGGTCGAGTTTCGGGTCGTTGTTTGCTGCAGTGCAATCACATTGTATTTGAGTTACTTGCGTCGTCTAGGAGAAAGTAGAGTTCATGGGCTGCCGCTAACGACCTTGCATTGTATGCACAAAGTCAAAACATCGTCCATGTTTAAATCCTTTTTGTTGCTGGTAGGCTCTAAGGACGTCTTGCTTTTACACCTGAGATTTCTTCTCCTTTCACCAGGCCTACTGCCATCCGACGTCTCAAGCGGCAGACGAAAGCGGCGCGCAGGTTACTGAGCGTGTAAAACAGGAAAAAGCTATATATTGATTTTTCCGCTATAACCTGAATAGCCGGGCTGGGGCATGTTAGGCTTGTTTCGAAGCAGTCGCCGCTCCCTGATAACACTAACGGTTTTTGCCTCCTGGCGACTTTATTTCGCACTGGTAACTGACTTGGTGATCTGAGGTGCTCTGCTCTAGTTGGGCTGATTCGTGTGTCCGGAACATCTTGCTAACCTTTGTTTCAACAGGCTAGGCGACTGGAAGGCGGCGCTTTGTGACCTAATTTAGGCCGCTCGCGCCCGCGACGCAGTCTGCGTCTCTCGCGCGCCGTGCTTTCTGATCAATCCCTAGCCTTGATTAGGTCACGAAGCCCCGCCTTCTAGCAGCCGATCCAGTCGAATTTAAGGGTACACCCAAGTACACTTCCATGCTGAGGCAGCAGATCACGAGGGGAGTATTGGAATTAGATTTTTTTCAGAACTATCAAGTGTTTTTAATCATTGGTCTGCCAGTCTTTTAGATATTGTTTCCGACGTTTGGCAAGCTACTCAACTTCGCTAAAGTCTTCTTGCTTGGTTGCCTTGCATGGGACGATGCAGTCGGCATATATGCATAATTGTGATTTCGAACCTGTTGTTTTTTGTAATTAGGAGGCGCAACTTTGACTAAACAATTATCGCTATTTATGTTTAGTAGTTCAAAGTTTCGCTGCCATCTTTCCAAGTAATGTTACAGATTGGCTCAGACCCTACGCCTACTGGTGTTCAGTCCGGAAGTACTGGGTCTTCTGTTGGAGATCAACACACGCCTAGTGGCCAGTCCAAATCCAAAAAGGACGTCGGCGTGCAATCTGCAGGCACAAAGAGTGACGTAAATATAGCCTCGAAAACACAATTTTTATTTGCCGCTATGGCTTTCGCTTTTGGTGCGGAAAATACATGGGTTGTACCGAGTTACGTAGGAAAGTCAGGTGGGTTGTTTGTTGTTATTACCAAAGACTACATCTTTTTTGAAGGCAGTGGCTCGGCAAATCTCAACCTAGTCAAATTTGCGCTTACCTGGGGTTTTTCGATACGCTGATCCCGAAAATCCATTTTAAAAGCTTGAAAACGGCGAAAATGAGCGTTTTTTAACGCCTTCCCTTTGTTATTGGACGAATGGAGCAAGGCCGATGACGCTAAATCGTGGCAGGACCCAATGGTTATGGCGTTGCGGCGGGCAGCCTCCAATGGTGAGAAGGAAATTGCCAACTCGTCCAGATGCGTGTAAGATTGGCATGCGCGTGTAAGTTCGAGAGCGATTTTTTGGCAGGGAAAGCATGCTGTGCAACCGGGATTGCACTGTTTTCATAGTTGGGCGATAAGGAACCTACCGCGTTAGAATCCCGAGTTATTGGATTTTGACGATCCACTGCCTTTAATGCGCTCATTTCTATTTGAGGGTATTTTGGAGAAAGCGGGACTAGCGATAAATAAAAATGAGGGGCATTTTTCACTTGCGGTGCGTATTATCTTACTTTATTTCGTGCGGCATGGCGTCTTACAAGGTCAGTCGGTAGCCTTCCAAACAAGCTGTATACCATTAGATGCAACATAGAACGCTGACTACAAAGTCGTCCCTATCTGCTGAGCTCCTTCCCAGATGAAGTTATGAGCACGGTTGAGCAAAATGTCGGGCACAACTTCTTGAATCTCTGAATGTTGAGGGCAAGTGCAGAGTCAGCCACAAGGCTACTGGAGCCTATAGTCTGATTCTTTGAGGGTTGCGCCTAAACCCATGTTAACTTTATCCAAAAAGAAGCTTTTTCACCCTAGTTTTATGTGATTCGCTAACACAATTCTCAAGGTTTTACGTTAGATGTTCAAGTCTACTTCGACTTGTTTCGGTTACGTGGTGATCCGTGGAGTTGAAAAGGTGAGAAAAGCGGTGGTTGATATCTTGGCAAATTTTCTTAATCTACTATCAATTTGAAGTCAGCGCATGAAAATGGCAAAATGCGCTTTTTCCGAAGCTTTTTGAGTCCACATTCAGCGAAGATACGCCGAAAAAAGCCGCGCACCGCCCCCCTCGTTATGGGCCCCGCCCACTTACCCACCAAATGCGGACCTGGAAAGCTTCGGAAAAGGCTCGTTTTTGCCATCTTCATGGGCTGAAAAGTCCGGGATATGGGTTCCTCATGGCGAGAAGGCTCCGAATAGGTGAAAAACTAGGGAGCGAATTTCTGCCTGGACGCTGCCTTTAAGACCTCCAGGTCGGGCAGGCCTGGCGCCGCGAAGCCTAGCTATGAGTTTTATTGCAGGGAATTCGTACTTACAATTTGCGAAATAAAGCGCAATATTGTCTCTTCCTTGGGTATGAGCTACATGAAGTAAGCTAAATGCGCATTTTACTGACAAGGGAATGGTCAGAAGTCGAAGTGGCCAATCCATACAAGCTGCATACCAATCGATGCAGCATAGAATGCTGATTTCAAATGTGTCTTCCGTATCTGCAGAGCGCCTTTGTGGGCGAAGTTATGAGCAGCTTTACTGCGGAAAAATCGTCCACAAAAACTGCGAAATTAGGCAGATCACTGCTCTTTTAGCTCACCTTTAGGTACGAGCCATATGAACTGACCTGGTTACACGTTTTGGTCCAACACTGAGCCGAGAATGGCTTTGTACGGCCAAGTGTGACCTTTACACGCACAATTTCTTAGCAAAATGATGACATTTAACGGCTTATAACTTCGCCTACAAAAGCGCTCTGCAGATAAGGAAGACAGATCTGAAATCAGCATTCTATGCTGCATCGAATGGTATGCAGCTTGCTTGAATTGGCCACTTCGATTTCTGACCATTCCCTTGTGAGCTTTAAGCTAAACATGGCTCTGGGCCAAATTTGCACTTGCATACACGATTTTTTTGCAATCAATTTCAACTAGCAGGCATTCAGCTGAAACGGAAGACATTTGGAGTCAGCGTTTTGTACATGCTGCTCCCTTGGTACGCAGCTGCTTTGGTTGGCCACTTCGTCTGACCATTTCCTTGTGAAAACTACAAAAGTATTTTCTTCAAAGGAAAAAAGTATAGAAGCAAGAGTGCAGTGCAATAGATTTCGCGTTGATATTACAGGCACTTATATTGCTAGTCTTTTCTTCGGCAAAACTGAACGAAATACGCTGTCTCAAGTCTTCCGCACATTATTTTTCGAAGAGTCGCGTGGGATCATGCCGTCGTCAATTTCTCAATGTAAAAAGCAGAAAATTTGTACATTTGTGTCTGGGTGCCGTATGTAAGATGGTTGCGTAGCGAGCTGAAGTTTTGCACACATACAGTCTGCCCCAGTCCCAACCAGGCCAAAATTGGAATGGCGGGAGTCCGCGTCGCTAGAGTTTCGCGGTCACGCCCACGGCCTGCTTCTCTGATCTCTCTTCAATCCTTCTGCTCTCTCCTTCAGCGCGCATATGCAGCGCAGACCGCCAGCCCTGCGAGCGCGCAAATTGACGCCGACGGTTCGGCCTGATCCCAATTGGAACAGACTGTATATTAGGTCGTTCCGAAAGTGATGTCGCTTTTTTCAAATGAACGCCACATTTCATGGAATCAAGATTTTCAGGAGATCTTAGGAGCATTCGATGCAGCATTTCATCCTCTTTCTAGTGGTTGTAATTTCATTGCATATTTTACAATGAACTCTCGAAAAATTAACAAAATCTGCGACTCATGCTTTTTGCCATGGTCAAGTTTGGCTATTTTTCTAAATTTTTGTACCTATTCTTCGAAGAAGTACAAGTGACGGGTAGATAGAGCAAGCCCTATAGAACACAGAGAAATTTTTTTTCCTTAGCTTGATTCTCAGAGTTTCTACAATCAATTTCTCATTGCCATCAAATTTCCATATTTGGTCAACTTAAACCTCATAGAACAACAACCGGCAAGCAACTCGGGTTCATTCGACACAGCTTTCTCTTCTCTTTCTACCAATTGTTTTTTGTTTCCTATTCATCAAGTTTTCCGAGATAAAATCATCATAATTTAGGTTTTCCAGGGCGCCCCAGGCTGTGACCGGAAATTTCGAAAGTTGCTAATTTGAAGCGGTAAACGCTCATTTGTTTTGTAAAATTAGTGTAAAACCATAGTCCATATTTGTAAGTTTCAAACACCGAAGATTTCTTGAAGTTTGATGCATTTGTGTCTGAGACAAGCCTGCGAAAATTCTGTAGTTTCATCAAAAAATTTGTACAAAAATTATGAAGAGCTCTGGAAAGTAGAAAAAAGTTGCGCTGTTTCCTGTAGAGTTTGCTCTAACCATCCATCAATTGGATTCCTCCCGAGAATTGTTATAAGAATTTAGAGAAAATTTGAAACTTTGCTTTCTCAAAAAGCATGGATCGCAGATTCCGATAATTTTCCCAGAGGTTATTCAAATTTGTGCGGTAATTACATAACCATAGAAAGAGAAAGAAATGCTGCATCAAATGCTACCAGAACGTCTTACACATCTTTGTTCCACGAGATGTGGCGTACGTTTGAAAAAAGCGACATTACTTTCGAAACGACCTAATATTTCCGACCTCGGCGCAAATGATAGGCTGCTCTACAAAGATGGTAAGGACTGCTCGGAAGTTATTCGTGCAGCAAGGCGTGGATTGGGACAGGGAAAAATGTAGAAGTAGGACGGATTGGTGCCCTTCATCATGTTAGTTGACGAGACCGAGCGAGGCCGGGCATCCCGGCTAGTGTAAATTAAAACAAACATTATTCAAATTATTACCTCTTTGATTTCTGTATTATGTACCACACAATTCCATCAATATTAAGGAATTAATCAGCAACTATGATTTTGACTTGCTTTGAGAACGAAAGCCGTTAGAGCTTTATGCTAGTCCAAATAATATCACCATAACAAACCTATATAGTATCTAAAGACTTAGTTGAACAAAATTTTCTGCAACTAAATTGAGTGTGTTAGCTCAATTTGTAGTCTCAGCTATAACTTTTGATTAAACTGGACGGCTGGAAGGCGGGGCTTTGTGACCTAATTGAAGCCGCTCGCGCCCGCGACGCAGTCTGCGTCTCTCTCGCTCGAGCTCTCTGATTATTTTTAGCCTTAACTATCACGAAGCCCGCCTTCCAGCCGCCAATCCAGTCGAATCAAAGGGTATGTGGGAGTCTGATTATAAAACCTTGGGTACAATTGTAATTTAGGCATGGTATTCATAATTCAATTTGCCATTTGTTATCTACTAGCAGCTGTCCCGATGCTGTACTTGGAAATTGCTATGGGACAGTTCACGTCAGCTTCTCCATTCAGCATCTATCAAATGATGTCTCCTGCAATGGGTGGTCAGTCGAGTTCGATTAGAATTGGATAGCTTGATTTGTGCTTCATTTATTTTGTTTCCACCAAATGCATTTTTTGTAGTTTCCAGTCTAGTAACAAGGTTATAGAATTAGTAAATATCCCAAAATTGCAATTTGAAAATACCGCTCATTTCTTTTATCATCGCCTCTTGGAAATCGGAGTTAATTTTGGAAATTGCACTCGATCATTCCATGTGTTTTGAAAAAAGGGTGAGATTTTAGGAGTTCCAGCAGGCATGTGTTTTTTGCTAATTATCAGAAGTGTTGCAATCTCTGTGTGGGCAAGCGAAGCACTTGTGCTCTTCTTAGCTTCTATGAAAGGTATGCAAGTAATCCAAAATTGACTTTAGCGGAGCATTTTCTTTTAGGTCTTTTCACTGAGGTACCTTGGACAAAGTGTGGAGACTTTGAGGATTGTTATGACTACAGGTGAGAGCTTTGTGGGACTGTTCCTAATTCCAATTCGGTCATTTAGGCTGGCTTCGCGTTGTTTGTTTGCATCGCCAAACGACACTGTATGTCAAGGATTCATAAATGCCATGGTGATCACCAGATCCGACCACATCAGAAATAGTGCTCTGGCTTCATACGTCCATGCTATTGTGCAAGAGGTACCTCGCATTACCGCTACAAACTTGAGATGAAAGCAAGCAATATACTAAAGCTGCGCCAAAGGAGTGAAGCACAGCGCGAATTCAATTCTCTAAGATTTATGTGCAACTTTGTTCTTTTGATGACTAGTTAATAAGCGATCCAGAAATGCTGCAGTAATCTAAATCATTGTCACAAATTTTTGGAGCGATGCACAATTTCCATCCACTGTTTCGAGATAGTCTTCTTGCTAGATAACGTATTGGCAGTCTGCTTAAAGGCAGCGTACACCCAAAATTTCACCTTCGATGTTTTTGTCATTCTGGGACCTTTCCGTGCCGCTGATTACAGTTATGTCATTGAAATCCTCCAGAAGTCCCAAAAAACCCCGATTTCCGGGGACCCTTTCTTCAGGGACGGACGAGTTTCGAACTGCTCGTCCTTGTCGACATGCCAGCAGCTGCAACAGCATGACAGCCTGCAGTTGCAACTGCAACTGCTGCATATGCTGTCGTGGTTCGTCGCCCGAAGGAGGCACACCACAAAAAGCAACTGCACTGTTACAACTGCAGTTGCAGATGCAACAGCATTGCAACAGCAACTGCAACGGCAACTGAAGCTTACGCTGTCGTGGATTCGTCCGGAGGAGGCGGAGTGAAAGAAAAGGGGCGTAGTGAAAGAAAATTGAGAAGGGTTTTCTCCGCTTAGAAGCAACATTGGGAGACCGGACTAACGCAGTTGGTCTTCTTCTGGGCCCAGTATATACATGGTATAGAAAGCTAAGAAATTCGGTAACTTAGATTTTGGGTGTACGCTGCCTTTAAGCGAACGCCGAAATTACGTAGAGCGCCTGATGTTGAGAGCATTTTGATGGCTTCAGTCCTTAAGAAAATTATGTCCTTTATGTACAGAAACGTCGACGTAAGCAACGATTTGGTAGCAGTGAGATTTTTTAAAGAACTGATTGCATTTTTTGTTATGGCTAATTAACATGTACAACGCATTACGTTGAGCGTAATTTTATGCATTATTTCTGGAAAATCGCACCTGCATCATAATTTGATAAATATATTTTGCATTAGTTTTGTTAGCGGAGTATTTTATTTTCTAATGGCACATTGGGGTTCTCTACAACCAGGTTCCGAAGATGGAGGCAGATGATTCGAGCTCTGCTGATATTGATTTAGGTCTTTAAAATAACCTACAATGCAAAGCAGTCATACTATAATTTTATTTTTTCTTTGAAGGAAGGACGAGTTTTGAATTGCTTGACCCCGTCCGCATGCCAGCGAGGAGCAGCTGCAACTTCATGACAGCCTGTAGTTGCAATTGCAACTGCAGCGTATGCTGTCGTGGATTGTCCGTCTGAAAGGGGCGGCCGCAAAATGCAACTGTACTGTTGCAACTGCACTGCAACAGCAACTGCAACGGCAACTGCAGCTTATGCTAACGTGGATTCGTCCGAAGGAGGCGGAGTGAAAGAAAAGGGGCGGAGTAAAAGAAAAATCAGACGGGTTTTCTCCGCTCAGAAGCAACATTGGGAGACCGGACCAACGCAGTTTGTCTTCTTCTGGGCCCTGTATATGCACGGTATAGAGATGTGGGTAACCTAACTTTTGGGTGTACGCTGCTTTCAATGAAGCCTTGTAGTGATCGAAAGTCTCCATAAAGAATTACGAACTGCGGAATAGATAATCCAAGCATTTTCCTCGAGAATTCATTTTCCATAATGACGTTCGAGCATAATAATTGGTTTCAACTGAAAAGAGTAGGAAAGACTCAAATGTCCAAATTTCGTCGCAAAGTCTGCAAATTTTGGCGATGAAGCCTGAAAATGTTGAAGTCTAGGTGATCCTCCTTTTTGACTTTTTTCTGTAATCTGGATTGGCTTTTAAAAAATATGTGTTCTCTTGCTAAGTTCTTCTTGTGTTCTTTCCGCAAAACTGACGCAGAGCGATAAACAAGATGCAGGAAGCGAATCTAAAGAAAATTGGTACAGGACTTTAGCCGTGCACATTGCTAAATTTCTCACAAACTCTTTCAACGGAAATATTCCTGACTGCTCTTCAAATCACCTATTATCTCATTCTTCGCTAGCAAGAAAGGTTTTGTTTTCAAGGGCAGTATATTCAATTGTCATTTCAGCGACGCGCACTTTTATGTAAAATGTCCGTTTTTTGAGGTGGATACAGGTAGACAATCGGTTTCCACGAGTATATTTAGAGTTTTCCCTGGACTGGGTTACTTGGTGTGAGATACAGCACGTAATTTCGTGAGCTACTGCTGAAATTGATTGTCTACTGTGCAATTACCTTCCCCAAACATGCAGCTCTATATACCAAGAGCGCAGCGTCAAGCGGATGGTGCTTTCGGATCAAAAATTGGACCAGTCACGCACTTCAACGACAACTGCGGCTTTTAGCGAGTCATGCTAGTTATTGTAGGTAATTGATGTCATTTTCATTCCAGAATGAGGAGATCACAGCGCAGAGATTCATGCCGCATTGGTTTCTGCTGGTGTCACTGTTTCTGATATGGCTGATGGCCTGTGCAGGAGCGAGCGTAGGAATTCGATTCTTAAGCAAAACCGCATATTTGGCTGTTGCTTTGGCAGTCATTTCTACAATTACGTTCTTTTTCATAGGTTTGATTTTGGGAAAAATTGCAGTTTATTTTTACTCATCAAATATATTCAGCGCTCCTTGTTGGTAATGTGCGCCAATCGATCATGATTTTCATGCAACCACCCTACAATCTGTTGTTAAGTGTGGAGAGGTGGATAGTTGCAGCGGGGCATGCGTTGATAGCTCTGAAGTAAGTTTTTTGAAGGATATTAATTTCACTGTTCAGCGCGTCAGAATTCATAACTCTGCAACAACATATTAGGTTGGCTTAAAATTCGTCCATACTTCAAAAAACATAACTTTCTCTTTTTTTTTTGAGAATTTGCATACACTTTATGTCAGTCACGTACTCTCTTTTCCATCTGCACAATCGTCGCGCCGGTGCTTCGCGTCACGTTTGCTAGCATATGGGTTGGGCGCACAGATTGGTCTTATCGATTAAAGGTCTGCACGCAAGATCCTTGCGTTGCGGATGCGTATTTCCTGCGCGGAAGGGAGTATGTGATTGACACAGACTGTAGCTATAATTTTGTTTGAGAAAATCATTTTCATCTCTCTGACACTACCGAAAAGGCCTTTCACCAACCATACGTAACAGAAATAAAAGCTGTAGAGAAAAGCTATGCAAGTACCGATTTTGCTGAGTTGATGAAAATGTGAAACTTGCGCCAAAAGTCGGAGCATTTGCTGCTATAGGTTCTATGACCTGCCCTTTTTATCTGAGCAAATAAATTAACGAAGCTTTATGGAAAGTTAAACTGCTGAGAGTTGAAAGAGCGAACTTGCTCTCATAATGATTTTTTGAAAATTAACTTTCAGTGTTTCCACCGGTGGCATGATTAAACTCGCATCATCCCGCGGTTTTCACATGGGAATCGTTTGGGATGTTGTCATCATTGCTAGCGTAGTTCTGTTGTACCATGCACTCACCTTAGCAGCCATTGTGATGTTCATGGAGAAGTTTGCAGGTGGGTAAAAGCTTCGAGAAAATGTTTTCAGGGAAACCACAAATTCACCACCTTAACTACACTTACCGTTGTCATACCGGTGTTGGACACGGAAAAGTTGAAGGTGGTGAGATTTGTAGTTTAGTCATGGTAAATGAGAGGTTACAGTTCAACAATAATTACCACTGGTACACTTTCAGCTCAGGTATATCCATTCGATGATCCAAAAAAGCGTTTCATTTTTGTCACTTCGCCCCGTTACATGCCACTTATTATCATTGTTGAAGTAACTACTTAACATTCAAACGCAACATTATAGGTAACCGATAATGCTTTTAGGTGTTTATGACGATGCCTCTATCATGGTTACTAAGCGCTCTGCACTTTCTGGCTAGATTGATCATTCCCATGCAAACATTGGTAGGTTAAAGGACTCTATCCAAATCTGGAGCACGTCTACCCAAATATGAAGTTTAGTGATACCTTGTGCAGTACAATAGAGGCCTCTAAACTACTGTCCAAGTCCCGCTGCAGATGGTTATTGCAAAGCGCAAAAATCGCTCCAGATTGTGGACCCCGCTGGGGTCGCCACGCCCCCCGCCCATTAGCACGGTTGATATGAAGGAGATGAGCACGGAACTGGACTCAAGAACACTTGAAGTATCGGAAATGTATTTTTCCATGAAAGGCGGATTCATTTCTAAGTACTACTGACTAGCTTTGGGCCACCCATAGCAATGGCGACGCCAGCAGCACCGACCTTTTGGAGCGATTTTTCTTGCTCCGGAATTTCATTTTGCCGCCGTACTTGGGCAGTTACTCATTAGGGGCCTCGCTAATGTGCTGCAACAAAATCTCACCAATCTTAGATTTAGGAGGACAGTAACTTAAAAGCTGCACCAAAACACTAAGCTTTTCAGATGACGAATGTCTGGGTAGTAGTGACAATGTTGCGTGAGAAGTATGCCGACTCAACGAAGAAGCACCTTTCAATTTTTTATGTGTGGTTGTTGCTAATCTTGCTTTGCATTTGCGGATATATCGTCAGCTGTATGTTCATTATGCCCGGTGAGTCCCTCTCAGGATACCGTTTCAACCCAAATCTCGCTGATTGCAACGCCTAAAATAGTGTTACAGGGGCTTTCAATCAAGATGTCATGATCGGCGCAGCTCGGGTCCTCGGTGGCCGCCTCGGTTGCGCCACACGATGCGTGTCGCAGGACTTTTTGTAAAGCTGTCAGCCGTTGATGCCCAAGGATACCGTAGTTCCACGCCTCCAGCGTGGAATAAAACTGTACCCACCAAAAGCGAACGAAAGACTCAAGCGGAGCGGCTCACAAGGACCCGAGCCGCGCCGACCGTGACACTCAGATTGAAAGCGCCGGTATAGGCTACTGCGAAGGGGTACGGTAGTGGAACTCTAACTACAGTAGAACTCATACAAGAGCGCTTGCGTAAATGCAATCTTTTTCTTAAATTTGCAGTGCAAAATGCAGGATCAAAGTACGAGAGTTCTACGCAGTGTGATCACCTTCGCGTTACTTTGCTATGGTTTCATAATTTTTTTGGAATCGGAGTAGCTTTACTTCCACCAGCTTGCTCTATAAGGTTGCAAAAATTAATTACACAAATGCGTTCGAATTAGACGGTCTGTACAATCCTTTGGGCAGAAACCGCTCCGTAGCCGATGAGCGGTAATGATGTTCAGCGCCTCTGTGTATTCGTTAGGGAACTGGGAAATGTTTGTATGTACAGAAATATTTACACTTAACATAACTGAAAGAGAAGTTTATGCTATCGTTTCCATAAGTAATTCCGAAATTGGACTTCCACTAGTAAATGATTCAGGAGTATGCGAAACTACATCTAATAGTCTGTACGCTGCGTTTAGAAGGTTGTGTAAATATCACCTTTACTTTCAGGAGGCTTGGCAATGTCCATATCTGTCCAGATGATCAGTGGTTTTAGTTCACTTATCATTGGTTTTCTTCAACTTGTCACTGTTGCCTATATTTATGGTTTTCGTCGCTTCTCTGTGTAATATCTGTGTTTTCTAGCAGTCGTTTCTACTTGGCAAAAACGGATTACCTTCTTGACATTTTAGAAATATACGCACAATGACGGAAGCGTTTGGCCCCATGAACTTCTTTTGGTGGTTCAACTGGATTATTACTTCTCCATTTCTTCATCTGGTAAGCGACGCAGAACAATACATGATTCACTTCTAGGAGGGAGCAGAAAGTAAGGAAGTGAGAATTTTAGTTATAAAACTTATAATCAAAACTAGCATTTTTTTCGTTACATCAAGCCACGCCAAGAATTTGATTGGGCGTCCAAACAGCAGCGCCCCAGTTTGTCACTTTATTTAGTACTCAGGGGTGTTGTACGGAATGCTAGGGTATCATTTCGCGCAAAATATTTGCCCCGCCTCCAACGTTTCCAGGGGCAAAACGGGGTTGGCTTCAAGTAGAGGTCCTGACACGTCCATGACGTTTGGCAGAAGTGGGCGGAGTTTCTAGTTGTGCGTTTTGCAAGTATTTTCAACTTTCGCATACCCCTCCCACTCCTCAATGCAATTAAGAAATTAAGCTGCTAAAAAAACGATTAGAACCAAAATCACACCTTACACCTTATGTTGGCTATTTGATTTAGGCCTGCTTTGTGGCCACGTTCACTGTGACTTACAAGTACATGTGGGAGCAAATATTCTGGCGTATAGTGTTCTCGGTCACTACAGTCGCCTGGGTGCCACTCAATTTATTCTACAAAAATCGTGAGCGAAAACACTACAACGAGAAATTCAAGGTGATAGTTGACACTTTTTATGAGGTAATTTACATATTGTTGTATTTTATTATCAGACCATGTTTCGACCACGGAAAGATTGGGGACCATCAAACGTTTATGATAGGGAACAAGCCATCAGAATGGAGCGAGCACTTCGTGTGCGATAATTTCAAGATTCAGCCTAAAGATCCGATAAAAGTAACTCAGAAATTGCAAACAGCGAAACATGTTAATTTGTGGCGCTGTTAGATTAAATAAATAATCATAACTTATAATAACGGGCTAAGGATGTTTACGTGACTTTGTGTGTCTGCCTGTGTGAGAGTGTGTCTGTTACGAAATTCGTAGAGCGTGCTCCAGCCAACCTCCTGGGCCCAAATTTCGCACAGCGCATGCTACCCGCAAGAAAATCCAACATGCAAAAGCACGAGCAGATTTGTTGTGTGGATCCCTCAGAAACTGCGTGTCAAACGGATCCACTTTTCATTTGGGCCGCAAAATTGGGTCCATAATTCCACTTTTTGTAGAGTCGTGAATGTTTATGCCAAGTAAATGTGCTAGCCATGAACTTAGGCCCAAAAAAGTGATCGAAAGTCCATTACTTTACAAAAACGGCGCCAAAAAGTATTGATTGCATGAATGGTCATTTTGCCGAGGTTTTACCAGAACATTTGACAAGACTTTTGCACAAAGATGTAGCTGACGGTGACTGCTATTCTCATTGCAACTGTTAAGACCATGGGAAAATCAAAAACCTATGAAAATCTGCGTTTGTTCTCCTGCAAAAAGTCTCATCCACGCGAAGTCACCAATTTCACATAAAAAAGCTTTCAGAATGAGTAGTTGTTTACATTTTGTTCGTGATAGTTGGCATCGCTCGGTGAGTTCCAATGCCATCATTATGCGAGAAGGAGTAGAGCCTAGACAGTAGAGCCAAGGCGAGCCTCTGCGAAGCAGAGGTGACAGAGGTGTCAAGTCCAATATGCAAAAGCAGAAGCGAATCCGTTGAGCGGATCCCTCAAAATCTGCCCGCGTGACCGGTCCACATGGCTTTCGACCCATATATTGAAGGCTGTATTACCAGTTGCAAAGGCATGGCTCTGTATCCATGCAAATCTGTGAGTCATAAGTTTCGATGCAAAAAAAGTTGCCAAAAGATCTGTTCTCATACAAAGGGCGCCAAGAAGAGATAGCTGGGTAAATCCTCGGTTTTTAAATCTTCTACTCAATAATCTGAAAAGATTTTTGCTCAGATATGTAGCACACAGTAGTTATTGTTTTCAAAGCAGCTACCATTTCATTAGCAGTTCTATAACTATTCGAAAAACGTATTCATTCTTCATTGCCAGAACTTTTTTCGTCTAAGCTCACCGACTTTTAATGGCAGAGCTTCTAAAATGTACATTTTCTAGCACTTCATTTGTAACGTTCGCATCTCTAGGTAAGTTTCATTGCTAATTGAGAGTGGGAGAGAAGCAAGACTTAAGTAGAATTGGATATGTACGCGCGTAGATGTGTAGAAACGTTAGCGCAGCTCTGTAAGCCTTGCTTACTTCTATAAACGCAGCCAATGCGGTCCTGTGAGGTATACGCGCCGCGTCTAAGTACAAGCATTGTATTTTATTGGGTTCCATTTTCCATAAACAAAATGAATTGAAGTCTTTCTAAGCCACATTGTCTTTCAACCACATAATCAAGCACATGGGACGGGTAAGAATGAAGATATTGAATTTATGCATGCACAGTGCTAGCTTGCGTACAGAAGTGTTTCAAGTCATGTGGCACCAGCAGTTATTCCGGTTAAACGTTTGTGCCCAAAATATGATTGAATTCCATTTGAGTATGTATGATTCCAACTATCGTACTTAAACAGAGAATGACTATGTGAAGTTTTAATGTGGTTCAAGTTAGGTTATGTGGGAACAACCGCACAGAATTCGAAGAAAACAAAACTTAACAAAACTTAATCTAAATTTTTCCTTAAATGCAATGGGTTCATTGCAATCGAAGTGTTCTAGGCGGTGGGTTATGTGTGATTTCATGGCTCTACCTAAATCAAAAATCATTGGTTCTCAAACTGTGACGAGGCTGAGCCTCTGTACCCCAGCGCTGTCTGTGGATCAGTTACGCACCGAGACTAAACAGCGGTGTTAGCCTAACTAGCGCGTCTTTGCCTCTTCGGAGTTTGGAAGCAATTTGAATTATCTTCTTTTTGTCTTTCCATATTGTTTGTTCAAGCTTTAAGGAATGCTTTGAAAAGTGCCATTTGCATTACTTCTGTCTTTTCTTTTCTTTGCTGATTTTAGTCACATGAGTCTTTTTACTCTTCAATAATGAGGATCTTGGCTATTTACGTCTACAAGTATGCCAAAAATATATGCACATTTCATATTCTTCATAAGGTTTACATAATCTTAGCTGTCACACATGCTACTATTATATTAAGTCAATGCAAAAGTTCTGTTGCATCATTTTCCAAAAATCATAATTTTATGCTCTCTCTAGATCTGTACTAATTTTGCTAAATAGAAGAATTTTGCTAAATAGAAGAACCCTTTTTCTTTGTGGCAGTGCTTTTGATGCTCTCTAATGAAGGGGCAGTTTTTGGT
Organism: Cylicocyclus nassatus; assembly: GCA_958299035.1. Lineage (NCBI taxonomy): Eukaryota > Metazoa > Nematoda > Chromadorea > Rhabditida > Strongylidae > Cylicocyclus > Cylicocyclus nassatus. The sequence goes on from CATQJL010000305.1 coordinate 39,124,620, forward strand.
ATCGAGGAAGGAAAACAAAACCTTTTCGGTCATTCTGAGCTAGGCTTAAAAATTTGGAACTTGCGGCGACAGAATTCCGAGCAAGCTGTACAGTAAGCCTTTTCTACAATATACAACAGTGCAGAGTTCGTGTCAAAGGTTTGACCATGAAGGTTTCTGCAGAGAGTTATAATTTTCGAAAAAGTTAAGTTTGCACCGTTTGGAGAGCAAGAAGTAATTTTTCAATAATGATGCGACAGAATTTCGCGCCTAATATTTGCTGCTCAAAATGGAGTTAAGACGCTTCTGGGAGTTTTCAGGACAAATTTAGGTTAATTTTTTGCCTCAGAGTATAGCTGACGATTTACCATTGGCTCTCGAGTATGTATTTTCAATATTAGGTTCCTTTCTGAGCAGTTCTGTTTTCTACGCCAACGCCGCGAAGGCATTGAGTTATGTAAGTCCGACTGAGGACCTTTTGCTGAAATGTTATGCGGCCGCTTTTCTTCACTTGCTTTTATTGGAAAAATGCTGAGTTTGCAAGTTTTTGTTATGCATGCTATCGTTTGAAACGTAAAAGCAGTAAGTGGTCGTTTTTTTTATTGACCCCAAGGAATATAGGTGCTAACAAATTAGCTTTTGCAATCTTTTGAACTGATTTACATACGCTCAATTTTGTTAACGACATGAACTTATCAATGAAATCGTAACCGACAAATTATCTACTTTCGGCTGATTGTGGTTAACAAAATTGAAGTATACCTATGTGTAAAACGCATAGGAAACATTGTAATATTATGAATTTGCGCTACACTAACAACAATCAATGCTGACTTTTGCATCGATCGTAGCTAAGCGTCCAAATGTTTTGCGATACGAACAGAGAAGCTTGCGTCGCAAATGTGTAGATGTATCAAACAAGAACTTATCATTGACCCCTGTTATAAACCTGCTTTTTAGATGTCGCTAAGAATGTAACAATTAATAATTCAGAATTTGAAAAGCGAAATGGAACTAAATCAGCAACACGGAAATCGTGTGCGTGGGCGTCCTCGCATCCACGCATCCAATGCTGAACGTCAGCGAAGTTATCGTACTTCTCAAGGAGAAGCACAGCGTGCTTCGCGACTGAGTGCTGACGCAGCACGTCATCGCGAGTCACGCGAAGTTGAAAGCTCCGTTCAAAGTGCCGAACGTCGCTTAGCTAACGCGCAACGAGAACATAGACGTCGTGAGACTGAGGACCCTGAAGAACGCGCTCAGCGTCGCACTGAGCACGCGCAGCTTCTACGAAGGATTCGTGAAGATGAAAATGAAGAGAGCCGAGTTGCACGTCGTACTCAAAACTCATTACGTCAGCAGAGACGTCGTGCGAATGAAAGTACCGAAGAGCGAGCCGAGCGTCGTTTTGAGGATGCTGAACGTCAGCAGAGACGTCGTGCGAATGAAAGTACCGAAGAGCGCGCAGGGCGTCTTATTCAGGATGCCGAACGTCACCAGAGGCGTCGTGCTAATGAAAGTACCGAAGAGAGTGAAGAACGTCGTTTAGAGAATGCTGAGCGTCAGCAGAGACGAAGACAAGTTGAAAGTACCGAATACCGCGCTCAGCGCCTTTTGGAGCAAAATCGACGTTGGCAGAATTTGCTGCAGAATGAGACGAGTGAGGAAGGCGCTGAACGCCGAAGAAGACATGCGGTGCAGCAGAGACTGTACCGAGCACAGCAGAACGAGGAAGAAGAAGCAGAGTATACGCAAGAAAATCCCGAAGGTCAGCATAGGCAAGACCATGGAGAGCAGCGAGCGCACGATGTGATGATGACTGGGAATCGTCAGCGCCGCAATGTTGCTCGCACCATCGGAATAGCACTCAGAGTACGCACGGCAACCCCGAGCTATCTAGGACAACTCGATCGTCGTTGCGTGAACTGTGGTGCACTTCATTTCGGTTTCGAGGTCAAGCAACAGCATGCTGATACTTTCGGTGATTGTTGCGATTTTGGACACTTTTCTCTGGATTTTTTCAACGATTTTCCTATTCTGATACAAGAGCTCTTTCTGGGAAGCTCATCACTGCTACAGCGAAGAGAACGCCGTAACAACTTCTTCACTAACATAAGAAATTTCAACTCAGCTTTGGCAATGGCTTCGATGGGTGCTCAGGTTGATGTGCCTCGAGGACGTGGGCCGTACTGCTATCGCATACATGGGCAAGTGTACCATCATATTGGCCCTCTTCATCCGAACGAGGAAAATGAACGGCAGTATGGGCAGATTTATGTCCTCGACACTGAGGTCGCAGCACAGCAGCGCCTGGGTATCGCGCAAAATGCGGACTGCGATCCTGAGCTGATGGTTTTTTTGAGCGAATGGTTTGCGCATAACAATGTTTATGCATTGTCGTTCAAAATGATGAGTGAGGTAGAAAGAGCTGAGGAAGAGGCAGCGCAGCTTGAAAATAGGCCTGCAAATCAGATTAGGATGGTTTTCGAAGAGAACCGAGAAAGAGGTGTCACCCGAGGAAGATATGCAGTTCCGACAACCAATGAAGTCGCTATCGTGTACGTTGGCAACGACAATGATGTTCCTCCTGCTAGAAGCCTTGCAGTGCACCTACGAGAGTCTGACGGAGTTCCTCTAATGAACATAAGCGACATCGATAAGAGGTGTGATCCCCTTACCTATCCGCTCCTATTTCCAACAGGAAGAGGAGGATGGTATCCTACCTTGACGGATAGACGGGGAGTGAGGATCACACAGATGAAATATTATTCGTACCTCTTTTTGATTCGCGAGACGTTTAATCCGATTTTATACGCTAGAAAGCTGTTCCAACAGTTTGCTGTTGACGCGTATGTGAAAATCGAGCAGAATCGTCTAAACTACCATAGAACTCATCAGGTCAATTTACGAGTTGATTCGTACAGGGGCCTACAAGATTATCTGGCAGGAGAGGACAATGACGGACCTCCAGGAAGCCGCGTAGTTTTGGCATCATCGCACGTAGGTAGCCCTAGAGCCATGCAGCAATCCTACCAAGATGCCATGGCGATTGTGGCCCGTTTCGGAAAGCCTACATATTTTTTGACGATGACGTGCAATCCGCAGTGGCGAGAAATTCAGGAAAACCTCTATGAAGGTCAGAATGCTTCCGATAGACCAGATCTCATGGCAAGGGTATTTAATGGAAAACTGAAGGAGCTAAGTGAGGATCTCTTCAAGAGAAACGTCCTTGGCGAAGTGGAAGCGTACGTTTACGTCATTGAATTTCAAAAAAGAGGTCTGCCTCATTGCCACATGTTGCTGATCATGAAAAACGGCTGGAAGGCGGAGACTGTAGATGATGTGGATAACGCAGTCTGTGCCGAAATACCGTGTCAAGAAGAGGAGCCACAGGCGTTCGCGGCTATAACAAACTTTATGATCCATCGAAAATGTGGCGTAGAAGATCCCAATTCACCATGTATGCGCGATGGAAAATGTTCTAAGCATTTTCCAAAACAGCTACGTGAAAGGACCTCTTTGGCAGTGGACGGTTATCCCAAGTACAGAAGGCGAAACCGCACAAGCGTCATGATCAACGGTGTTTCGTACAGTGACGAGTGGGTCGTGCCGACGAATCTGTTCCTAATAACGAAGTACGCATGTCATTTGAATCTCGAAATTTGCGGAACGATTTCGGCTGTAAAGTACCTCTACAAGTACATTTACAAAGGCCCAGACCGTGCACGAATCACAATCGAGAATGAGGCTGATGGACGTGCTAATGTGGACGAGATCAAACAACACCTGAACACCCGTTATGTCTGTCCACCGCAAGCTCTTTACAGAGTTTTTGGGTTACCCATGCAGGACAAGTCGCATACGGTGTTTAGATTAGCCGTACATTTACCAGGTCATCAATCCGTGCACTTCGTTGCTGGAGAGGAACAGCAGTATCTTGACCGCGCACGTAGCAATTTTACAACACTCACAGCTTTTTTTGAGCTGAATGCGCGTTGTGCAAGAACGTTTGATCACGGCGAGCCTTCTGAATTGGCTACAGATGCGCGGAATCTTTACTATTATGAGATTCCAGAACACTTCACGTTCACTGCTCGCCACGGTTGGAAGCCGCGAAGAAGAGGGGGCAAGGAGATAGGACGAATGTACACGGTTTCACCGAGAGATGTGGAGCGCTATTGTCTGCGCATTCTTTTACTGAATACCAAAGGAAAAACTTCATTCGAAGATCTTCGAACTGTTGACGGGCGTGTCTATGCAACTTTCTCAGACGCTGCAAAAGCTTCTGGATTTTTGGATGATGACACGTATTATCGTCAAAGTATGCAAGAGGCAGCGCAGTTTCAGACGCCATCCACTTTACGAGGCTTCTTCGCCTGTTTGCTTTGTTACTGCGAGATTGTGGATGCACAAGAACTGTGGAATGAGTTTGCTTCAGCGATGTCCGAAGATTACGTGCACCAAGGACTAGGTGAAGCTGATGCAGTAGCAGTAGCGTACTTCGACGTAGCGGACAAGATGCTACTGCTGGGTAGAGAGTTGCAACAAATCGTGGTATCTCCCGTACATGAGCGCCCCGAAATTCCTGCTGTTACGATAGACTTCGAACTGCATCGCAGTGAAGGAGCACGTATGTACGAGTCATTGAATGATGATCAGAAGAGAGCTGCTGATGACATCATAGCAGCAATGGATCGTGCCACTGATAGGTGTTTCTTCATTGACGGCCCAGGAGGGACCGGGAAGACTTATCTCTATACGGCTTTGTACAATCTAGCTGTTGGGCAGCATCGACAAGTGCTTTGTGTAGCTTGGACGGGCATAGCTGCAAACCTTCTTCCCGATGGACGAACGGTCATTTCTGCTTTCAAGCTCAACATGGCTGATGGTAACCGTTCTTCACTAATGAGAAGACAGCAGAGAGAGGCTCGTGAGCTTTTGAGGACGGATGTTATCATTTGGGATGAAATTTCCATGGCGCCGAAATGCTCACTCGAGGCCGTTGATGCTCTCCTTAGGGACATCATGCAAAACGACAGGCCGTTTGGTGGAAAGCTGTTTATCATAGGTGGAGACTTTCGTCAAGTGTTACCTGTCATTGAGCATGGCAGAAGAGAGGACGTGGTGGAAGCATGTGTCACCAAGTCAACGCTGTGGTCGCTATTCAGGATTCACCGTCTTCGAGCCAATATGCGAGCTCGGAATGCAGGCCTTGATTGGCACAATATTCTTCTGGAATTAGGAAGCGGTCGTAATAGCAGTGAAGAAGGATACGTGACTTTGGAGGAGAATCTATCATGCGCAGGAAACATCGTCACGGAGATCTTCGGTGAAGTTATTGAGCCACAAGAGACTCTTTGCGAGCGCGCAATCCTCGCTCCGAAAAATGTGAATGTGAAGAAGATCAATGACGAAGCTATGCAGCGCCTTCGCATTGAATGTGAGCAAGACGAAAGAATCTACAGGAGCGTGGATGAGGCTGTTCAGCAGGGTGGAGATTCTGGACTCTATCCGCTGGAATACTTGAACAGTCTTGATCTGCCAGGAATGCCGCCGCACGAGCTAAGACTGAAAAGGGGTGCAGTCATCATGTTGTTACGTAATCTGGATGTTACCAATGGGCTTTGCAATGGAACACGATTGAAGATTGAAAGTCTAGGACGTTTCGTGTTAGGATGTCGTTTCATTTGCGGCAACCGCAGAGGACAGCCCACAGTGATACCCAGAATTGACAACTATTGTGAAAAGCACCTTCCATTCCGGCTAAGGAGAAGACAGTTCCCTGTTCGAGTTGCATTTGCAATGACGATCAACAAATCGCAGGGGCAGTCATTTGACAAAGTAGGAGTATATCTTCCCGAAGATGTGTTTAGTCACGGACAGCTTTACGTGGCTTTCTCGAGAGTTCGATCACCAGCAGGTCTCAAGATTAGTGCTCCAAGGAGAACCGTAAAGAACATTGTTTATGAGGAAGTGCTGCTTTAAAAGACTATATAACACCTGCAACATAGGTAATACCGATCATTAATACGTTTCCAAGGCACTGATAATACTATTTCAAGAACGAAGAAAAACACTAAGCCAACATATGCTTTCCGTGGTGAACATATATATGCAAGCAGAAATCCATGATTACAGTGAAAAAAGAAAGGTACACTGGGCAGTTACAAAAAGTACATAGCAAGGTACTACTGCACAAAAAAGAGTACATTATCTATCCTTCTAATCATTTAGGTTCCAAAAATTGTTATAATGAAAAAATATCATTGGAATACAACAGCTACAAAAGAGTATTTTTGAAGTTAAGCAAGTTGATAGAAAGATCATTTTTGTCAAAAGCACACTGATTCAAAACTGATACGACTTAACATCTAAAATCAAGTGAGCACGTAAAAAGAAAAATGTTCCTACGCATTTTTTAAACATTATCTAGGTTGCTCTAGCAAGTCGCAGAATGATACAGATGCGCAACTGATAACGATACGTGCAAAAAGTGAGTGTTTGTACCATAATGGCAGATAAAAGGTTCTGTCAAAAAGCACAAGTATAAAGCTATTTTTCAAAACAAGTTTATTCCTTTACAGCGCGCGCTGTTTAGGCTTTGCAAATTATGGCATCCAGTGCTTGAGACTTGGAGGTCGCGCACAGAATGCAAATAAACCTTTTACATTTTTTAAAGAGAGGGTGTTGAATGGTACCGAAGAAAACAAAGAGTTTGCATAGCCCGAGTAGGTCATCTTCTACAAATAATTGATTGTTTCACGCAATAACGATTTGGTAATTTCATGCGTTTAAGACCTCAGTAAAGTCATGTATTTTTCGATAGATTTTGATATCTTTTGAGAAAGGAGAAGAGTGAATGTGTAATAGTTTTTGTAGCATTTACATGTGAGTTTTTCTATACAATAAGTCAAATTTTGGAGATTTCACGTAGTAATTGAAGGTAACAGTGACATTCTGACAAAGAACGTGCATGTTTTTGCTTCTCTACAGTGGAAAAACCAACCATCGAATTCCTCAGATGTATATATTCCTGACTGACTTCATGATATTGCAACTACAAGGCTAATGCTCGCAATGTTAGCTTCGTAAGAATAACATATCTTTTCATGAAGGAAAGCAAATCTCTTACCGTGAAGCTAAACTTCAACAAGTTCTCTACACAAGACTTTTATTTACAGAGATGCTTCACTGGGCTTAACTGCCACAGGTGGAAGAATGGGCTCTTTACAATCACGCGCAAGAACCAGGTTGCTCCACCTCAAACTTTCTAGAAAATGATTCACAAGTTACAGGAAGCAATGAAAAGAGAGAAAGAAGATATTTCTTATGCGCTCTAGAACAATGCTGGAAAGCCACCTTTATGTTCATAGACGAACACCAATCCTTTATTCGAAATTTTGTTAGTCAATATCAGCTGCGAGGCCTAGAAAAAAAATTTAGAGTTTTAGAAGAGGTAGGCTATCTGAGGACTTTGAAAAAGGCTGTGTCACTGCCATTCAAATGTCCTTCTCTAGGAGATAGGTCAAGCTTTGATGCTTTTCTCATACGTACATGTAGAAGATAACAGTAAGTCAACCTACATTTGCAACGTTCAGAAAACTTAAGTTCATTGTAGAGACAATAGACAGCAGTAAAGAACTGCGACTGAGGGAAAGGAAGTGAATCCACTTCCTCTCAGAAGCCTTTGTCTAGGAGGAAAGTGCAAGACTTATTAGTTTCTCCCACAATTACTTGAAAACATACGCGTGAGTCTTTTTCTGCACAGTCGTGGAAAAAGTTACAGTTATTGTAGAAGCGGAAGGCAGCAGTTTCTAGCTGCCAATTGAGGGGAAGGCTTTATAACTGCCATCCCCTCAAATCCTGTCCAGTAGAAGAGAAGCGCCTCTATGCCTTCTCCCAAATGAAGATTTGATGGTTAATTGTAAGTCAAATCCTTTTTGCAAAGTCTTGAGGAAAGTCACATTTATTGTAGAGGCGGTAGGCAGCAGTTTCCACCTGCCAACTGAGGTGAAGGCTTTATGACTGCCATCCCCTCAGACGCCATCCAGTAGAGGAGAAGCGCCAGTCTCTATGCCTTCTCCCAAATGAAGATTTGATGGTTAATTGTAAGTCAAATCCTTTTTGCAAAGTTCTGAAAAAAGTCACAATTATTGTAGAGGCGGTAGGCAGCAGTTTCCAGCTGCCAACTGAGAGGAAGGCTTTATGACTGCCATCCCATCAGACTCCGTTCAGTAGAGGAGAAGCGCCTCTATGCCTTCTCCCAAATGAAGATTTGATGGTTAATTGTAAGTCAAATCCTTTTTGCAAAGTCTTGAGGAAAGTCACATTTATTGTAGAGGCGGTAGGCAGCAGTTTCCACCTGCCAACTGAGGTGAAGGCTTTATGACTGCCATCCCCTCAGACGCCATCCAGTAGAGGAGAAGCGCCAGTCTCTATGCCTTCTCCCAAATGAAGATTTGATGGTTAATTGTAAGTCAAATCCTTTTTGCAAAGTTCTGAAAAAAGTTACAGTTATTGTAGAGGCGGAAGGCAGCAGTTTCCAGCTGCCAACTGAGGGGAAGGCTTCATGACTGCCATCCCCTCAGACGCCGTCCAGTAGAGGAGAAGCGCAAGTCTCTATGCCTTCTCCCAAATGAAGATTTGATGGTTAATTGTAAGTCAAATCCTTTTTGCAAAGTTCTGAAAAAAGTTACAGTTATTGTAGAGGCGGAAGGCAGCACTTTCCAGCTGCCAACTGAGGGGAAGGCTTTATGACTGCCATCCCCTCAGACGCCGTTAAGTAGAGGAGAAGCGCCTCTATGCCTTCCCCAAATGAAGATTTGATTGTTAACTGTAAGTCAAATCCTTTTTGCAAAGTTCTGAAAAAAGTTACAGTTATTGTAGAGGCGGTAGGCAGCAGTTTCCAGCTGCCAACTGAGGGGGAAGGCTTTATGACTGCCATCCCCTCAGACGCCATCCAGTAGAGGAGAAGCGCCAGTCTCTATGCCTTCTCCCAAATGAAGATTTGATGGTTAATTGTAAGTCAAATCCTTTTTGCAAAGTTCTGAAAAAAGTTACAGTTATTGTAGAGGCGGAAGGCAGCAGTTTCCAGCTGCCAACTGAGGGGAAGGCTTTATGACTGCCATCCCCTCAGACGCCGTTCAGTAGAGGAAAAGCGCCTCTATGCCTTCTCCCAAATGAAGGTTTGATGGTTAATTGTAAGTCAAATCCTTTTTGCAAAGTTCTGAAAAAAGTTACAGTTATAGTAGAGGCGGTAGGCAGCACTTTCCAGCTGCCAACTGAGGGGAAGGCTTTATGACTGCCATCCCCTCAGACGCCATCAGTAGAGGAGAAGCGCAAGTCTCTATGCCTTCTCCCAAATGAAGATCTGATGGTTAATTGTAAGTCAAATCCTTTTTGCAAAGTTCTGAAAAAAGTAACAGTTATTGTAGAGGCGGTAGGCAGCATTGCCAGCTGCCAACTGAGGGGAAGGCTTTATCTGCCATCCCCTCAGACGCCGTTCAGTAGAGGAGAAGCGCCTCTATGCCTTCTCCCAAATGAAGATTTGATGGTTGACTGTAAGTTAAATCCTTTTTGCAAAGTTCTGAAAAAAGTTACAATTATTGTAGAGGCGGTAGGCAGCAGTATCCAGCTGCCAACTGAGGGGAAGGCTTCATGACTGCCATCCCCTCAGACGCCGTCCAGTAGAGGAGAAGCGCAAGTCTCTATGCCTTCTCCCAAATGAAGATTTGATGGTTAATTGTAAGTCAAATCCTTTTTGCAAAGTTTTGAAAAAAGTTACAGTTATTGTAGAGGCGGTAGGCAGCAGTTTCCAGCTGCCAACTGAGGGGAAGGCTTTATCTGCCATCCCCTCAGACGCCATCCAGTAGAGGAGAAGCGCAAGTCTCTATGCCTTCTCCCAAATGAAGATTTGATGGTTAATTGTAAGTCAAATCCTTTTTGCAAAGTTCTGAAAAAAGTTACAGTTATAGTAGAGGCGGTAGGCAGCAGTTTCCAGCTGCCAACTGAGGGGAAGGCTTTATGACTGCCATCCCCTCAGACGCCATCCAGTAGAGGAGAAGCGCAAGTCTCTATGCCTTCTCCCAAATGAAGATTTGATGGTTAATTGTAAGTCAAATCCTTTTTGCAAAGTTCTGAAAAAAGTAACAGTTATTGTAGAGGCGGTAGGCAGCAGTTTCCAGCTGCCAACTGAGGGGAAGGCTTTATGACTGCCATCCCCTCAGACGCCATCCAGTAGAGGAGAAGCGCAAGTCTCTATGCCTTCTCCCAAATGAAGATTTGATGGTTAATTGTAAGTCAAATCCTTTTTGCTAAGTCTTGAAGAAAGTCACAGTTATTGTAGAGGCGCTAGGCAGCAGTTTCCAGCTGCCAACTGAGGGGAAGGCTTTATGACTGCCATCCCCTCAGACGCCATCCAGTAGAGGAGAAGCGCAAGTCTCTATGCCTTCTCCCAAATGAAGATTTGATGGTTAATTGTAAGTCAAGTCCTTTTTGCAAAGTCCTGAGGAAAGTCACAGTTATTGTAGGGGAGGTAGGGAGCATTGCCAGCTGCCAACTGAGGGGAAGGCTTTATCTGCCATCCCCTCAGACGCCGTTCAGTAGAGGAGAAGCGCCTCTATGCCTTCTCCCAAATGAAGATTTGATGGTTAATTGTAAGTCAAATCCTTTTTGCAAAGTTCTGAAAAAAGTAACAGTTATTGTAGAGGCGCTAGGCAGCAGTTTCCAGCTGCCAACTGAGGGGAAGGCTTTATGACTGCCATCCCCTCAGACGCCATCCAGTAGAGGAGAAGCGCAAGTCTCTATGCCTTCTCCCAAATGAAGATTTGATGGTTAATTGTAAGTCAAATCCTTTTTGCAAAGTTTTGAAAAAAGTTACAGTTATTGTAGAGGCGGTAGGCAGCAGTTTCCAGCTGCCAACTGAGGGGAAGGCTTTATCCGCCATCCCCTCAGACGCCGTTCAGTAGAGGAGAAGCGCCTCTATGCCTTCTCCCAAATGAAGATTTGATGGTTAATTGTAAGTCAAGTCCTTTTTGCAAAGTCCTGAGGAAAGTCACAGTTATTGTAGAGGAGGTAGGGAGCATTGCCAGCTGCCAACTGAGGGGAAGGCTTTATCTGCCATCCCCTCAGACGCCGTTCAGTAGAGGAGAAGCGCCTCTATGCCTTCTCCCAAATGAAGATTTGATGGTTGACTGTAAGTTAAATCCTTTTTGCAAAGTTCTGAAAAAAGTTACAATTATTGTAGAGGCGGTAGGCAGCAGTTTCCAGCTGCCAACTGAGGGGAAGGCTTTATGACTGCCATCCCCTCAGACGCCATCCAGTAGAGGAGAAGCGCAAGTCTCTATGCCTTCTCCCAAATGAAGATTTGATGGTTAATTGTAAGTCAAATCCTTTTTGCAAAGTTTTGAAAAAAGTTACAGTTATTGTAGAGGCGGTAGGCAGCAGTTTCCAGCTGCCAACTGAGGGGAAGGCTTTATGACTGCCATCCCCTCAGACGCCATCCAGTAGAGGAGAAGCGCAAGTCTCTATGCCTTCTCCCAAATGAAGATTTGATGGTTAATTGTAAGTCAAATCCTTTTTGCAAAGTTCTGAAAAAAGTTACAGTTATAGTAGAGGCGGTAGGCAGCAGTTTCCAGCTGCCAACTGAGGGGAAGGCTTTATGACTGCCATCCCCTCAGACGCCATCCAGTAGAGGAGAAGCGCAAGTCTCTATGCCTTCTCCCAAATGAAGATTTGATGGTTAATTGTAAGTCAAATCCTTTTTGCAAAGTTCTGAAAAAAGTAACAGTTATTGTAGAGGCATTAGGCAGCAGTTTCCAGCTGCCAACTGAGGGGAAGGCTTTATGACTGCCATCCCCTCAGACGCCATCCAGTAGAGGAGAAGCGCAAGTCTCTATGCCTTCTCCCAAATGAAGATTTGATGGTTAATTGTAAGTCAAATCCTTTTTGCTAGGTCTTGAAGAAAGTCACAGTTATTGTAGAGGCGCTAGGCAGCAGTTTCCAGCTGCCAACTGAGGGGAAGGCTTTATGACTGCCATCCCCTCAGACGCCATCCAGTAGAGGAGAAGCGCAAGTCTCTATGCCTTCTCCCAAATGAAGATTTGATGGTTAATTGTAAGTCAAGTCCTTTTTGCAAAGTCCTGAGGAAAGTCACAGTTATTGTAGGGGAGGTAGGGAGCATTGCCAGCTGCCAACTGAGGGGAAGGCTTTATCTGCCATCCCCTCAGACGCCGTTCAGTAGAGGAGAAGCGCCTCTATGCCTTCTCCCAAATGAAGATTTGATGGTTAATTGTAAGTCAAATCCTTTTTGCAAAGTTCTGAAAAAAGTAACAGTTATTGTAGAGGCGCTAGGCAGCAGTTTCCAGCTGCCAACTGAGGGGAAGGCTTTATGACTGCCATCCCCTCAGACGCCATCCAGTAGAGGAGAAGCGCAAGTCTCTATGCCTTCTCCCAAATGAAGATTTGATGGTTAATTGTAAGTCAAATCCTTTTTGCAAAGTTTTGAAAAAAGTTACAGTTATTGTAGAGGCGGTAGGCAGCAGTTTCCAGCTGCCAACTGAGGGGAAGGCTTTATCCGCCATCCCCTCAGACGCCGTTCAGTAGAGGAGAAGCGCCTCTATGCCTTCTCCCAAATGAAGATTTGATGGTTAATTGTAAGTCAAGTCCTTTTTGCAAAGTCCTGAGGAAAGTCACAGTTATTGTAGAGGAGGTAGGGAGCATTGCCAGCTGCCAACTGAGGGGAAGGCTTTATCTGCCATCCCCTCAGACGCCGTTCAGTAGAGGAGAAGCGCCTCTATGCCTTCTCCCAAATGAAGATTTGATGGTTGACTGTAAGTTAAATCCTTTTTGCAAAGTTCTGAAAAAAGTTACAATTATTGTAGAGGCGGTAGGCAGCAGTTTCCAGCTGCCAACTGAGGGGAAGGCTTTATGACTGCCATCCCCTCAGACGCCATCCAGTAGAGGAGAAGCGCAAGTCTCTATGCCTTCTCCCAAATGAAGATTTGATGGTTAATTGTAAGTCAAATCCTTTTTGCAAAGTTTTGAAAAAAGTTACAGTTATTGTAGAGGCGGTAGGCAGCAGTTTCCAGCTGCCAACTGAGGGGAAGGCTTTATGACTGCCATCCCCTCAGACGCCATCCAGTAGAGGAGAAGCGCAAGTCTCTATGCCTTCTCCCAAATGAAGATTTGATGGTTAATTGTAAGTCAAATCCTTTTTGCAAAGTTCTGAAAAAAGTAACAGTTATTGTAGAGGCGGTAGGCAGCAGTTTCCGGCTGCCAACTGAGGGGAAGGCTTTATGACTGCCATCCCCTCAGACGCCATCCAGTAGAGGAGAAGCGCAAGTCTCTATGCCTTCTCCCAAATGAAGATTTGATGGTTAATTGTAAGTCAAATCCTTTTTGCTAAGTCTTGAAGAAAGTCACAGTTATTGTAGAGGCGCTAGGCAGCAGTTTCCAGCTGCCAACTGAGGGGAAGGCTTTATGACTGCCATCCCCTCAGACGCCATCCAGTAGAGGAGAAGCGCAAGTCTCTATGCCTTCTCCCAAATGAAGATTTGATGGTTAATTGTAAGTCAAATCCTTTTTGCAAAGTTTTGAAAAAAGTTACAGTTATTGTAGAGGCGGTAGGCAGCAGTTTCCAGCTGCCAACTGAGGGGAAGGCTTTATGACTGCCATCCCCTCAGACGCCATCCAGTAGAGGAGAAGCGCAAGTCTCTATGCCTTCTCCCAAATGAAGATTTGATGGTTAATTGTAAGTCAAGTCCTTTTTGCAAAGTCCTGAGGAAAGTCACAGTTATTGTAGAGGAGGTAGGGAGCATTGCCAGCTGCCAACTGAGGGGAAGGCTTTATCTGCCATCCCCTCAGACGCCGTTCAGTAGAGGAGAAGCGCCTCTATGCCTTCTCCCAAATGAAGATTTGATGGTTAATTGTAAGTCAAATCCTTTTTGCAAAGTTCTGAAAAAAGTAACAGTTATTGTAGAGGCGCTAGGCAGCAGTTTCCAGCTGCCAACTGAGGGGAAGGCTTTATGACTGCCATCCCCTCAGACGCCATCCAGTAGAGGAGAAGCGCAAGTCTCTATGCCTTCTCCCAAATGAAGATTTGATGGTTAATTGTAAGTCAAATCCTTTTTGCAAAGTTTTGAAAAAAGTTACAGTTATTGTAGAGGCGGTAGGCAGCAGTTTCCAGCTGCCAACTGAGGGGAAGGCTTTATCTGCCATCCCCTCAGACGCCGTTCAGTAGAGGAGAAGCGCCTCTATGCCTTCTCCCAAATGAAGATTTGATGGTTAATTGTAAGTCAAGTCCTTTTTGCAAAGTCCTGAGGAAAGTCACAGTTATTGTAGAGGAGGTAGGGAGCATTGCCAGCTGCCAACTGAGGGGAAGGCTTTATCTGCCATCCCCTCAGACGCCGTTCAGTAGAGGAGAAGCGCCTCTATGCCTTCTCCCAAATGAAGATTTGATGGTTGACTGTAAGTTAAATCCTTTTTGCAAAGTTCTGAAAAAAGTTACAATTATTGTAGAGGCGGTAGGCAGCAGTTTCCAGCTGCCAACTGAGGGGAAGGCTTCATGACTGCCATTCCCTCAGACGCCGTCCAGTAGAGGAGAAGCGCAAGTCTCTATGCCTTCTCCCAAATGAAGATTTGATGGTTAATTGTAAGTCAAATCCTTTTTGCAAAGTTCTGAAAAAAGTAACAGTTATTGTAGAGGCGGTAGGCAGCAGTTTCCAGCTGCCAACTGAGGGGAAGGCTTTATGACTGCCATCCCCTCAGACGCCATCCAGTAGAGGAGAAGCGCAAGTCTCTATGCCTTCTCCCAAATGAAGATTTGATGGTTAATTGTAAGTCAAATCCTTTTTGCAAAGTTCTGAAAAAAGTAACAGTTATTGTAGAGGCGCTAGGCAGCAGTTTCCAGCTGCCAACTGAGGGGAAGGCTTTATGACTGCCATCCCCTCAGACGCCATCCAGTAGAGGAGAAGCGCAAGTCTCTATGCCTTCTCCCAAATGAAGATTTGATGGTTAATTGTAAGTCAAATCCTTTTTGCAAAGTTTTGAAAAAAGTTACAGTTATTGTAGAGGCGGTAGGCAGCAGTTTCCAGCTGCCAACTGAGGGGAAGGCTTTATGACTGCCATCCCCTCAGACGCCATCCAGTAGAGGAGAAGCGCAAGTCTCTATGCCTTCTCCCAAATGAAGATTTGATGGTTAATTGTAAGTCAAGTCCTTTTTGCAAAGTCCTGAGGAAAGTCACAGTTATTGTAGAGGAGGTAGGGAGCATTGCCAGCTGCCAACTGAGGGGAAGGCTTTATCTGCCATCCCCTCAGACGCCGTTCAGTAGAGGAGAAGCGCCTCTATGCCTTCTCCCAAATGAAGATTTGATGGTTGACTGTAAGTTAAATCCTTTTTGCAAAGTTCTGAAAAAAGTTACAATTATTGTAGAGGCGGTAGGCAGCAGTTTCCAGCTGCCAACTGAGGGGAAGGCTTCATGACTGCCATCCCCTCAGACGCCGTCCAGTAGAGGAGAAGCGCAAGTCTCTATGCCTTCTCCCAAATGAAGATTTGATGGTTAATTGTAAGTCAAATCCTTTTTGCAAAGTTCTGAAAAAAGTAACAGTTATTGTAGAGGCGGTAAGCAGCAGTTTCCAGCTGCCAACTGAGGGGAAGGCTTTATGACTGCCATCCCCTCAGACGCCATCCAGTAGAGGAGAAGCGCAAGTCTCTATGCCTTCTCCCAAATGAAGATTTGATGGTTAATTGTAAGTCAAGTCCTTTTTGCAAAGTCCTGAGGAAAGTCACAGTTATTGTAGAGGAGGTAGGGAGCATTGCCAGCTGCCAACTGAGGGAAAGGCTTTATCTGCCATCCCCTCAGACGCCGTTCAGTAGAGGAGAAGCGCCTCTATGCCTTCTCCCAAATGAAAATTTGATGGTTGACTGTAAGTTAAATTTGCAAAGTTCTGAAAAAAGTTACAATTATTGTAGAGGCGGTAGGCAGCAGTTTCCAGCTGCCAACTGAGGGGAAGGCTTCATGACTGCCATCCCCTCAGACGCCGTCCAGTAGAGGAGAAGCGCAAGTCTCTATGCCTTCTCCCAAATGAAGATTTGATGGTTAATTGTAAGTCAAATCCTTTTTGCAAAGTTCTGAAAAAAGTAACAGTTATTGTAGAGGCGGTAGGCAGCAGTTTCCAGCTGCCAACTGAGGGGAAGGCTTTATGACTGCCATCCCCTCAGACGCCATCCAGTAAAGGAGAAGCGCAAGTCTCTATGCCTTCTCCCAAATGAAGATTTGATGGTTAATTGTAAGTCAAATCCTTTTTGCAAAGTTCTGAAAAAAGTTACAGTTATTGTAGAGGCGGTAGGCAGCAGTTTCCAGCTGCCAACTGAGAGGAAGGCTTTATGACTGCCATCCCCTCAGACGCCATCCAGTAGAGGAGAAGCGCAAGTCTCTATGCCTTCTCCCAAATGAAGATTTGATGGTTAATTGTAAGTCAAGTCCTTTTTGCAAAGTCCTGAGGAAAGTCACAGTTATTGTAGAGGAGGTAGGCAGCATTGCCAGCTGCCAACTGAGGGGAAGGCTTTATCTGCCATCCCCTCAGACGCCGTTCAGTAGAGGAGAAGCGCCTCTATGCCTTCTCCCAAATGAAAATTTGATGGTTGACTGTAAGTTAAATCCTTTTTGCAAAGTTCTGAAAAAAGTTACAATTATTGTAGAGGCGGTAGGCAGCAGTTTCCAGCTGCCAACTGAGGGGAAGGCTTCATGACTGCCATCCCCTCAGACGCCGTCCAGTAGAGGAGAAGCGCAAGTCTCTATGCCTTCTCCCAAATGAAGATTTGATGGTTAATTGTAAGTCAAATCCTTTTTGCAAAGTTCTGAAAAAAGTAACAGTTATTGTAGAGGCGGTAGGCAGCAGTTTCCAGCTGCCAACTGAGGGGAAGGCTTTATGACTGCCATCCCCTCAGACGCCATCCAGTAAAGGAGAAGCGCAAGTCTCTATGCCTTCTCCCAAATGAAGATTTGATGGTTAATTGTAAGTCAAATCCTTTTTGCAAAGTTCTGAAAAAAGTTACAGTTATTGTAGAGGCGGTAGGCAGCAGTTTCCAGCTGCCAACTGAGAGGAAGGCTTTATGACTGCCATCCCCTCAGACGCCATCCAGTAGAGGAGAAGCGCAAGTCTCTATGCCTTCTCCCAAATGAAGATTTGATGGTTAATTGTAAGTCAAGTCCTTTTTGCAAAGTCCTGAGGAAAGTCACAGTTATTGTAGAGGAGGTAGGCAGCATTGCCAGCTGCCAACTGAGGGGAAGGCTTTATCTGCCATCCCCTCAGACGCCGTTCAGTAGAGGAGAAGCGCCTCTATGCCTTCTCCCAAATGAAGATTTGATGGTTGACTGTAAGTTAAATCCTTTTTGCAAAGTTCTGAAAAAAGTTACAATTATTGTAGAGGCGGTAGGCAGCAGTTTCCAGCTGCCAACTGAGGGGAAGGCTTCATGACTGCCATCCCCTCAGACGCCGTCCAGTAGAGGAGAAGCGCAAGTCTCTATGCCTTCTCCCAAATGAAGATTTGATGGTTAATTGTAAGTCAAATCCTTTTTGCAATGTCCTGAGGAAAGTCACAGTTATTGTAGAGGCGGTAGGCAGGATTGCCAGCTGCCAACTGAGGGGAAGGCTTTATGACTGCCATCCCCTCAGACGCCATCCAGTAGAGGAGAAGCGCAAGTCTCTATGCCTTCTCCCAAATTAAGATTTGATGGTTAATTGTAAGTCAAATCCTTTTTGCAAAGTTCTGAAAAAAGTTACAATTATTGTAGAGGCGGTAGGCAGCAGTTTCCAGCTGCCAACTGAGGGGAAGGCTTCATGACTGCCATCCCCTCAGACGCCGTCCAGTAGAGGAGAAGCGCAAGTCTCTATGCCTTCTCCCAAATGAAGATTTGATGGTTAATTGTAAGTCAAATCCTTTTTGCAAAGTTCTGAAAAAAGTAACAGTTATTGTAGAGGCGGTAGGCAGCAGTTTCCAGCTGCCAACTGAGGGGAAGGCTTCATGACTGCCATCCCCTCAGACGCCGTCCAGTAGAGGAGAAGCGCAAGTCTCTATGCCTTCTCCCAAATGAAGATTTGATGGTTAATTGTAAGTCAAATCCTTTTTGCAAAGTTCTGAAAAAAGTAACAGTTATTGTAGAGGCGGTAGGCAGCAGTTTCCAGCTGCCAACTGAGGGGAAGGCTTTATGACTGCCATCCCCTCAGACGCCATCCAGTAAAGGAGAAGCGCAAGTCTCTATGCCTTCTCCCAAATGAAGATTTGATGGTTAATTGTAAGTCAAATCCTTTTTGCAAAGTTCTGAAAAAAGTTACAGTTATTGTAGAGGCGGTAGGCAGCAGTTTCCAGCTGCCAACTGAGAGGAAGGCTTTATGACTGCCATCCCCTCAGACGCCATCCAGTAGAGGAGAAGCGCAAGTCTCTATGCCTTCTCCCAAATGAAGATTTGATGGTTAATTGTAAGTCAAGTCCTTTTTGCAAAGTCCTGAGGAAAGTCACAGTTATTGTAGAGGAGGTAGGCAGCATTGCCAGCTGCCAACTGAGGGGAAGGCTTTATCTGCCATCCCCTCAGACGCCGTTCAGTAGAGGAGAAGCGCCTCTATGCCTTCTCCCAAATGAAGATTTGATGGTTGACTGTAAGTTAAATCCTTTTTGCAAAGTTCTGAAAAAAGTTACAATTATTGTAGAGGCGGTAGGCAGCAGTTTCCAGCTGCCAACTGAGGGGAAGGCTTCATGACTGCCATCCCCTCAGACGCCGTCCAGTAGAGGAGAAGCGCAAGTCTCTATGCCTTCTCCCAAATGAAGATTTGATGGTTTATTGTAAGTCAAATCCTTTTTGCAATGTCCTGAGGAAAGTCACAGTTATTGTAGAGGCGGTAGGCAGGATTGCCAGCTGCCAACTGAGGGGAAGGCTTTATGACTGCCATCCCCTCAGACGCCATCCAGTAGAGGAGAAGCGCAAGTCTCTATGCCTTCTCCCAAATTAAGATTTGATGGTTAATTGTAAGTCAAATCCTTTTTGCAAAGTTCTGAAAAAAGTTACAATTATTGTAGAAGCGCTAGGCAGCAGTTTCCAGCTGCCAACTGAGGGGAAGGCTTTATGACTGCCATCCCCTCAGACGCCATCCAGTAGAGGAGAAGCGCAAGTCTCTATGCTTTCTCCCAAATTAAGATTTGATGGTTAATTGTAAGTCAAATCCTTTTTGCAAAGTTCTGAAAAAAGTTACAATTATTGTAGAGGCGGTAGGCAGCAGTTTCCAGCTGCCAACTGAGGGGAAGGCTTCATGACTGCCATCCCCTCAGACGCCGTCCAGTAGAGGAGAAGCGCAAGTCTCTATGCCTTCTCCCAAATGAAGATTTGATGGTTAATTGTAAGTCAAATCCTTTTTGCAAAGTTCTGAAAAAAGTAACAGTTATTGTAGAGGCGGTAGGCAGCAGTTTCCAGCTGCCAACTGAGGGGAAGGCTTCATGACTGCCATATCCTCAGACGCCATCCAGTAGAGGAGAAGCGCAAGTCTCTATGCCTTCTCCCAAATGAAGATTTGATGGTTAATTGTAAGTCAAGTCCTTTTTGCAAAGTCCTGAGGAAAGTCACAGTTATTGTAGAGGAGGTAGGCAGCATTGCCAGCTGCCAACTGAGGGGGAGGCTTTATCTGCCATCCCCTCAGACGCCGTTCAGTAGAGGAGAAGCGCCCCTATGCCTTCTCCCAAATGAAGATTTGATGGTTGACTGTAAGTTAAATCCTTTTTGCAAAGTTCTGAAAAAAGTTACAATTATTGTAGAGGCGGTAGGCAGCAGTTTCCAGCTGCCAACTGAGGGGAAGGCTTCATGACTGCCATCCCCTCAGACGCCATCCAGTAGAGGAGAAGCGCAAGTCTCTATGCCTTCTCCCAAATGAAGATTTGATGGTTAATTGTAAGTCAAATCCTTTTTGCAAAGTTCTGAAAAAAGTTACAGTTATTGTAGAGGCGGTAGGCAGCAGTTTCCAGCTGCCAACTGAGGGGAAGGCTTTATGACTGCCATCCCCTCAGACGCCATCCAGTAGAGGAGAAGCGCAAGTCTCTATGCCTTCTCCCAAATGAAGATTTGATGGTTAATTGTAAGTCAAGTCCTTTTTGCAAAGTCCTGAGGAAAGTCACAGTTATTGTAGAGGAGGTAGGGAGCATTGCCAGCTGCCAGCTGAGGGGAAGGCTTTATCTGCCATCCCCTCAGACGCCGTTCAGTAGAGGAGAAGCGCCTCTATGCCTTCTCCCAAATGAAGATTTGATGGTTGACTGGAAGTTAAATCCTTTTTGCAAAGTTCTGAAAAAAGTTACAATTATTGTAGAGGCGGTAGGCAGCAGTTTCCAGCTGCCAGCTGAGGGGAAGGCTTCATGACTGCCATCCCCTCAGACGCCGTCCAGTAGAGGAGAAGCGCAATCTCTATGCCTTCTCCCAAACAAAGATTTGATGGTTAATTGTAAGTCAAATCCTTTTTGCAAAGTTCTGAAAAAAGTAACAGTTATTGTAGAGGCGGTAGGCAGCAGTTTCCAGCTGCCAACTGAGGGGAAGGCTTTATGACTGCCATCCCCTCAGACGCCATCCAGTAGAGGAGAAGCGCAAGTCTCTATGCTTTCTCCCAAATTAAGATTTGATGGTTAATTGTAAGTCAAATCCTTTTTGCAAAGTTCTGAAAAAAGTTACAATTATTGTAGAGGCGGTAGGCAGCAGTTTCCAGCTGCCAACTGAGGGGAAGGCTTCATGACTGCCATCCCCTCAGACGCCGTCCAGTAGAGGAGAAGCGCAAGTCTCTATGCCTTCTCCCAAATGAAGATTTGATGGTTAATTGTAAGTCAAATCCTTTTTGCAAAGTTCTGAAAAAAGTAACAGTTATTGTAGAGGCGGTAGGCAGCAGTTTCCAGCTGCCAACTGAGGGGAAGGCTTCATGACTGCCATATCCTCAGACGCCATCCAGTAGAGGAGAAGCGCAAGTCTCTATGCCTTCTCCCAAATGAAGATTTGATGGTTAATTGTAAGTCAAGTCCTTTTTGCAAAGTCCTGAGGAAAGTCACAGTTATTGTAGAGGAGGTAGGCAGCATTGCCAGCTGCCAACTGAGGGGGAGGCTTTATCTGCCATCCCCTCAGACGCTGTTCAGTAGAGGAGAAGCGCCCCTATGCCTTCTCCCAAATGAAGATTTGATGGTTGACTGTAAGTTAAATCCTTTTTGCAAAGTTCTGAAAAAAGTTACAATTATTGTAGAGGCGGTAGGCAGCAGTTTCCAGCTGCCAACTGAGGGGAAGGCTTCATGACTGCCATCCCCTCAGACGCCGTCCAGTAGAGGAGAAGCGCAATCTCTATGCCTTCTCCCAAACAAAGATTTGATGGTTAATTGTAAGTCAAATCCTTTTTGCAAAGTTCTGAAAAAAGTAACAGTTATTATAGAGGCGGTAGGCAGCAGTTTCCAGCTGCCAACTGAGGGGAAGGCTTTATGACTGCCATCCCCTCAGACGCCATCCAGTAGAGGAGAAGCGCAAGTCTCTATGCCTTCTCCCAAATGAAGATTTGATGGTTAATTGTAAGTCAAATCCTTTTTGCAAAGTTCTGAAAAAAGTTACAGTTATTGTAGAGGCGGTAGGCAGCAGTTTCCAGCTGCCAACTGAGGGGAAGGCTTTATGACTGCCATCCCCTCAGACGCCATCCAGTAGAGGAGAAGCGCAAGTCTCTATGCCTTCTCCCAAATGAAGATTTGATGGTTAATTGTAAGTCAAGTCCTTTTTGCAAAGTCCTGAGGAAAGTCACAGTTATTGTAGAGGAGGTAGGGAGCATTGCCAGCTGCCAGCTGAGGGGAAGGCTTTATCTGCCATCCCCTCAGACGCCGTTCAGTAGAGGAGAAGCGCCTCTATGCCTTCTCCCAAATGAAGATTTGATGGTTGACTGTAAGTTAAATCCTTTTTGCAAAGTTCTGAAAAAAGTTACAATTATTGTAGAGGCGGTAGGCAGCAGTTTCCAGCTGCCAGCTGAGGGGAAGGCTTCATGACTGCCATCCCCTCAGACTCCGTCCAGTAGAGGAGAAGCGCAATCTCTATGCCTTCTCCCAAACAAAGATTTGATGGTTAATTGTAAGTCAAATCCTTTTTGCAAAGTTCTGAGGAAAGTCACAGTTATTGTAGAGGAGGTAGGGAGCATTGCCAGCTGCCAGCTGAGGGGAAGGCTTCATGACTGCCATCCCCTCAGACGCCATCCAGTAGAGGAGAAGCGCAAGTCTCTATGCCTTCTCCCAAATGAAGATTTGATGGTTAATTGTAAGTCAAGTCCTTTTTGCAAAGTCCTGAGGAAAGTCACAGTTATTGTAGAGGAGGTAGGGAGCATTGCCAGCTGCCAGCTGAGGGGAAGGCTTTATCTGCCATCCCCTCAGACGCCGTTCAGTAGAGGAGAAGCGCCTCTATGCCTTCTCCCAAATGAAGATTTGATGGTTAATTGTAAGTCAAATCCTTTTTGCAAAGTTCTGAAAAAAGTAACAGTTATTGTAGAGGCGGTAGGCAGCAGTTTCCAGCTGCCAACTGAGGGGAAGGCTTCATGACTGCCATATCCTCAGACGCCATCCAGTAGAGGAGAAGCGCAAGTCTCTATGCCTTCTCCCAAATGAAGATTTGATGGTTAATTGTAAGTCAAGTCCTTTTTGCAAAGTCCTGAGGAAAGTCACAGTTATTGTAGAGGAGGTAGGCAGCATTGCCAGCTGCCAACTGAGGGGGAGGCTTTATCTGCCATCCCCTCAGACGCTGTTCAGTAGAGGAGAAGCGCCCCTATGCCTTCTCCCAAATGAAGATTTGATGGTTGACTGTAAGTTAAATCCTTTTTGCAAAGTTCTGAAAAAAGTTACAATTATTGTAGAGGCGGTAGGCAGCAGTTTCCAGCTGCCAACTGAGGGGAAGGCTTCATGACTGCCATCCCCTCAGACGCCGTCCAGTAGAGGAGAAGCGCAATCTCTATGCCTTCTCCCAAACAAAGATTTGATGGTTAATTGTAAGTCAAATCCTTTTTGCAAAGTTCTGAAAAAAGTAACAGTTATTGTAGAGGCGGTAGGCAGCAGTTTCCAGCTGCCAACTGAGGGGAAGGCTTTATGACTGCCATCCCCTCAGACGCCATCCAGTAGAGGAGAAGCGCAAGTCTCTATGCCTTCTCCCAAATGAAGATTTGATGGTTAATTGTAAGTCAAATCCTTTTTGCAAAGTTCTGAAAAAAGTTACAGTTATTGTAGAGGCGGTAGGCAGCAGTTTCCAGCTGCCAACTGAGGGGAAGGCTTTATGACTGCCATCCCCTCAGACGCCATCCAGTAGAGGAGAAGCGCAAGTCTCTATGCCTTCTCCCAAATGAAGATTTGATGGTTAATTGTAAGTCAAGTCCTTTTCGCAAAGTCCTGAGGAAAGTCACAGTTATTGTAGAGGAGGTAGGGAGCATTGCCAGCTGCCAGCTGAGGGGAAGGCTTTATCTGCCATCCCCTCAGACGCCGTTCAGTAGAGGAGAAGCGCCTCTATGCCTTCTCCCAAATGAAGATTTGATGGTTGACTGTAAGTTAAATCCTTTTTGCAAAGTTCTGAAAAAAGTTACAATTATTGTAGAGGCGGTAGGCAGCAGTTTCCAGCTGCCAACTGAGGGGAAGGCTTCATGACTGCCATCCCCTCAGACGCCGTCCAGTAGAGGAGAAGCGCAATCTCTATGCCTTCTCCCAAACAAAGATTTGATGGTTAATTGTAAGTCAAATCCTTTTTGCAAAGTTCTGAAAAAAGTAACAGTTATTGTAGAGGCGGTAGGCAGCAGTTTCCAGCTGCCAACTGAGGGGAAGGCTTTATGACTGCCATCCCCTCAGACGCCATCCAGTAGAGGAGAAGCGCAAGTCTCTATGCCTTCTCCCAAATGAAGATTTGATGGTTAATTGTAAGTCAAATCCTTTTTGCAAAGTTCTGAAAAAAGTTACAGTTATTGTAGAGGCGGTAGGCAGCAGTTTCCAGCTGCCAACTGAGGGGAAGGCTTTATGACTGCCATCCCCTCAGACGCCATCCAGTAGAGGAGAAGCGCAAGTCTCTATGCCTTCTCCCAAATGAAGATTTGATGGTTAATTGTAAGTCAAGTCCTTTTTGCAAAGTCCTGAGGAAAGTCACAGTTATTGTAGAGGAGGTAGGGAGCATTGCCAGCTGCCAGCTGAGGGGAAGGCTTTATCTGCCATCCCCTCAGACGCCGTTCAGTAGAGGAGAAGCGCCTCTATGCCTTCTCCCAAATGAAGATTTGATGGTTGACTGTAAGTTAAATCCTTTTTGCAAAGTTCTGAAAAAAGTTACAATTATTGTAGAGGCGGTAGGCAGCAGTTTCCAGCTGCCAGCTGAGGGGAAGGCTTCATGACTGCCATCCCCTCAGACGCCGTCCAGTAGAGGAGAAGCGCAATCTCTATGCCTTCTCCCAAACAAAGATTTGATGGTTAATTGTAAGTCAAATCCTTTTTGCAAAGTTCTGAGGAAAGTCACAGTTATTGTAGAAGAGGTAGGGAGCATTGCCAGCTGCCAGCTGAGGGGAAGGCTTCATGACTGCCATCCCCTCAGACGCCATCCAGTAGAGGAGAAGCGCAAGTCTCTATGCCTTCTCCCAAATGAAGATTTGATGGTTAATTGTAAGTCAAGTCCTTTTTGCAAAGTCCTGAGGAAAGTCACAGTTATTGTAGAGGAGGTAGGGAGCATTGCCAGCTGCCAGCTGAGGGGAAGGCTTTATCTGCCATCCCCTCAGACGCCGTTCAGTAGAGGAGAAGCGCCTCTATGCCTTCTCCCAAATGAAGATTTGATGGTTAATTGTAAGTCAAATCCTTTTTGCAAAGTTCTGAAAAAAGTAACAGTTATTGTAGAGGCGGTAGGCAGCAGTTTCCAGCTGCCAACTGAGGGGAAGGCTTCATGACTGCCATATCCTCAGACGCCATCCAGTAGAGGAGAAGCGCAAGTCTCTATGCCTTCTCCCAAATGAAGATTTGATGGTTAATTGTAAGTCAAGTCCTTTTTGCAAAGTCCTGAGGAAAGTCACAGTTATTGTAGAGGAGGTAGGCAGCATTGCCAGCTGCCAACTGAGGGGGAGGCTTTATCTGCCATCCCCTCAGACGCCATCCAGTAGAGGAGAAGCGCAAGTCTCTATGCCTTCTCCCAAATGAAGATTTGATGGTTAATTGTAAGTCAAGTCCTTTTTGCAAAGTCCTGAGGAAAGTCACAGTTATTGTAGAGGAGGTAGGGAGCATTGCCAGCTGCCAGCTGAGGGGAAGGCTTTATCTGCCATCCCCTCAGACGCCGTTCAGTAGAGGAGAAGCGCCTCTATGCCTTCTCCCAAATGAAGATTTGATGGTTGACTGTAAGTTAAATCCTTTTTGCAAAGTTCTGAAAAAAGTTACAATTATTGTAGAGGCGGTAGGCAGCAGTTTCCAGCTGCCAGCTGAGGGGAAGGCTTCATGACTGCCATCCCCTCAGACGCCGTCCAGTAGAGGAGAAGCGCAATCTCTATGCCTTCTCCCAAACAAAGATTTGATGGTTAATTGTAAGTCAAATCCTTTTTGCAAAGTTCTGAGGAAAGTCACAGTTATTGTAGAAGAGGTAGGGAGCATTGCCAGCTGCCAGCTGAGGGGAAGGCTTCATGACTGCCATCCCCTCAGACGCCATCCAGTAGAGGAGAAGCGCAAGTCTCTATGCCTTCTCCCAAATGAAGATTTGATGGTTAATTGTAAGTCAAGTCCTTTTTGCAAAGTCCTGAGGAAAGTCACAGTTATTGTAGAGGAGGTAGGGAGCATTGCCAGCTGCCAGCTGAGGGGAAGGCTTTATCTGCCATCCCCTCAGACGCCGTTCAGTAGAGGAGAAGCGCCTCTATGCCTTCTCCCAAATGAAGATTTGATGGTTAATTGTAAGTCAAATCCTTTTTGCAAAGTTCTGAAAAAAGTAACAGTTATTGTAGAGGCGGTAGGCAGCAGTTTCCAGCTGCCAACTGAGGGGAAGGCTTCATGACTGCCATATCCTCAGACGCCATCCAGTAGAGGAGAAGCGCAAGTCTCTATGCCTTCTCCCAAATGAAGATTTGATGGTTAATTGTAAGTCAAGTCCTTTTTGCAAAGTCCTGAGGAAAGTCACAGTTATTGTAGAGGAGGTAGGCAGCATTGCCAGCTGCCAACTGAGGGGGAGGCTTTATCTGCCATCCCCTCAGACGCCATCCAGTAGAGGAGAAGCGCAAGTCTCTATGCCTTCTCCCAAATGAAGATTTGATGGTTAATTGTAAGTCAAGTCCTTTTTGCAAAGTCCTGAGGAAAGTCACAGTTATTGTAGAGGAGGTAGGGAGCATTGCCAGCTGCCAGCTGAGGGGAAGGCTTTATCTGCCATCCCCTCAGACGCCGTTCAGTAGAGGAGAAGCGCCTCTATGCCTTCTCCCAAATGAAGATTTGATGGTTAATTGTAAGTCAAATCCTTTTTGCAAAGTTCTGAAAAAAGTAACAGTTATTGTAGAGGCGGTAGGCAGCAGTTTCCAGCTGCCAACTGAGGGGAAGGCTTCATGACTGCCATATCCTCAGACGCCATCCAGTAGAGGAGAAGCGCAAGTCTCTATGCCTTCTCCCAAATGAAGATTTGATGGTTAATTGTAAGTCAAGTCCTTTTTGCAAAGTCCTGAGGAAAGTCACAGTTATTGTAGAGGAGGTAGGCAGCATTGCCAGCTGCCAACTGAGGGGGAGGCTTTATCTGCCATCCCCTCAGACGCCATCCAGTAGAGGAGAAGCGCAAGTCTCTATGCCTTCTCCCAAATGAAGATTTGATGGTTAATTGTAAGTCAAGTCCTTTTTGCAAAGTCCTGAGGAAAGTCACAGTTATTGTAGAGGAGGTAGGGAGCATTGCCAGCTGCCAGCTGAGGGGAAGGCTTTATCTGCCATCCCCTCAGACGCCGTTCAGTAGAGGAGAAGCGCCTCTATGCCTTCTCCCAAATGAAGATTTGATGGTTAATTGTAAGTCAAATCCTTTTTGCAAAGTTCTGAAAAAAGTAACAGTTATTGTAGAGGCGGTAGGCAGCAGTTTCCAGCTGCCAACTGAGGGGAAGGCTTCATGACTGCCATATCCTCAGACGCCATCCAGTAGAGGAGAAGCGCAAGTCTCTATGCCTTCTCCCAAATGAAGATTTGATGGTTAATTGTAAGTCAAGTCCTTTTTGCAAAGTCCTGAGGAAAGTCACAGTTATTGTAGAGGCGGTAGGCAGCAGTTTCCAGCTGCCAACTGAGGGGGAGGCTTTATCTGCCATCCCCTCAGACGCCGTTCAGTAGAGGAGAAGCGCCTCTATGCCTTCTCCCAAATGAAGATTTGATGGTTGACTGTAAGTTAAATCCTTTTTGCAAAGTTCTGAAAAAAGTTACAATTATTGTAGAGGCGGTAGGCAGCAGTTTCCAGCTGCCAACTGAGGGGAAGGCTTCATGACTGCCATCCCCTCAGACGCCGTCCAGTAGAGGAGAAGCGCAATCTCTATGCCTTCTCCCAAACAAAGATTTGATGGTTAATTGTAAGTCAAATCCTTTTTGCAAAGTTCTGAAAAAAGTAACAGTTATTGTAGAGGCGGTAGGCAGCAGTTTCCAGCTGCCAACTGAGGGGAAGGCTTTATGACTGCCATCCCCTCAGACGCCATCCAGTAGAGGAGAAGCGCAAGTCTCTATGCCTTCTCCCAAATGAAGATTTGATGGTTAATTGTAAGTCAAATCCTTTTTGCAAAGTTCTGAAAAAAGTTACAGTTATTGTAGAGGCGGTAGGCAGCAGTTTCCAGCTGCCAACTGAGGGGAAGGCTTTATGACTGCCATCCCCTCAGACGCCGTCCAGTAGAGGAGAAGCGCAATCTCTATGCCTTCTCCCAAACAAAGATTTGATGGTTAATTGTAAGTCAAATCCTTTTTGCAAAGTTCTGAGGAAAGTCACAGTTATTGTAGAGGAGGTAGGGAGCATTGCCAGCTGCCAGCTGAGGGGAAGGCTTCATGACTGCCATCCCCTCAGACGCCATCCAGTAGAGGAGAAGCGCAAGTCTCTATGCCTTCTCCCAAATGAAGATTTGATGGTTAATTGTAAGTCAAGTCCTTTTTGCAAAGTCCTGAGGAAAGTCACAGTTATTGTAGAGGAGGTAGGGAGCATTGCCAGCTGCCAGCTGAGGGGAAGGCTTTATCTGCCATCCCCTCAGACGCCGTTCAGTAGAGGAGAAGCGCCTCTATGCCTTCTCCCAAATGAAGATTTGATGGTTGACTGTAAGTTAAATCCTTTTTGCAAAGTTCTGAAAAAAGTTACAATTATTGTAGAGGCGGTAGGCAGCAGTTTCCAGCTGCCAACTGAGGGGAAGGCTTTATGACTGCCATCCCCTCAGACGCCATCCAGTAAAGGAGAAGCGCAAGTCTCGCCTTCTCCCAAATGAAGATTTGATGGTTAATTGTAAGTCAAGTCCTTTTTGCAAAGTCCTGAGGAAAGTCACAGTTATTGTAGAGGCGGTAGGCAGCATTGCCAGCTGCCAACTGAGGGGAAGGCTTCATGAGTGCCATCTCCTCAGACGCCATTCAGTAGAAGAGAGGTGCAAGTCTCTATGCCTTCTCCCAGATGAAGATTTAAGGCTCCCGCCAGAGTGCCGAAGTTATGCCAGCGCTACGCCAGCATTTCGATCGATACACGTGTATTTCGTTGGGGACGTCAGCTAGCCCCGCCCCAAAAATAACGTGTATCGATCGAAATGCTGGCGTAGCGCTGGCATAACTTCGGCACTCTGGCGGGAGCCTAATGGTTAATTGTAAGTCAAATCCTTTTTGCAAAGTCTTGAGGAAAGTCACAGTTATTGTAGAGGCGGTAGGCAGCAGTTTCCAGCTGCTTACTGAGGGGAAGGCTTAGTCTATCCCCTCGGATGCCGTCGCGTAAATGAAAAGAGAATTTCAAACCTTATTCCTCAAGAGAATGTGCCGTTCAGGTGTAAGTGGTCTTCTTTCATAATCTGCATTGTAGCTAATCTCTATAACCGAGGTAGAAATTGCCAATTTTTGCCGATGAGACCAGTATGAATGGCATAGAAGTCTTTGGTGGAACGCTGGAGTAGAAACTTTTTTTATTTAAATGTAGAAGAATTTACATTGCGGTATGAACATAATGTAAGATTTGAAGCGAAGCATTGACAAAGTTTCCTTTTGCAATTTTTAGTATCCCAAGACAGATCCAAAAACGTGAAAATTAAACCTAGGGATGCATTTACCGCAATGCAAATTCTGCAAGGTCATTGCAGAACAAGATGTATTCCAGTTGCAACGTTCAACGCAGTGCTGATGTCAGTGTACTTTGAAATAAACGCTTTTTAGTTTTGTATGCACTTTTGAGAGTTGTGCACGTGCTCCGAGCTTTTGAAAGAAGAGCTGTTTATGCATTAGCAAGAGAAAATTGTAGAAATCAATACATTGTCACCCTTAAGAAGTATGAGAGTCCGGCGTAGCCGGACGATCATACTGGTTTATTTATATGCGATTATTAGTATTTCGAAAATCAAGTTATTCCTCGTTGGATATGCACCTACAGTCTGTAAAGAGCTGGTTCACATTTTGAGATTGGTCTTACCTTAAGCGGCCCTCACAGGTAGAACAAGAAGGGGTCATCGACCAGACGCATTGCTGCATCTAGGGAGGAAGATTTTTGGAGAAGTTGTCTGAATTTTTGCAGCTTACTATCGATATGCATGAAATTGGCGATTTTTGATAGAGGAAACGGCTTTCAAGGAGCTTAACGCTCCCTGGTGGTGTGAGCTCACCGTCTCATGAAAAGCTTTGATTTAGATAACTACAAATTATAGAGGTGCCAAATGTCCCTACTGCTCTAGAATTTTTTGATAATCGTACCCATTATAGAGCTAGTTTCAACTTAGATTCACTGTAATGCGAAAATCACTGGTCGCTCTTTGCATCTGTGGATTTACGTCAGACCTAAGGCATACCTCACGCGATTTGAGCAAATAGCGACGTCCACGCGATTTGGCGTTCTACCAAATTCCGCAAATTCATCGTGGGCGGTTTTTAAATGCATAGGCGCTTAGCTTTTGTGAGTTCTTGCGAAAGGATAAAGTCATGTTTAAACAAAGGGCGGTAACGACCAAAACAATCGCTTCCGTGCCGAATCGCGCAGCGACTGAAATCGCGTGAGGTATGCCTTAGGTTTAGGGACGTTAAGCGTTTTGCACCTCTGCGAGAATATTGTTTGAAAAATTTCATGGGAGTTGAAATTTTATTACTGAGTGGAAAGTCGCTTACATGAAAATATACGTATCATGGATCTTTGTGAAAGTCACGCAGATGCACTTGAAAAGCTGTGCTCCCGAAATTTTTGAAAAATCTGATTACGCCATCTAAACCGCTTTACAGGCCCGTATAAAATTTGTTGTAGCGCCTTTGAAACCCACCACAAAAGGTTTTGGTTTTGAGAATTATCTAAAATTAAAGCGAATTTGCAAGAACACCATAATGCTGGAAGATTCTGCAGTGATTCTACATATAAATTCATGCTTCGTCACATTGCAAAAAGTTGAAACGAACTTCATAAAATGTGCTTAAGGAGTGGAGAAAATATCAGAACAGGAGAGATTCTAGATAAACAGTAGGGACATTTTTGGGACAATCTGTAATATCCACAGATATCTACAGATGTAGATAGCATAGCTTAAGCAAGACAGTAAGTGTTGCGTTGTTTTCTAGCTGATTTCCATGGACTTTCCGGTAATTAGTAGATAAACACAAACATATGCATACCCTAACTGCTTAGGATTGCAGCTAAGGTTGCGAATCTCTCAATAATATCACGACTTCATTTCTGTCTTCGAAAATACAGTTGTAGCTGTGGAATCCGGACAAATTGCAGGATTTGTGAGATTTGCGGGACCCGCGAGATTTAGTTATAACTTTTATTAAAACAACTTTATTACGAATCTGCAAAAAGATTTGGCTTTAGCTTGATGAGGCGAGTCTCTTAGTGCCCATTATGCCTGTTTACCATGGTGCATTGTATTGTATAGGCATGTGTTATTTATTTATTTATTTATTTATTCATACGCACTTCGGCGTGCTATCAATGAGATTATCAAAATGTATTGTTGCTTATATGAACAAATTTTGAAAATTGTATCATATGTTTACCGTATCACCATGGACTACGGGCATAATGTATACTAAAAGATACGTCTCATAATCTTTTTGCAGATTCCAAATAAAGTTGTTTTAGAAGTTACAACTAAATCCTGCAAATCCCGCAATTCTGACTGGATTCCCGCTACAACTGTCTATCGTTGTACCGGGAGTGGCAAAATTGTTTCATTTAATCGCCGTGATTCTCTCCTGTTGGTAATCGACGGTTACAACGAATGACAGTAATATTGATACAAGAACGTTGATGTGATGGTTCGTTATCACTTCTACATATCTGAAATCGAAAGTATAACATTGAAGAAAACATCAGTCAGTGGCTCCGTAATATCCGAATCCTAGGACATTCCATGCGAATTTAGTGGAGGAAGATTGAAAATGACTTGCCCGTCATGTTCTCCCTATAGTTATAAACAGGTGTACTAAACTAGTAGTTGAAGACTTGGCCACATTTTGAACCATTGAAGGGTCCAAGGTTTGAAGGGTCCCTTCAAGTTTGGTGTGGCTTAATTTTGATAAAATGTTAATTTTACTTATGAGGTTTCTGATCGAAATTGGCAGTTCCTTATTTTCTTGAGTACTTCACAAAAGCACAACTTGTTTATATTGGGTGGATCAGAAAGTTCGTGCGGCTTTTTAAACCTGTTCAAAAATCGCTCAGAATGACGAAAGACAAATCGTTCAAATAGTGTCCGATGCAGAATTTCTTCCTCTTTCCAGCAGCTATGATTTCGTTGTGGCTGTTTCAACAAGCGCTGAGCTAATTGCTAAAAACTAAAGCCCTTCATTTTTACCATGTCTAATTTTCGCTAAAATTTAGAATTTTTATTTTAAACAAAATGTGGCAAAGTCTTCAACCATTTTCCTTTCTTAGCTTTATTAGGGTTCTAAGGAATAATAGCAGTACGAGTAGTCTCTTTTGCAAGGTGCTATTTCAATTTGTTGTTGTTTTCGCGATAACTAATTTGCTGTTTTGTTGTCAAACCTTCCAAAGTAAAGGTTATATCACTCTACAGGTCTGCCACAAGCAGATGTTTTCTGCTAAGCAGCAAGGCTAATATGCTTGGAGAATGGCTAAATAGCCCCCAACCGTCTACATAAATCAGCGGCAGTGGCGATCAGGCTAATTGAATTCAAAGAACCGAGAGGTTGGTCTTTATGAACGCCCTTTGGCGGCTGATAGTAAACACATGAAAACACGACCAAAGGGCGTAAACTCGCGATTAATCACCTCTTTCTACGGCCCATTCCATCTCTAGAAGAGCTCCGAACGTGATCACAACGGAAATAGCTTATTGCGTCGGTGATAGCCAGGTAAGGGTAAGAATTAATTACTGCTGTCATCGATGACAACAGGCTTAGATACTTCTTTTTCACCTGCTGTTCGGCTCGGGAAGCTCTGAAAGCATCGTCCTCTATATGAGCATAATGAATATTCTTTGTCTTCCGGTAACCATTGTAAACAACTTAACCATCAGACAATTCCATTTTTCTCTCACGCTAGGAAATTAGAATTTTGTCTGAAAAACTGTCCTTCTCCTTGGTCACACAAATCAATAGATACATACTTTTTTTCGAATTATTTTAATTAAATTCATTATAGATTCTTGCACAGAAGTGCTTTACGTTGTATTTTTTGTTATATCCAATGTAAGAAATATCCAAAAATATCGAAAAAAATGCTTGTAATAAAAATGAAAGTATACTATAGAGTCAAATGACCTTGGCCAAGCTTAATATCTTCTTCACAATGAATCAAACATACGTCCATTTTAGCTCTGCTTTCATTCGGTTCACTGCGATAATGTGAAAAGTAAGCAGGTGAAGTAGACAATAATGACGTTTTTGATGTCCTCTCAGTATTCTTGCCCTCCTATAACCTTATAATATTCCAAAAAAGTAAAAACTAAAGACTCTTATTTTTGATGAATATGCCTCTCTCGCTCATTTACATGTTCTATTTTGAACTTATTATCGCTATCTGTCCACTATTTTATACTGTTTGATTTATTATGTTTCAAGTTTCTTCTACTTTATATCCAAGCAGCATTGAATTTGCAAAAATCATCGAAGAAGAGTCTTGTCCTGGCCTCAGGCTTAAAATTTTTCATCGCACCAAGTTGGGACTGTCACACGAGATGCTTTTTTTTCGCAATATTTTTGGTCTTATTTCAATTTTCAATGTGCCATAACTTTAACTCTTCATTTTTGTAGCCCATACTATACCACTGCTGTTCAGAATCAGGCTGGTTTCTGCGGTAGTGTTCTTCATCAAGACCCTTAATAGTGCAATCTCCTGGTAAACAAAAGATATAATTGGCATTGACCGCTTTTGAACGAAAGATTAGACTAGAACTCATCAATTTTACACGAATGCTCATACTGGACAGAGCCATGCGATTAGTAACTTTTCACAAAGAAAGATTTTCACGAGTAAAGGATATCCACTCGCAATGGCGCCCTGTCTCATGCGAATATGGCAGAAATGTGTTTAGAAGCGCAATCACAACGAAAACTACTGATATTCAGTGCTTGAGATGATTTTTACGCAAAGTAAGAAAATTTGCAAAAAAAACGCAGAAACGATGGTTACCGATGTATTTGAACCCGGTACTATGAGCTGAAAGTCAAATGCTCTCCCAACTGCGCTATCCTTTCATCAGTGAAACTGTAGACAGGGTGGAACCTTTAGGTCCGTAATTTGTCACAGAATATAGCTATTAATGTCCCAAAAAGACTTTAATGATGCTTGTCCTTATGTTGAACGCCAGTGCTCGGTATCCTTCCCTTGACACGAGATGGATGAATATAGTCATCAAATTCATTCATTTTGTTTTCAAGACATTAGATTAGCGATTCTATCATCTTTTCTCGAAGCCATTTTCCAAGACGTTCAAAGTTTTTGAGGTTCAGGGCATGTAGATTTCCTATTCATACGAATCCAAGAAACCTAAAGTCTACCTGGTCCGCGGAAGTTATTCTCGTTAAAATATTTGTAGCAGTGTCATAGTAACCAGTCAAAAAATTGATATGGATCTCATATCACAGAATGCCGTAAGTATACTCTATGAGAAGCATTTCGAGTTCTCAAAACGATTTAGAGACGTCAGAGCTGCAAGAAACAATATTTGTAAAAGAAAAAACGCATGCTCACGCATACGTTGAATAGTCAAAATTTTCTTTCTAAAAACCACTCACAGACACTCTGATACCCATTGTTTTCAAAGTCAATCAACTCTATTTTCTGCGAGATTTTTACCTGAGATATGCGATAACTAATAAGGTACATGTTGGGCAAATTTGTGATCATCTAAGAGCGTGCATGCGACAAAGTCGAAGAAATATCGCGAATTTTTTTAATGAAAAAAGAAAACAGGCAAATTTATATCTTCCACCTAGATTTTGATGGTATAAGGCTAAAAAACAGCGAACTTGATCCTTCGATGAGCCCGTTTTCTCTTCGTACGGAGCTTGGGAATACACGCACCAACGGTTGTGGCGCACTCTGTGCATACCGGCTCAATGCAGGTCAGAAGTGTGGGTCTACTTTACATAGGTCTGGGCTTTCTCAAAGAGCAGATCAGATTTCTGTGCAGGATCGAGCATATGCTGCTTGAATAAGTAACCAACACGCTCTACGAATATTGTGACAGATAGATTGCACACAGACAAGAAGATAGACGACATAGCGCGTTGTTATTGTAAGATTGGCATGAGCTCACTTTTCTTGGAAATGAAACGGACACCGGACATTCTAACGCAAAGCAGTACTTTACAATAATGTTGATGTGCAGTCTCTTTCCCTCATGCTGAGTACATACATCAAAGACCGAATTTTAGTGAGAAGGCTCCTCTTCAATCGCGAATCTTAAACAGACGAAAGTGGTGCTTTTTTGTACGGCTCACCAGGATAGAATGCCCATAAAAGTTCTTCTACAAAATTTAGTTTGCCTTCTGATCTGTGCAGACCGAATCGCAATCGCATCTTCAACACTAAAATTTCGCAGACATCCTATGGTCGAGTATTTCAAAAGTACTGTCCGGGATTAAGTGTGAAGATGAACTTTCTGGTTGTGAATTATGTGATCTACCTCTCATTCAACGATTCATTTGGAGCCTCCCAATCGGTATAGAATAACGGTACAAATAATGGTGCTTAAGACTGCCTGGACATTGCCGTAAAGGATTCAGAACAAAGTTGACTGAATCTATTGTATACAATCCTATTTAGTATTATAGTATGTAATTTGAGATTCAATTATTGATTATTTATTACCATTATTAATGGATTTTGACTTAATTTTAGTATAGTATGAACTTCGCTTTGTTATATGTTGTTTTATTTATGTTTGTTGCTACATGTTTGGTTCCATATTTTCCATTGCTGTACAACTAATTAATACGTTCACCTGAATTCAAGCATCGCTCATTGCAGCCCCACCCAAATCATACTGTATTCCTAAAGAATGCCGCAACAGGTTTTTGATGTCATTTTCAAACTGCACCAACTGGGCTATCATTAGGGCGTAGAAATAGAACAAGGTGTCAATTATCCTTTTTTTCCCAAGGAGGCAGTCTGCCCATTTAGGGATAAGACATGCAGCTAACTAGCATCGCATACTACAAATCCGTATTCGAAGTTTGCTCTGTGATCTCTTTAAGTACGAAATAATGATTTGCATCATCTTAGTGCGAAAATCATGAAAACTTTAAGCAAATAAATATAGACAAAATTTTCTTTTGATCTACTATCCCTGAAATAACGATGCAGCTACTAATTATACAAGTTACTAGAATAACTCTGTTCCATGCAGACTACACTTCTATCTCTTCTATAATTCAAAAATTGTATCATAAGTTAGGGTTTGCTAATTATCAAAATTTAATGGTCCACTTTTGCATTCTCAATTTAGCAATATACTCTTCTGCCTAAATGAAAGTTTCAGTTAAAATGATACATACAGTGTTGTTGATAGCTTGAGACGGAGCCCTAAATTGAAATCTCTTTAATGTTCCTCAAAGCTCTCTCGAAAACGAAGTTGCAAAATCCTCTATTTTGAGGTCCCCACTGTTTTATATCTAATGTAGTCTGCTGTCCGATGAGTCTATCTCATACTTGTGAATTTGAACCAGACCTTACATCTCAACAAAAACTATGAGAATGTCTGGCAGTCATTTACATTCTACTATTTCAATACCGTAACCCCGTATGTCAAGAACGTTCTGGTTAGTCAATGATCAGCGAGCGAGAACGGAAGTGATGAGTCAACGTCGGAAATTGTCATAGCGTAGGTCAAAATGATAGCTGCGGCTCATTTAATGGGTTCTGATAATGGGACTAGGAAAGATAATGTGAGCTAGGTGAATATAGACAGGCATGAATAAACCCGATTTCGTTATCCAATATTCCAGTTTCTTCTTCTGGGTTCCTTTCTTTACGTTTACTTTCTGCACATTTTTTTAAATTTTGTTCACTTGAGCATAAAATTTAGATCATCTGTTGATTCGCTACAATAGGTTGACATCAGTACAGCAAGCTAGCAAAGATGTCGAGTTTTGCCTTAAACATGTATTTATACCTACTGGAAGGTGAGGTCTATAGTATAGTGAAGAAACCAAAATCTTAAACTTCATCTTCTAGGGACTATCGTATGCATTTCGAATGGAGTTCTTGCAATCTGTATCTTAGGATCAAAAAGTAATCGCAAGAGAAGGGAATTCCTGATGATCGTATCTCAAGCACTAGCCGATACTATTTATGCAGTAGCGTTTATGCTGATCGCAATTCATCGCTTAAGGTTGGAGGCGGCTGGAATGTGTAAGTATTAAGAATTTTTCTAAACTTCTATTTTGTGCGATTGTTGAGGGGTGCTATAATTACAGTATTACACATCTTCATGAAATAGCTAGTCGCCTAGCTAAATCTTTTCTGTAAAAAATCGCAATTTTCAAAATTATAGCAAGTAAAATTTGGTCACATTGCAGTAAAAGCAACATATCATCGATGGGAGTGTGCTCTGCATCCTGCTCTTTTTCTTCACGACATCTCTACTCCGCTATTGGGACTAGTACCAATGGCTATGTCTATAAACTTCCTCGTTTCTTCTGTGGCTCCACTTTGGTACATCACCGCTGGAAACAAGTACACCACCTCACTTTTATCAGGTTTGGGCGATTACATTCGAAATTACAACTTTTAGAAATCAAAATGAATTTATGATTGACAAATCAAATGTAGTAGTATGTAAGATTTGAGCGTTAAATTTTGTATCGGAAAAACATAAGTATAAAATAACACATTGATATAAAAGCGTAAAACCAAATTTGCACTGTAAAGAGTCCAGAAACATGCCCTAACATTGTAAAGATGCTGAAAAGTCTTTTCGAGAGTTCTTTTGGATGTGTGCCAAAGTCTTGAGAGCAGAACAAAGCAACTTCGCAGCACAAGCGTCTACTACTCCTTGTTTACAAAGAACTCAAAAGTGACTTTTTCGCTTTTTCAAGGCCACATATTTTTACAGGTTTTGAAGCTAGGGCTTAGCAGATTGAGAATGTCAGAAAATGACGAAAAAGTAGAGTCGAAAATCTGTTTAAACTTTTCGAGGTCACTTAGAGTTGGATACAATTGAGTCCTTTCGAAGAAACTGGCTTACAAAAGTTAAAATCTTCGCACTTGAAAAGACAAGAAAGAGGCAGCGATTAGTGCTAAAAAAAACTATGAAAGTTATTTGAAAAAGGTTAGTATAGTTCCAACGGTAATAGCAAATTTTTCAGTACCATATCTGCTCACGGCTATACTGCTAATCACAAATTATGCTGTACTATGGGATGATCAGACCCCGACTTCGGCTCTGTGCATCGCAGCGAATGGCGCTGCTCATCCGATTCCGTATGGAATCATGCTTGGCATGCGAATTCTAGCAAACATTGGTAGCGCTGCTGTATATCTGGCTATTGTGATTTACCTAACATCGGTACTGTTAGAGTTCCAGCCAAATCTTTGGCAAACTTACCCGTTCTCTTCTAGAGCCAGTCAAAGTCTCTCAGCAGTCTGTCGAATCAGCAGAGGAAAACCCATAGGAATGCAAAAATTACTCTAGGTTAGTTAAGCACAAATGTTGCCACCGAAGGCTTAGTTCTGGCGTAATGTGCACTGATAGACTGAAAGAAAAATCATCATTATATAGGTTTGGTAACTTGCAACTCGATGGTGCTTTTGTTTCTTCCCGATATACTGTTGCTCCTAAATCCCTTCGATATAACTCTCAAATATTCCACTATTCTCTATTCCATGACTCTGAGCAAGGTAAGAAATTTGTTTACCGTAATAGTCATTTGTGTAATAGTTTCCAAAGAGTCTAAGTTCCCTTGACCCAATAATTCGTTCCTCAAAAATTCAGCCAAACTTATAGTCTCTCCAAAAACCCATCCTGTAAAATGCAATAAAAATTGGAAAAGAAGAGCAATAGCTAAAGATCTCGATAGTGCCATTATTCCAGACCACAATGAACTTTATGATCTACATCATGCGATACCGCGAACTTCGTAGTATTCTGTTACGCAGCATATTTGGACGTATTCCATATTTCAAGAATATAGTCACCGACTCGAGTTCAGTGAAGAAACCCACTCGTGGTCAGTCTCAGGTCACGCCAGAGACCATGGCCCAACGACGAGCTGCTGATACTTTGCAACAACTGAATGTGAGTTCCATTCATGCAATACTTACCAGAAGAATTGAAGGTGAAAATTCATCCTTAGATTTTATTGAAGTAAAATTTTACATAAACGTAGAGGTTCATGCTGCTATTCAAGTTCTAATGGTGAACAACTGTAGAATTTTGCCAAGAATTGCATTTTCAGAATACCTCAACTGCTGGAAGAAACCCGGAGAGACCGCCAGCAAGATTACCGCCAATCCAGAATTTATCAAAGAACAAATCCTGAATCTTGTGCTTCTAAAACACTTTTTCTATATAGATGGTAATAAATAATTTTCTCCATATCTGTTTTACACAAAACATTTACTGAAACGCGAGAATGAAGCAGCGCAGCGTCTGAACCTTCAACATTTGATTCCAAGGAGACTGGAGGACGGATCAGAGTGGAAGGATCATTTTCTCTCCTTCTAGAATTTTGACGCTTCAATATTGCAATAAACATACTTATGTTTTTAGTGTAAACATTCTACACACACCCAAAATCTTCCATCAGAGATTCGCTGCAACCGCTTCTGTTCGATTGATTACCGTTGACTATTGTTATACCGGATGCGGATGCAGTCTTGGAGCCCTAAAGAGCAATTTGATGAGATCCTTGATCGGGTTCGCAAAACGCTAATTTCAAATATGTTTTTGTCTGACAAGCGAGTATTTGGGAGGAATTATGAGCGTTCAATTATAAGAAATTTTTCGAGTTTCGACGAATTCATTTCCTTGAAGGACAGCCTAATTGCGCGGATTTACAGTGGCTATGGTTACTATGATTACAAGGAAGAAGTGCATTCACCAAAGACCTAGATAAGTGTTTTTGAAACCTAATTCGTGGAAGATGCGCCACAAACTACTAGATGAATTGCACATTTAAATGAACTCCTCCCAGATAGTCGCTTGACAGATAATAAACTATATTTGTGAGCAGCGTTTCAAGAAAGTCCGATGATATACAGCGTTTGGTTTGTCTGCACTCAATTCTGACTATTCCCTGCTTAGTCTACGAGACGCATCAAACGCATCAGACGCATGAATGAACGTGCCTTTTGAGCACTATGGTCGGTCAAGATCTTTTCAGATTTGTTGCGGTAGGTTACTCGTTGTGCAATGAATAAGCACTTTGACCAACCCGCCGTGAGCAAAATCTGGAATGTTCCGTGGCTCGACCAACTACTGTGCCCAAGCAGGCACTCCTATATGTTATTCCTCATCCACTTGAGTTGAATGGTGCTTTCGGATTCACAAATCGTCCATTCTAAAGCAAGATTTGGATATGGACGCGAAGTTCTGCGAGCTCCGGCAAGTGCGGTGATTTTTTAATTAGGCGTTCCTCTTGCCATGTTCGGATATACATTCTCTGCTTCATTCAAATCAGCCTTCTCGTATGTTTTAGCTTTCCGCAAATATAATTTGAAAAACTACAGCGGCGCTTTTTCAGAGCAAATAGATGCAAACTTTAACATCCGACTGCCATACAATTCTATAAATTAATGCAGCGCGACATTCTCATCGTTATAGAAGATTAGACCCACTCTTGATTAGACAAGCGGTTCAGCATGTTGATATGCTAAATATGAGTAGCCATTGATAATCAAATAATTCAGTGAAAGCTCAGCAACACACACTCAACCTATTCTATGCGTCACATTTCGGATTCCCACAGCAGAATTTAGGAACGGAAAGTACTTGTATTTCAAAAAACATTTTTTTTTGAGAATCAGCATAAATAGAAAATGATTCGAATCAGACAAAACATTTCAAAAGTTGAAAGTTTTCATGAATATGCTCAGGTAATACTAAGAAATGATCAAAATGTGAAGTCCAAACATGAACCAAAGATGAAATTTTCAATACGTCTGGAGTTCCACAATCACTTTTCAGCCTGAGATCGTAGCTTGCGTGCATTTATTAGGTTGATGCAAAAGTTCGTTCCAAATTTCCAAATTCAAAAATTCATAACTTTCGATTTTTCCATCCAATTTGGCTGCGTTTATTTCTGTATGAAAGAGTAACTCATGCTCTTCATAATGACATCTTAGCTGCTTGCTAATGTTCATTTGTTGCATAGATACGAGCGATAGAAGAAAATTAGTCAAAATTTGAATTTTCTGTGTAGGGTCATAAAAAATCGGAAACTTGCAAGAAAAATCGGAGCAGTCAGTATTGTAGGTTCTTTTACCAACTCTTTCTAACGGTGCAAAGTTTGCGTCAATTGAGCGTCTCTATAAAAAGTTATGAATTCCCTGAAAAATGCCAAAATAAATCAAATTCGCCCTTTTGTATTGCTTGCTCGAAAATCATAACTTTTCATAGAGACGCTCAATCGGCGCAAGCTTTGCACTGTTAGAAAGAGCTGGTGAAAGAACCTACAATACTGACTGCTCCGATTTTTCTTGCAAGTTTCCGATTTTTTATGACCCTACACAGAAAATTCGAATTTTGACTAATTTTCTTCTATCGCTCGTATCTATGAAACAGATGATCATTAGCAAGCAGCTAAGATGTCATTATGAAAAGCATGAGTTATTCTTTCATACAGAAATAAAAGCAGCCAAATCGGTTGAAAAAATCGGAAGTTATGAATTTTTGGGCGGGAAGAACTTTTGCATCAACCTAATATTTTCGCAAAAAAACTTTTCATATTTCTTGAAATGCAAATGCAAGAAGTGCAACTAGGGCTATGTAATAGTGCAAAGCGTGCTCTACAAACTCAGCTCAAAATCTATCAAAAAATGTTTAAGTTCCGTTAAATCTGATACCATAACTGAAATAGGGGTGCCTTTTGGTTGAAATGTGGTCAATCAAGGTTACCTCTCAAAACTGAGTGTGAAAGTGCATCCTGATCAACAGCTCGGGAAACAGGCCCAAGCGAAAAATGAATCATCAATTTGGGTGCAGTGGGGTGCATTCGAGACAGGCGCAGTTGTTGACATCGTCGCGGCAGCGATACGTCAGATGGGCCCCCCTGCGCTTTGTATAGAGAGATGACCCTAAAATTTTCCCATAGGTACCATCAACGTGGCTGCTCATCGTCAAATCGTTTTAACATGTTAACCAGCAAATTTAAAGCACTTATTCGAAGCTGAAATGATTTCAATACTTTTCTTCTGCCGTACAGGTTGTTATAGGTGACACTTTATTGCCCAACGTTTCGGCACAACGCCGTCGTCAGAGGCTTAAAAGGAGCCAGTCACTTTGATTCACGATCTTAGTCGCCAAACATCTCCTCCCACTCAGCCATTCGAATGGTCTTTAGTGGAAGCAAGAAGTCTGCGACTAGAGTTTGACTCACCAGAGTGCCACCGTGATTTGCAGCAGTATCAGCTGCTTTAGATGTGCTTGGACCGACTGCGGTGTTGAGTATAGACAGTCGTGTCAACTGACTGCGATGTTGAGTATAAGCAGTCGCGATGTCAACGAACTGCTTAAATAGGACAAATGATCTTATAGTTTGCAATATGTCAGATACGGCATTAGATCTCCAGTTATAGATAACTGTTCATTCTTGTTGTTGATCTTGGGGTCACGGACAAGAATGTAGGACGCTTCGAGGGCCTTTCTAGCGGAGATATGGTTTTCGTAGGCCAAAATTATGCACTTAATGTCGAAATCGGTACCGCTATGATCTATCTTTCTATGCTTTCCTAGCGGACTCATTACGTTCTGCCGCTTTTTGCTAGCCAAATGCTCGTTTACGCGCACGCACAGTGTCTACCTGTTTCACCGATGTATATGGCAGAGCACGCTAAG
Source organism: Cylicocyclus nassatus (assembly GCA_958299035.1). NCBI lineage: Eukaryota > Metazoa > Nematoda > Chromadorea > Rhabditida > Strongylidae > Cylicocyclus > Cylicocyclus nassatus. The sequence continues at coordinate 39,167,253 of CATQJL010000305.1, forward strand.
CATTCTATTTGATACACAACGCCAGACTTCGAACAGTCTCCAGCTTTCCCATAAGGGCAGATTATGCAATCTCGCGACAAGTCCTGTCATAAATTCGATTACGTACCAGTTGTGTTTTGATGTTGTCTCGGGGAATTCTCACCAAGACAACTTCGTTCTCCAAATGTGCTCGTATCAAGCATTGTCTTATCGCAGTACTGACCTTTTCGGAGATGTAAGGGAGGCACAGAGGTATTTTGTTCATGTTCTGTTCACTCGCCTTTGCTGATGTTTTCTTTGTTCGTCTAGGGCGCATAGTATAACCATTTGCAATCATTATTTCAGCTGCCATCTTCAGTGATTCTTGTTTTTCCTTTTCGCCGCTGCAGATGTTGACTGCCGTTTTGATCATATTCCGGATTGTGGCGCGTTTCACGGCTGTCGGGTGCGCGGATTGTGCATGCAGAAGAATATTCTTACTGCTCTCTTTTCTGTACCATTTGACCTGTACCGTGTCATTTACCACCATCAGCTGCGCATTCAGGAACGGTAGCCAACCGTTGCATGGTTTCTCCCGCGTGAAGCTTATGTACTGAGATTGTTGATTTAATAGTCTAAAACACTCGTCCATTTCGGACTGTGTTGAAGTAATGATACAACAATCGTCGATGTATCGACAGTACATAAGCGGGCTTCTCGATAGCACAGGTTGTTCAATTCTGCTCATGAAGCAGATTGCTAAGACGGGTGCCAATCGTTGGCCCATTGCCAAACCTCTAACTTGTGCATAGTGTTGGCCCGACCACTTGAAAATATTACAACGCAAGCATTCCTTGATGAGTGTTATGACGCGTGCTTTGCTGAGAGTGTACATCGTTATAGTTTTACTATGCAGTTCCAACATCTCAGAAAGCGCTTGCAATGCGTCTTCATTGGATACATTGGTATACAATGATGTTACGTCAAACGACTCAACTACGCATTCTTGACTGAAATTTGTCTGACGTAGAAGCTCAAGGAAATGATTGGTATTGGTCAAATGGGCGGGTATCTTGTTTAGAAGTTGGCTCACGATTTTGTTAAGGAACCATGATATACGTTCCTTAACAAAATCCTACATTATATGTAATGGCGTTGTGTATCAAATAGAATGCTTAGCGTGCTCTGCCATATACATCGGTGAAACAGGTAGACCACTGTGCGTGCGCGTAAACGAGCATTTGGCTAGCAAAAAGCGGCAGAACGTAATGAGTCCGCTAGGAAAGCATAGAAAGATAGATCATAGCGGTACCGATTTCGACATTAATTGCATAATTTTGGCCTACGAAAACCATATCTCCGCTAGAAAGGCCCTCGAAGAGTCCTACATTCTTGTCCGTGACCCCAAGATCAACAACAAGAATGAACAGTTATATATAACTGGAGATCTAATGCCGTATCTGACATATTGCAAACTATAAGATCATTTGTCCTATTTAAGCAGTTCGTTGACATCGCGACTGCTTATTCTCAACATCGCAGTCAGTTGACACGACTGTCTATACTCAACACCGCAGTCGGTCCAAGCACATCTAAAGCAGCTGATACTGCTGCAAATCACGGTGGCACTCTGGTGAGTCAAACTCTAGTCGCAGACTTCTTGCTTCCACTAAAGACACTAAAGACCATTCGAATGGCTGAGTGGGAGGAGATGTTTGGCGACTAAGATCGTGAATCGAAGTGACTGACTCCTTTTAAGCCTCTGACGACGGCGTTGTGCCGAAACGTTGGGCAATAAAGTGTCACCTATAACAACCTGTACGGCTGAAGAAAAGTATTGAAATCAGTTATCACAGTATGCCCAGGTCTCAAGACAATAGGACATATAGTATATTACCTACCATACCGCCGAAGCTGAAATGTTAAAACGATCGACAGCCAATTGATGGTTCACATGGGAACACTTCTGGGGGATGCACCATACCACCATAATAATTCTTATTTCTGAAGCAGTCCTGACCAAACTCTAGACAGACTTCGGTGCGGGATGTCGTCGGCTATTTTCCTGAATGATCGATATCGCTTTTATCGATTTGCAAATTCCAAGCTACTGATGGGAGCTGGCACAGGGGGAAATAAGTGAGTAAGTGAGTGAAGTGAGTAAGTGAGCATGCTGATTACGAATATAATAAGCGTTTGTATTGACAAGGCCGGGCGGAGCCGGGTATGCCACTTGTTATATACCCTTAAAAGCGCGGTGAAAAGAGATGTTTTGTATCCATGTGAGGCAGTGGCGTATCCAGGATTTCCGTTCGGGGGGGGGGCGCGACAAAAAATTTTTTCTAGCACCCGAAAAAAAATTTTTTATAAGGCTAATTTGAATTTTTGAAAAATTTTAAAAATTATTTTGATTGTTTACAAGAATAAACAAGTCATTTGCACATTTTTATAACCCACGTAAGTATATTTCGAAAATTTCGAGACCCATTCTCGGGGGCGGGGCGCCCCCCCCCCCCCCGCCTCCCTCCCTCGGTACGCCACTGATGTGGGGGTACCTTCATACCGCACCGGCAGCCACCGCTAGCAGCCCGCAGCAGCCGCCAGCAGCCCGTAGCCGCCAGCCGCTTTTGTTCATGGAAGCGTTAAATCATCATATTCTTACTATTAGGTTGATGCATAATTCTTGCACCAAAATTTTTAAAATTCTGTTACTTCATCCAGCTACGATGAAATCTTCTGGTTCGATACAAAGTAGAGAGAGCAAATCTTGCGCTTTCTGACGGTGCTCGAGCCAAAAGTCCTTGAGGGCATATGGTAACGTTACAAGGTGAATAAGAGAAATTTCCAAAAAGTGATTTTTTGTTTTTTAGTCACTAAAATTGCTAAAACGTCTACTATAATTTAAATTTATTTTTGGTATAAGTTTTATAGTATGCTCTTTTTAACTAAGAAAAGTTGGTAGTGATTGGATGTCTCCGCGAATATTTACAAATTTCGAATTTTTTGAAATGACTTATCGATTTTGTTTCAAATTGATTTTCTAAAACGTACTATAAAATACTACTTTTAATATACATAACATAGAGCAGAACATGTAATTGACTAGTTTGTTTGAACATTTTTAAAATAATTTTTTTGTATTTCTTGGTGCAAGAATTGTGCATCAACCTAATACTTTGGTGCACCCGCCTACGCTTTCCATCTTCCACGCTTTTTTCTCCTAGGTATGGTGTATGAGATGGCACTGCATATTGGCGGCAAAGGAAGGAAAGCGTGGAAATGAGAAGCTTAGGTGGATGTACTCAAGCCAATAAGAATCTGATGATTTATTGCTCCTACGAACAAAAGCGGTAGCGGCTGCTGCGGGCCGCTACGGCTGCTACGGGCTGCTAGCGACGGCTGCCGGCGCGGTATGAAGGCACCCTGAGCATAAAAGTGACTCGGCGCTCGCTGACTCACATGAGGCCAACCCTTTGATTCGACTGCATTGGCGGCTGAAAGACGGGGTTTCGTGACCTAATTAAGGCTAGAGAATGATCAGAGAGCACGCGAGAGAGAGGGAGAGAGAGCAAACTGCGTCGCAGGCGCGAGCGGTCGCCTTCCAGCCGCCAACGTCATTGGTAGACGCCAGACTAACCGATTATCGGGTAGGGGACTGTATGTCGCCGGAAATGGGAGGTCCGCCGCGCATCCGCAACAAATACGCATTCCAATACATACACAAGCTGAGCATCTGCTGCATTGCCCTCGCGGGACTCTTCCACTTTCGGCGACATGTAGTCCTCTACCCACGAATGACTATGTCGCCGAATCTGGGTGGGTACGCGGACTTCTTGCAAGAACGCATCTTTATGCATGTGCAAGGATGCGTATTTGTTGCAAATTACCACGAGGGCCGCCCCCTTTCGGCGACAATAGTCCTCTACCCTCTACCCACTGATTGCCCGCTTCAGCAGAACACTGCACAACTAAGGCTGCGTTCATACTGATCCTAAAGTTCGGAAACAGTGCTCGAATTGAGCGCTGGGCGGGTGTGGTGCGGAAGGCGACAATCCCCAATTTTTTGCCTATCAAAAACTCTCCGGTGTCAAAGTGGCACCCCGGGGGACTACGGGGGTGGGGGGTGGTGGCAGATACATTACTCAATCACAAGTAGAAATCCGTGAAAGTTATTGAGACGGATGATACACAGCCTCCATTTTTCGCCGATTGTCGCCTTCCGCGTGCCCCCCACGCTGGGCTGGAACTGTTCCCGCTTCGGAATCAGTATGAACGCATCCTAATAAGCTGGTGTCATTTGGCGTCATGCTGGACGGCAATTGAAGTAGCGTCTGAGATGCGGCGCCTAGATTTGAAGAGATTATGAAAGAGCCTCGCAGAATGAGAAAATGATAAAAAGCCGTACTAGCAAAAAAAATTTGTTGTGGGGAAATCGCGCATGCCGAGTTGATCTCCCTACAACGTGACATCAAATGTCAGTAAGTGCACCGCGTCCTGCTGAAGCGGGCAATATAGTCTGGCTCCTACCGTTGCATCAAAAGGTACAGGCGTACTATGAATGAACCATTATACGCTTAAAGCCCCCATGAGTACAAGCAGCAAGGCCTTCGCTTCCTCCTGCTGTGTCGCCCCAGTTTATCAAAATATGTATCTTTTGCCTGTTCTTCAAGCAAGAAATATTGCTGCTTACTGTTATTTGTGCCACAGTCGAGAGTGCTCTTCATTTATCCTCTACGTTGGTCGAATTAACCGCACGCAATGGCTCATGTGAGCAGCAGGTATTAAACAGACTTTACATCGTCTGAACATTGAGCTGGCGATCATAGTACGATCCATGGTGGAGAAATTGCTGCGTTGTTTATTCTTTGACCCTTTGTCGTTGGAGCGCGTAATCCACTCTGACACCGATCTTTCTCACTGTCTAATGAGGTGGGCTTACATCGCTTTCTTCTTTATTGATGAAGGCTTCCACGATGCATTTCTACTCTGTTTGCACTTCCCTGATGAAATATCAATCAACGTCGAGGTTGTGGACTTTATTGACTGGTGATCGGATGAGCGGTCACTGCGCAAACTCATTTATCACCCAAATCACTTTTCCGTCTCTCGTTCAGTCTTCCATCAATTCGTAGCCCAATCCATTGCTTTTTATTCCGACAAAGTGTTTCTAAAAAAATGTTTAATGAACAGAAATCGGTCAGTGAACGTAATGCGACTAAACTTCAGAAACGTCGTTCAAGAAAAGGTGCAAACGACAGTTCTTTATCTTTCGAAACATTTTGCTGCTATTTCTTGATGTTTGTTTATTTAGCACAAAAAAGAATGATACCCAATCCATACGCTTGTGAAGTGGAGCTCGACGAGCTTGGACCGGATGACTCTATTTTGGATTTCGCCTATATCTCTGAGGAGAACTTCGTTCTGGTAGTCTTGTTGACTTCACAAGGTAACATTTTCACAACATTATCGCTTCTTAGTTTTGCTGAAACTTTTTTGGTTTTCAGTTTCAAGTTGATGTCGAAAAGATCACTTTCCAATTTTTTTCTTATAAGTTATCCCCTTTCGTAATGGAGAATTGCATATCCTTTGATGACATCGATAAAAAATGCATATAGCGTCACTTCGATTACCACATCTGTTCTTTCGAGATTGTTTTCGTTAAGGAGACGTTCAAACGTATTGCGAATTAGCAAACGACAAGCCAAGGCGTAGTCTGACTCGGCGACATTCCCTCTATGCTCAGCAAGTGGAGCCTGTTTCTGTATGTTTGGGGCCAGAGGCTACATTCGTGGTTTTTGGACTAGCGGATGGGAATGTGCTATTGACACCGCTCAAGAACTTGATGGTCAGTCTTCTTCTTATATGCTGTTATTAATGGGTACAAAAAAGCACCTGTCAATTTTCCCGACTATTTTGATTGATGGGGTATTTGAAGCTCAGTCAGCAGTACACTTGTACTGATTAGTAAGTATTTGTGATAGCAGCTGTTGCATCGGCTTCATGTTGAAGCGCGAACGCATGAGCGAAGTTTACCCATGTTTTTATTGGTGATACAGAATATTTATCCCCAATCATCGGGCAGAATTGAGTGAACGTTAACGCGTGTAAGAAACAGAGGCTTTACTTTTTTATTTGTTAGCAAATGAATTATGCCTACTTCTGTGTTGATCCAGTATATGTTTAAGTGCACCGTTTATTGAGGAAATGTGCAGTTTCTTAATTTTATTCACTTGATTGAATTACAAAGCCAAACATGGATCACACTCAGAACTTGAGCGATACTCGTGGTAATAACTCTTGTTTGAGTCTTTTTGGTTTACTTGGTCGCAAGAATTTACTTGCATCCTCATACAACTCCCAACATCGTGTTTTTTTAGTTTTCTCGTCTTAAAGGGCTCTTGTAGTAAATCTGAATCATGATATGCTTTTCTAAACTCGCTTTTACTGCAGGATGTGCCATGGGGGAGTTCGAGATGGTTACCTGAGCAGTGTTCAGTGTTTATCTCGCTTCCCAGTCCTATTGTTGACGAATGTCTCGTCACTCCGACATGTATGAAATGTTTTCTTACGAAGAATCCTCCACGACCTCTGCTGATTCTGTCGAACAAGGTAGTGTTTATTGAGAGTATATAAATAATGATGCCTGCAATCTGCCCTCGTTGCTTTTCTCATGATTTTCTTTCACAGAAAACATACAGATCAGACAAAAGTTTTGTGATAGGTGTTCATAGGTCGAACAATATATTAAGTTGTAAAGAAAGTTCCGGGGCACTTTTGAAAATTTCACAAACGCATTTTTTTTGGCCCTCGGTCGGACTTTGACACCAAGTACAGTAATCAGTAAAGCGAGGCGTAAACTTCTCAGTACCGCTTCTGATTTCTATCGATGTCAAGACGTGTTTGACTTGCACATCAAAAAAGGAATTCTTTCCAACCATAAAAATTTCGCAATTTTTCTTCCTGTGCCCATTTTTCTGTGCAGTTCAAAGAATTTCGTCCAAATCATGAGCGATCTGGTTGAGGAGCCTGTCAACTTCTAACTTGCAGCTGCACTCGAGTTTTGCGATTTGTGCTCAGAAATTACAAGCTGTCGAACTTGCCTCTCACTGCAACTCTTTCCGCACTGACGTCACTTCTGCAGGGATCGCCGCGCCTGGGTGATGGGTCCAAAAGATGTGTAAGACATTACCCCAACAATGTTCGCACTAATCAAAGATTTTGTCCGCCCTGTGCAGAACGAGAAGACCTCATAGTAACTCATGCGAAATAATGGTGCATTTTTGGGGGCAAAAAATGGCCGATTTTTCAAATTTTCTGGAAAAAAATTTTTGCTGGTGGCCCCTTAACACGTTGACGACCGAGCCATTTTTGACCACATCAAAATACTGATGATCTCCGGCTGCAGTTTAGACTCTTTAACAGCTACCGCAATGCCGTGTGTTCTATATGACAACCAGGCCACCAGTGTTATCACTACACAGAAGTTACCTGAGAACTTTTTGTTTACACATGATAAATTGATGCACGAAAGTGCTAAAAGGTGGTCAGGGCGTGCATACGCGCGGATGCGCGCGGTCGTCAACGTGTTAAAGACATGAATGCTCATTATAACAGCCCTAGCAGAGTTCTGTATAACTACAGCATTTGCGTGCCTGAGATAATCCTGCACAAATAGGCCACTTTTCTTGACTACCTTATTCCCTTCTGTGCATGCTGGTGGACCGCTATGAGTGCTGAAAGCCAGCACGACAAATATATGTTGCAGACGAAATTCTCTTTGCATTGAAATTTGTAGCTCTGAGAAAGGATCAATTTGCTCGAAGTTACAGCGATTTGAAGAAAAAATTCGCAAGTGCCTCAACTTTCTTTACAACCTGATAAATTCCAGGGAGGTGGTATACTCCTAGTTGATCTGAGCAGTCGTAAATGCATCGCGGAACTAAGCGCGCCGCAGAGCATACACGAAGTAGAGATCGTACAGGATGACGATGCCACTGATGTTTTGGTAAGCGGAAGCTGTGGTCATCAGTCTTTGTATATTCATATGACGTCTTCAGCTTACTAGCTTCACGGGAGCACAGTGGATTATACCCCTTGAAAACGGAGGACGAAGCCTCACTGAAGTCCTGACAGCATGTATCCCATCTGAATTCAAAAAGGTTTGGCATTTTTCATATGTGGACCATGTTGAGACAAATTCTTTGCTTAGGTTGAACCATCCACTTCACACTTGGGCATCTGCTCGGAGGGCATCACTGTATTGGACAGTGCTGGATGTTTCGTGGAACTACACTCAAGTCTGTCCATAAACGGAGGAGTCCCCAAAAAACGATACAAAGTGAGTATACTTTCTCATCTTCGAAATTGTTCATACATCATTATCGGGGATGTAACACGTCCTTTTCCATACTGCTTCATTATTCTGTTGTTTGACCTTTGCTTATTCTCAGCATTTGAGCTTATATCGACTATCCAGTTGGAATTTTCAGTTTCCCATTAATCTAGGGCCTATATGACATCTTTGTGTTTTTGCCGTAGAACACTGAACTCACGTTTGTGAAATCAATCAGAAATTCATGTAATCACTTCAGCTACCGCCAGACACTTGGATGGTGCATTACACTGGAAGTGTTCTATTCGCAGTTTCAAAGCAAGCAGAAGTGAGGAGTGCGATGCATTTCGGAGTACGTTTGCACATTAGTATCTGATGTATGAGAATGATTATAATTACTTTGAGATGAGTGCTGTGCGACTAGAGTTCTCCCTTATAAAAGGTGCATGTGAATGGCGACCGCTAGGATTTGTGTCTCTATCCTTGCGACCTGCTCGTTTGCCTTCATGTCTGCTCATCAACGAGCGTGGTTTAATCCGCATCGTACAGAGTAGTAACAGGCAAGTTTTCTAGGTTTACCCTTCACATCATTTATTTCTTGTTTCGGTGTGCTTTTACGTTGTTTGGTGAATTGTATGTTTTTCTAAATATCTCAGGAAAAAGGCATGGAAAGTGTTGATTCGCATTTGGTGCACATGTCATTTTACTTTTTTTTTGTCTAACATTCGAGTCTCCGTCGTTTTACTGTGATCTACAATTTCAGCTTATTACATGCGACAGTATACAAAGCGAGACTTGTAATCTGATCAGATAGAATTTCTAGGCGGGTGCGACTGAGAATTCATACCAACATTTCTGCTACCCGTACAACACGGTTGCCGAACTTTAACGCGATTAGCGGCCTTTGATCATATAGCGTATGAGTAGGCGCAGTGTATATCTTTTCACTGTTGATCTGCTGTAGCTATGGCTCATGGCAATACTGTTTTGATATTCATCCTAATTTGTGAAGATTTCACCTGACAAGTTTTGTGTCTATGATATGTTTGTCAGATGGATGGGCTGGTGCTCAGGCTGATCTTAAACACAAATCTTTCGCACTTTTAAGAAATCATGAACGAAAACATTCTGTTGGGGAAAGTTCAAGATACGTTCACTTTTTGAGCATCGACGGCCGCCTGCCTTGAGGTTTTGTTGACTAGCAGCTGTTTGCTAATATGAGTTCAAATACTCTCCCTCGTAGTTCCTCAATGGTTGTTCACATTTCTTCATTTCTGTACTTGCTACATCTGCGTTGCCTTCATTTCCTGTAATTTTTTGCTTAGATTGTATACAAAATCAATCTTTTGATCACCTATATACTGTCTTCAGTCCTTTGGAGAACATCGCCGCAGAGTTCCTATTTCGAGTTCCATCGTTTTCTTTGTCGGCGGTGCAGCAGGTTGCGAGAGCCTGTTCAATAGACGGCACTCAGTTGCAGGTGATCTTTCCAATATTTCTACTCAATTACAATGTCGTGAAGTTTCTACCACAACTGTTCATCTTTGTCACCCACAATCTTTTGATTGCCTAATAAGTGTATAACATGTGATACTGTACCTTAAACGAACCAGTTAGTTTCAAAGAAAATGCTTCATCGAAAATTTTTCCTAAATGAAGTGGCAATCTATCAGTTGGGTTTTCTAATCATAGTTCCCTGCTAATCGCGGTTTTCCACGAATCTTGTATATTTTTCTTAGCCATTGTGTCAATTCTCATCATTTTCAGCGCAGTGTGGTGCCAACATTGTTATCTGCGAGGCGTGGAAAGTCTTTGTCGGCTTCTGATCTTTCTCATTTACTGCTTTTATCGAAGGTAGTGGGGGTAGGTCGATTCATAGTCTGTTAGAACTTATCATTATCCACCAGTCTATGCCAGATCAACATGGAGAACCTGGTGGATCTATTTGCTAGCTATCAACAGGAGGAACAGCTGTTGCCTGAGGTATGCTGTTCTTTTGCACGTAGACATTCTTTTGTTTTTTCTTGAAACTGATCAAGAAGTGCGTATGTCCAATAACAGTGGCAGATTGTATTATTTTTCCTTCTCATGTTACATATCTGGTTTTCTTATACTATGAGCAGACTTCTCATTTTTGATATCCGTCAGAAACAGTTTGATCCTTTTTCTGTTTGTCCGGTTGTATGTGATTTACCCGCGAGCCATTATGGAATCATATAAAGTGATTTTTGTCATGATTTAAGCTTCTGCGGGCCATCGAGACAGACAATCATTCTCCGTTGCGAAAACGTGTTGTCGAGTTATATGTGCGAAGAAGCCAAGCCTTAACACCTCCTGATGACGACAGTTATACAGTATCTGACGCTCGTTTGAGCATCGACAACGAGCTGAGGTGGGTCGGCCGTCAATCTTCTAATGAATCTCGTAGAGTTGTGCGGATCACTGGTTTATGCTTTCATTATTTTTGATGCTGTTGCATATCGAACAGTCTGTCGGTTTTAGTGCTTTCCTCTCACGTCATGCAGATCTTGATGAAGGCGCTAAAAGTTGTGCTGAGGCGCAGCTTTGGAAGAGCGCAACATTATTGGCATCGCGTAAGCGAACAAGCCAAGCGGATGTGCTTCGCGAATTGCTGCACAATGGCACAAAATTTTGGACGACCGCTGCGCCATCGGCTCGATCTCTCGTAAGCTCAAGATTTACTGTTGTTTTTCTTCCTTCGAATTCTCTTCCTATAGATGATGACATGCGCTGCTTGTTTGGAGTGGAAAGAGCTCACGGAACAAGAAGCTGGGGTGCTTGTATCACATCTTTGTGAGTGGCAAGCAGCTCTGAATTCCATAGCTCATCATGAAACCTGTTTGAGGCTTTCCACTAAATATATGTCACTGTAAGTGAAAAATATGGGAAAAAAGTCGTATTCGGGCCAAAATCGTATTTGAGGTTTCCCAGACATTGCGCCGTCCTCTACTTTATTTCGGCCATGTACATCATTAGTGACAAAGGATCTTGGACTCAGGTAACTCACAGATATATTTTTGCAAGCGTTTGTAGTCATGTTCAGCACAATGACGCTCCACTCAGAAGTATTAGCTGTGGTGCCAACGGGTCTGCTGCAATCACTATGGAAGGGAATTTGGTTACTTGGGGAGACTTTACCAATCAACAAAACAGACCGTTCGAAGCTTCAGGTATGATGGCAATCAAATAGTCTATCTGAATTCTGATCTTTCTTATGATGTTAACTAAGAAAGGAACTAGCTTTGTTCAAGTAGGCTACACCATATTGGGTTCTAATGAGGTCTATACTCTACCAGTTTAACACGTTGACGACAACGTGCATTTTTAGTTGTCTGCCTCGTGGGACAATGCCTTTCACAGAAAAGTCGAAAATTTTCAGCTAAAGTCATGCAGATCGTCAACTACAGTATACCTACAGTGATTCTATAAGGCGGATGAGAAACGCAAGAGTATTTTCTAGGGTCAGAGCGTTTAAGAACTTTTGAAACGATTGTAGTCCAAGATAGCAGTCATTTTGACAAAATTTAAGCCGTGACCCACCATGTGGGTCACATTGTCCCACGTGGCAGTCATTGCATGACCCACCGTGTGGGTCACGTTGTCGTCAATGTGTTAAGGTCGAGCAGCACTTTCTATCACTTTGCAAGCGTTATAGAGATCTTAGCATGTGTTCCAAAAGATACAGTTTTTCGAAAATTCATCATAGATGTCTCTTAATATTTTGGGAGTTCACAACCTTTTAACATCCATCTGTATTGTACCTAGTACTCAGTTTGCTAATGTTCCCAAGGTTTTCCTTTGATATTGTTCATCAAAGGCTCATGCGACCTACATTGGAATCATTTTGGAAGTATTCTCAGAGGAACATAAGTTATCTCCACAGCAAAATGCTCCCTGCATTAGCGCCTCTGCAATCACGATCTCAAATTTCGAAGTTTATACATGACTCCTGTACTCGCCATGAGGCTCGTGGAGCTCATAATTGCTCATACATATAGTCAATTAATTGGCTTTTTTAAGTATATAGTTTATATCTTTTTATATGCTGACCGTTTTATATGGTATATAACTGTATAACTGCAGTCTATAAAGCTTTTTTCTTTCCAGAAGTTTCTAACAAAACCAACCGGAAGTCCACATTGGAAATTTCGTCCGGTCCCAAAACTCCACGAGTGCTACAGGTAGAAGTGTACTTGTCTACATCATCTTTTTTTGTTGCAGTAGAAATGTTGCTATCGCTTTGAATTTTTTCTGATTGCTTTCTCATCGAGAAGAAGTTTGTTGTTATTTTAGCTTCCTCATACTGTTCATGTAGAAGGACGACCCCGCGTAGTCTCTTGTGGAGCAGAGCATATTTTAGTTCTAACTAGTGCTGGTTAGTTTATAGTTTTCGCCACCGATGCGTTTGTTCGAGTTCTTTTTACAGGTCGCCTTTTTTCTTGGGGTAAAAATCGTTTCGGTCAATGTGGCGTTGGTCACTCTGAACCGCTTTCTGAACCGCAGGTAGGGCTCTTTGCATATATTCGAATCTCTTGTTGCATATATGCTTCACCTTCATCAAAAAATCTATGCTTACTGTTAGTCAAGCTGGAAATACAACTTTTTGAAGATGTTATTTTCTTTGTGTCTTTGTACGAATATCCATCACTCTAATCATTGCTTCACCTTTTGTCCCGACGCTACTTGTACTGTGCAAAGCACATCTACTGACCCTCACACTACGATGTACATCTTGTTCCTTTTGCAGCTCAGGCGACATGTAGTTTAGTTTTGTCGAATAGGTTCGCTGAAATTTTGATTCAAATCTCTGTTTTGTAAGAAACTTTGATATGAATTCGCGAATAGGTCAATAGTTGAGAGACTAGCGTGTCATTATCAGTTGAGACCTTGCCGTAGATTTATATGCTGAGTTTCTCATCAAATTTCTTTGCGAGCCTGAATTTTCTATGATATCCCGGTAAACAATGATTTCTTCCAACATTGAAAGACTTGCAAACTTCGAACAATTATCTGGTCGTTCCAAAAATCTCGTGTTTTTCGAGATAGCCACATCGCGCAGAAGAAAGATTTTGGAAGGTTTTGGTAACATTCGATGCAGCATCTCATCTTTTCTCAAAAGTTCTGTTTCAATTGCAAAACAGCCAACGAGCTTTAGAAGATCGTCAGAGTTGGCAACTCAAGACTTTTGCCATGGTCAAGTTTTTCTAAATCTTGCGCGCTGGAGACACCTAGGCTTCATTCTATAGTAAACCCAGTAATATAACCTTCTTAATACAGGCTTCTTTTCCTGCTCTTACCGATTCTGCGAAATTATCAGGTCGCTAATCAAGTATTGCAACTTTTTCTATAACTTTTATCTTTCTGCATATGGTGCACACAATTTGACAATCTTTAGACTATGATGTGAGCTACGAATACAGTAATTTGTGTTCTGGCAGCCCGTATAAGGGCTACGGTAAGCGTACAATGGAGAGGAAAAAATTCACGGATTGGGCGGGGGGAGGGGAGGGAGAGTGGGTGTTTCTCGACACACTGCTTCGAAATTTATACGAATTTTGCACGACAATACCATTTTGGTAGGGTCAAGGTAGAAAAGAAATTTCAATTTGACGGCAACTGAATATGATAGTCGTATTCAGCATGTATTTATATGGCACAGCCTCGGTAAAATTTGAGATCGCTCACTAGTTGTTGACGGAGGTTAGCATTAATTTTCGTTCAGCTGCGTTGTTCAGTTTTCCGAGAACGCTTGATGAGCGAAACTCTGACCATAATTTTGCAGTAATTCTGGGTCGATATATTCAATTGAAGCTTGGTGCGGCTTCATTTCCGCTTGCAATTCACTGAAATTTCATGTTTCAGTAGTATCAGAAAAATGTCAAATTTTTTCTGTTTGGTTATCAAAAGTCGAACATTTGTGCTCACTCGCTGCCACATTGCAATTTAGGTCATACTGAAGTTTTAGCGCGCCATATGCAAAGAGAGAAAAGTTATGGAGGAAGTTGCAAAACTATGAGCGAGTACCCTAATTTCACGAGTACAAGACGCATTTTCTTCTATCTTTTGAGAGAGCCGTTCAGTCCCTCGGTGTGTTTCCGAAAACGAAACTTATACTGCATGACACTCTCAGGCAATACGCAGCACCGTATAGGGTCATTTGATCTCGAATTGAAAAAAGAACTGGTGCGTCCTGTACTCGTGAAATTAGGGTAATAGGTAACAGAATTCCAGTCCCTAATTTCATTTTTTAGGCGTTTAACGCTTGATTATGGTTTAACTTTATTTGTGCAAGATTGTCGAGCTTTGCCCGATTTCAGAATGTGTCACTGAGTGTTGGATGCTACCAGGCAACCGTCAAGTAACTTGGTGCTAAAAACCAACTTTTTTATGGGATAATCGCATTCAATGCAGAAGTCTGGATAAGTAACGTTCACTGTTAAGTTTGCTCTTGTGAATTACTCAATCTCCCGTCGAAGTCTGAAACAAAAATTTCGAAATAGTTTACTTCAGGCTTGGTAGCGTTAGTCAGCTAAAAATTTGGAGACAACAGCAACTTTCAACTTATGTAATGTTAGAAAGAAAATGAAAAACTGCATTGAATATATCCTAAATCGTTCATAAATCTTCATTCTGATGGATTTGGCGTTCGGTCAAAAGATTGAAAATCACTTTCGGAACGACTTAATAGCAGCTTTTTTAGGCAGTGTCTCTAGCTAAGCATGTATGATTTCTTGCAGCTTGTCCTGCCGCGTCATGACCTAATTAAAACCTTGTAAGCTAATTCTCATCCTTTACAAGTGCTTTCGAAGCGTCTTTCCGACATCGGTTACCATTTTAGGTGTGATACGCTAAACGTTATATTTTCAGCTTGTGGAGGCCGAATGGGGATCAATTCGTGAAGTGTCTGCTGGTCAGTTCCACTCAGCTGTTCTGAACACGAAAGGACAACTATGGATGTTTGGTTGGGGCGTGTTTGGGCAGCTCGGCATGGGAGGTCGCAACATTGAAGATCGCAAAACTCCTACGCTAGTACATCTAGAGTGAGCTCCTTTTGTTAAGAAACCATTTCTGTACGTTGCTGTTCAGTGAACCAATCAAATCCGTGAGTTGTGGTCGGGTGCACACTGTTCTTCTTACTGAATCTGGGAGAATACTCGTTGCTGGAGGTGGCAGTTATGGGCAACTAGGAACGGATGAGGATGTTAGGAAACAGTACGAGTTTCGTCCTCTCCCAATCGACAGCGATCTAAAAGTGAGGTCTTTGAACAAGAATCTTGAGCTTAGGTCTTTCACGTCCATCTCATTCCAGTTCGTGAAGATCGCTACTAGTTTTTATCATTCGATTGCCATCACCGATAAGGATCGCATCTTTGAATGGGGTCGAAACCCACAAGAAGTGAAGATGAAGATGTTTGTGGTGAGGAGGCTGCGAATGGCACAGTTAAAGCGGATAGCTGATGAAGAAGGAGAGGAAATGGTCCGGTTTAGTCTGTTGGAACATCGCTTTGCAGCGTTATATCCGTTACTTTAGCCCTTACCCAACATGGAGAAACCAAAGATTTTGTTGCCTATGGATGCGCCCCGTGATGATTTGGGTATCCGGGAAGTGCTACACTTACTTGATGGCACTGTTGTTGATGTATCTACTGGGCTGTCTCATTCAGCAGTGGTGACAGACCAAGGATCACTTTTTACTTGGGGAAAGGTGGATTTGTCATCTTTTTGCTGACTCTCTCCTATCCCATTATGTTCATGTCGGGTAGTCTCCCCACTTTGAATCGGTTAATTTTCTGCATCAATAACCGTATATTTCTTAGGCTCTTGATTATCAGCTCGGACATGGAAACAAAACTGAGCGAGGCGAACCTCACATCCTGTTTGATCCTCGAGATGTGAAATGGGAACTAGTTGCTTGTGGTATGTATGGTTGTCTGTTGTATTCGATTCTTGTCGAAGTTTTTGTATTTGCGTTGCCAAAGTTATTTGCGCCTTAAGAAATGGGCATAAGGCAGAGAGTTTAGAAATGTGCGCTCAAATCTAAAAAGTTCTACTTTGAACTAAAGCAGTAATATATTCGTGGAGACGGTTAAGAGATGCGCTTTCTCCGCAGACATTCAATTCAACAGTCCAATTAAAGCTCCGCAAGTCCACTGTCCAAAACACCAAACAAAGTTTTCTAGCTTACTGGCTATCTGAAGTTATCACTTGCTATGTATAACGGTTTTTGGTGAAAAATCAATTGAAATATTCACGAAATTGCCATTAATTACTTTTTCATAGGTTTCTGACTTCAAACACTTAACTTTTGCTTCTTAAAATGATAAACTTAACCCATGTGGCGATCCCTGTATTTACTTAGAAGTTTGAAAGGCTTCTAGAGCCTTACCAAACACTGAAAATGCGCTATTCGGTGTCCATCTGGCGATTCAAAATCGCCTCAAAATTGACATACACTCATCTATTCAGACGTTGAAACGTCTTTGATACACAACATCATTTCCGCCAAATTTTGAGAGACGGATGAAAAAATCATATAGTTGTCGTAGAGCAAGCTACTGTATGTGCTATTACGAAAATTGACAATTAGTTTCGCATAGGATATACTTGGAGAGGACAATTCGTAGGCAAAATAGAGGAGTCCTGCTACTCCTTCATTTGAAGAACTTTGGTCTCAACCGTCTTGGATACGAAATTCTATAATTTAGCCGAGCTGTGTTCTCTGTATATTAAGTCAGCTTATGTTGGTTTTTCCTCAGAAACTGATCTGGGACATCCTTTCATTCCGTTGATTCTCATATAAACGTGGAATTCAGACCGGCTTCTGCCCTTCTCGCATGCTGCAGATATTTCTAGGGTATCCTGACCCGATTATATGGCTGCTTTTCATTATGGTTCCTTTTTTTGCCCGGTCCTCTCCTTCCCTTTCTCCTTCGCCAAAATTTTACGCGGTCGTGCAACCGCAGTATGACTTTGGCTACTAGGTGTTTTGAGTGAAGTTGTTTTATCGAATAATGGCAGTAAGTACGCTTGCTCGGTAATTGATTGCTGGTTTTTTAAAAAGTGTAAAATGAAGAAATGATCGCGTGCGTTCAGGAGGAAACCATACCATCGCGGTTGCCAAGGATGGCCGTACATTTGGTTGGGGTCGCAATGATTTTGCTCAATGCGGTGTACCTTCCGACAAAACTACTTCGCTTACCAGAAAATACTTTTATCAGCCACCGAAAGTTTGTTTTACAATATTTTTGCCAGAATTATCCAGTTATTCGTATATTTGTTAGCATCTGCTTTTCGCTTAATTTTCTTTTTTCTAGGACGGGTCTGCGAAGCGATGTGTGTCACTGCCTGATGATTCCTCTTACATCACCAAGCCAACATTGATACCTCAAGTTGAACTGAGCTTCCACGATAAAGGTAGGTGCTAGGTGCAGACATATAACAAAATCTCATATAACGTTATCATTTAGACAGTATAGCTTCATCGTTCGATCAAAAGCAGTTGATGTCGAACCTAAGAGGATGTGATCTGACTACCATCCAGGCATGTGTTTCACTACGTCTATATTCATGCAAGCATGATCACTGCCGAGTTTTAGGCAGTTTCACGGCACTTCCTAACGCATCACTCTGATGGCCCAACAAAGTCGAGATGGTCTAACGTTGATTGTTCTGTTCCTGTTGCTCTGGTTCACCTCATGTCAGGAAATGTTCTTGCAGCAATCCAGCAAATAGGGAGAGCGCGAGCAGTCACCGATTCCAAGGTGGGAGTGTGTGTGTGTTTGAACTATGTTTTGGCTTGCTTTCTCACTTTTAACAAAAGCGCTTTTTTCCAGCTCGATCCTGCCCTCCGTACAGTTGCTGGACTTGCATGGGAGATCGTTGCGAATCATGAGGATTGTCAAAGTCGGCAGATTCTGACAGCAGCTTTCAAGTATCTGCCCATGACAAATACACAAAAACGTAATAGCCAATTACGACGACTCTGGCCTATGGTGAGTGAGGTGCCTCTACTGAATAAATCAGTCTTTTTGAGCGTTTGGGTTAAATTGTAGATGCGACCACATAACAACCAGAGAATGTATGTTATTGTCAGTTCCCAATTTTCTAGGTTTGGGATGAACCCGGAGTCCAGGATAGACTCAGTCCTGAAGAAAAGCTCGATATTCTGCGCAGTTGGGTGGCACCAACAAAGGCTGTCACCAGCGTAGAGGTTTCATATTTCTTTTTTTTGCCTCATTTGACTACCACATCAAGTTTGGTGATTACAGATCCCTGGCGCAGCTCTTCGTACCGCCAGCAATAACAGCTTCTCAAGAGTTCGCGTATGGGCCAGGTGCAACCACGTAGAACCGGCTGTTGTCGGCATGTCTGCTTCTGATTGCAGTGCCTGTGCTGAGGAATGGGCGGAAAGTGTCCGTACAACATTAGGTACAAACTAGTCACAGTATTCTCCTAGTTATTCTCTGCTATACTTCACTTTACTCACATGTACGGTCTATTTATCGATTGTCACAAAATTAATGCTCAATTCTTACACACTACACTCAGATCTCGGTTTTGTATGCAAATATTTGAATCGTTAGAGAAGTAAGATCTTGTTGTCGTATCTCTCTGATTTGTATAGATCCTGCCTCACTACTACAACATGTAGCTGTCATAGACATCACCCATATGGTGCTCGGTGCTCGTCAACTGTAGTTATCGCGTGCCTCAACCTTACGGTTACGGGAAGGTTTTTGTATATATTAAGAATCTATGATTTCTCGTTTGGTACAGAGAATAAACAGTGATTTCTTTTTAAATTCGGTCAGTAACATCATGTATTCATATCTATTGAACTCACTGTTAGGCTTTTTGCAACGCATCTTATGCTATTAATCGTCTGCAAATTTTGTGCAAGACTTAAGGTGAACCCACAACTTCTACTGAACAAAATGTGTCTAAATTTGCATGCAACTCCATATTTGGATCTGTTTCTTGCAAATTTTGGTTAGAAGAACTACCTCGGGAATGAAGAAGCGTTTGAGAGTATTTGATGCAGCAGAACACTTGCTTTGACACCAGATTCCATGAAATCGGCTCGTAAAGTTTGTAGCCAAAACTCTAGAGATTCAAGAAAAATCCTTGTCAAGTTCTATATGCCTCCAAATTGGTCATCATGCAGTAGATACCAATTTTGGGCCGGGAGGCAGAGAAGAAAGTAACCCCGAAGTTTACAAATGCGGTCTACATGAATTATGAAAACATGCAAGCAACTTGTTTCCATTTGTGAGTGCTGTGATTCTGCATAGTGTACCATAATTCTATTGAGTTTGTCTGATGTGACAAATGAATAGAAAATCTGCATAAACTTTTTTTTGGTTATTAGCCATGAAATAAATCAATATTTTACAAGTCTTTGCAAATGGCACCTCTAATTTTTAGTGGTCGAGTCTTATCTCAAGAATTAAAAATACAAGCGCCATCTCTAAAAATATAAAATTTTCCGTACAAATCCATGAAAAGCTATTTTGTAATTCTGGTCCATATTTCATTCTCGTAATCTGGCCACAAAAGCACGCGCGAGCAAATTGGAAGTTTATAGAATTTTTTGAACGGAGATCTAGCTCTTAGGTTTCGCTTTTGGAAATTTCAAAATGCGCTTTTTTCTTACATTTTGAAACTTATTCCTGCCGCGGCAGCATGAGGAACGTCTTGACCTATTCGAAGATAGACGTGATATGTTTTAAATGACTTTGTAAAGGCTTTGAATTTTTTCTCTACCCTTCCAATCTATGAAAATGGAGCAATAATGTTGATACAGCAGGGTAAAGGAGACAAACATGGCATGAAGACATGTACTTCTGGAACAGCGCATATGTCAAATTTGCATCAAGAAGCGCGACCAACTTATCAAACCTTGAAGGCACCGTTCACCCTAAGTTGAGGGTGTGAGCTTTTGACAGCATATAATAGTAGTGCCCCCCATCAATCCAATGCCCATGTCGCGGCGCAAAATGCCGCTTCGGAAGCGAGAAAATCGCTTCGGAATAGCGAAGATGCACGAGGACCCCCATCCATTTCCGCCCTTCCCTATCCATGCCCGCCCACTTGTGTGCGCCCATCCAATCACCGTTCCAGAAAGCCGGTCTATGGGTTCTCCGAAACGGGGAATGTCGGGGTTTTCGCGCATTCTCGACTTCATTTTCGAAATCAGGGACATGAGAAGCCCCAGAAACGACGTTGAAGTCGAAAATCTGATGGACGGTGCCTTTAACTAAAAGGTTGAATAATGCGTTTGATGTCAAACTTAGTGTCCAACTCACCTTATTTATGTACTCAGTGGTAAATTTACTCAAGAGTTCCAGAGAAGAGGCGAGAGTCACAATGACGATGTTAATGCAATGGAAGGACTTGTGGTGCTCCTTTATTGCTGTTGGGATTAAGCTCAAGTCACATCTACCTAGATAGCAAACATCACGATGAGGTACCCAAAAACTTCGTAGGAGAGACAGGCAGAGCGGGGAGCCCACAAAGTAAGTCAGAGTTCAAAAACTAACAACTTTGAATTTGCGCACTCTTCAACTTAAAGGCAGCGTACACCCAAAATTTGAGTTACCGAATTTCCAAGATCTTTTTACACCGTGTATATACTGGGCCCAGAAGAAGACCAACTGCGTTGGTCCGGTCTCCCAATGTTGCTTCTGAGCGGAGAAAACCCCCCTCAATTTTCTTTCATGCCGCCCCTTTTCTTTCGCTCCGCCTCCTCCGGACGAATCCATTACAGCGTAAGCTGCAGTTGCAGTTGCAGTTGCTGTTGCAACATCTGTTGCATTTGTTTTGGGTGTACGCTGCCTTTAAAGGCATTGGATCGGCAAAATCCAACAACTCAGGATTTCAACGCCGTAGGTTCCTTATCGCCCAAGTATGAAAACAGTGCAATCCCGGTTGCACAGCATGCTTTCCCTGCCGAGAAAATCGCTCTCGAACTTACACGCGCAGGCCAATCTTACACGCATCTGGACGAGTTGGCATTTTCCTTCTCACCATTGGAGGCTGCCCGCCGCAACGCTATAACCATTGGGTCCTGCGACGATTTAGCGTCATTGGCCTTGCTCCACTCGCCCAATTCCAAAGGGAAGGGCATTAAAAACGCTTATTTTCGCCATTTTCAAGCTTTCAAAAGTGGATTTTCGGGATCAGCGTATTGAATAACCCCAGGTAAGCGCAAATTTGACTAAGTTGAGATTTGCCGAGCCACTGCCTTTAACGGATCTTCCTGCCTTGACGTACGCTTTGCAAAGTTGCGCTAGGGGCCGCTTGCATTAGCATTTTCGGTAAGGAGGAGAGAGCAGTAATAAAATCTTCATTTTCTGGAACTCCAGAGATGTAGACTTCACACAGTCTTTCCATTCTCAAGTATTATCACTGCCTTTCGCTATGAACATATTGAACAGGATTACCGTTCTATGAGCAGCGTTTCCAGGCCCCCCTCCCCACTGAAGATCTCCAGCTGCCAACAATTTCAAACCATTTTTCATTCGTTTAAAGCAATGAAGGTATTCCAATCATCCTGAAAATCACATCTAAACTCAATGCGATGAGAGCCTTGGCATGCCATTCATTTTAAAGCAGGTTAGCAGGGCACTGAAGCAATGCATTCCTAGAGCCCAACTGCAGGATAATGCTATGCTTGTCAATAGCAGAAAAAGTAGTAATAAGAAGCAATTGCTACGGAACAGACTTTCGTGATATGATAGCGAATGGCATGATGGAGCATTGTGTTATTTGTTCCTATGGCAGAATAGGAGACTGTGCAAAGACAAGTGTGGTGTACCACTTAGAATGCCTGAGCTGCCTTTACTGCTACGAAATTCTTGAAAGTTACTTAATCTTATATATAAAGCTGAATGTCTGTTTGTCTGTATGTATGTATGTATGTATGTATGTATGTATGTGTGTACGTATGTTCCGAATAGAAAATTCCATTTCTGAACCGATCCGGACCAAACTTGGCACACATACACTACGGGCCCCGGCGGGTGTCATAGGCTACTTTTCGTCATCGATCGATATCGATTTTATCGATTTTTATCGATTTTTTTGCAAAGTTTGACCTGCGGGGCTAGGAGTTGGCACAGGGGGGGAAGTGAGCATGGGGATTCCAACTCCCAGACCCGCAGGTCAAACTTTACAAAAAAATCGATAAAATCGATAAAAGTAATGGACGATCCTGAAAACTATTATTGTGTTCGTAATCAGCATGCCCGATTACCCCCCTGTGCAAAATCCCAGCCTCGCATGTCAAAATTTACAAAAAATCGATAAAATCAATAAAAGTAATCGATAATTCTGAAAACTAATATTGTATTCGGAATCCCCATGCTCACTTCCCCCCCTGTGCCAACTCCTAGCCCCGCAGGTCAAACTTTGCAAAAAATCGATAAAATCGATAAAAGTAATGGACGATCCTGAAAACTAATATTGTGTTCGTAATCAGCATGCTCGAATAACCCCCGTGCAAACTCCCAGCCCCGCAGGTCAAACTTTACAAAAAAATCGATAAAATCGATAAAAGTAATGGACGATCCTGAAAACTATTATTGTGTTCGTAATCAGCATGCTCGATTACCCCCCTGTGCAAAATCCCAGCCTCGCATGTCAAAATTTACAAAAAATCGATAAAATCAATAAAAGTAATCGATAATTCTGAAAACTAATATTGTATTCGGAATCCCCATGCTCACTTCCCCCCCTGTGCCAACTCCTAGCCCTGTAGGTGAACTCTGCAAAAAATCGATAAAAATCGGTAAAATCGACATCGATCGATAACGAAAAGTAGACTGTGACACCCGCCGGGGCCCGAAGTGTATGCGTGCCAAGTTTGGTCCGGATACGGCGGAGCCGGGTAAGCCAGCTAGTTGTGTTATAAAAATGTGCAAGCGACTTGTTTTTACTTGTAAATATTTATAATAATTTTTAAAATTTTTAAAAAATTCAAATTAGCTGTATAAAATTTTTTTTCGGAGGCGTGGCTGACGCCACGCCCCAATTTTCTAATATTTTGGGGTCAGAGACCGCAAAAATCTCGGAAAGCATCTCAAAAAAATTTTTGGAATGCGTGGCTAAAGCCACGCATCTTCATCCGAAAAATTTTTTTGTCGCCCCCCCCCCCCACCCCGGAGCGGAAATCCTGGGTACGCCACTGTTAGGAAGGAATGCACGATCCTGTAATGCGAAAGTGAAATTTGCGCCAGAAAAATCTACGAAACCGCATGATTTCAATTACAAACCCACAACTGAATGTCAATAATGAACTTGCGACAGTACGGATCGCTAACAAGTCAGTAGGAGCAGACACATTATTAGCTAGTTGTGACCAGAGCTGAGCAAGAGGTCAGGCAAAAGTCTTTCGAAAACGATTCTCACCTTCCCCTTCCCCCCTTCTTACCCTCCTGAAAACCTCCAAACGACCTATTCTCCTATTCGCATTCGGAACCTCGGAGTGTGACATTCTGATGGACACCATCACCCCTTTTAATGCTTTTTGAATTTTTGAAGTCTGTATGCCCAATTTCGTTTGAGTGCATTTTACAATCACACGTTATTGAAAGGGCTATATATTCCGTAGCGATGGGATGCTAGGCTATAAATACTCACTGTAGCGAGAAAAGGCTATGAGCTCAATATTCGTAACAGAGATGGAGGATGTCTGGATTCTGAAGACATGTTAAGGGATCAAGCAGAAAGCTACATAAGCTTAGCTCTGACCTTTTGAGGGTTTGTTGACCCCTTACTTTATCTCCGAAGAAGCTTTCTCGCACAAGTTCTAAGTGACTGCTAGCACAAACCTCAAAGATCTCACGTAGGTGTTTAAGTTTACCTCGACTGTGTCCGCTTTGTAGTGATCGGCGGAGTTGAAACATTTGAAATGGAAAACATGGTGATTGAAAATGGCAGCACTTCTTAATCCATTATTTGGAAGCGATATAGAATCAATTTTCTACAATTGATTCAACTGGCTGAGCTTCGGCAAAGGCGGGCTTCGTGACCTAATTAAGGCTAGGTAATGATCAGAGAGCACTCGCGCGCGAGAGTCGCAGGTGCGTCGTGGACGCGAGCGGCCTGCCCTGACGGAGCTAAACCAGTTGAATCAAAGATACATAGACTGCTAGAGGTATTACTTCGTTATGAGTAGAAAAAAGCCGACTCCTTTTTCATGACCAAGTCATTCATGTTTGAGAATCACGCTTTTTAGACGTTGGGAAATAGTAGAAAATGTAATAGGTAATAGTTTGTAGAGCTTGTAAGGTAATTTGGCAGGCGGTTTACGCAAATCATACCCAAATTACACTCCGTAATAACCTTACGTATGTTGAAGGTATAAGATGAAGAATTGAAATTTGGTTAAGACTTCATTAGTGGAGTTAATCATTGTGCTCAATAATCTTCTTTCTCTGGTGGGTCTTATTAACCGGTTTACCGCTCTTCTTCGCCTTACTCGATCGTAGTATATCCTCAGTTCTTTGAACAAAATTGGTTCCTGATTACGATGCCCCCCACCCCCTCAGTCTTATCCCAATACGACCCCGCCCCCCCCCCCTCAGTCTTATCCCAATACGACCCCGCCCCCTCCCCCCCCCCCGCCAGGATGGACACCTGACATCTACTCGATCCTGGTTGTGACTACAATGTCTTTACATTTTATACCCTTCCTAAGAGTTAGTTTTGAAAACCCTACGGGGAGTTTCGCAAAAAGGGAAGAATTTTAGAAATTATTCAACATTTCTGAAGAATCATGTTACAATTTTACGAGATTTTCGGAACAAAAATTGATATTTCTAAATGACCTTCTCATCCAAATCTCTTCTTTGCAGAGATTCGCTCTCATTACGCCTTTCACAAACGGAACTTTTTAAGAAGCCTTTCAAGTTGGGATTCTGTCAGTCTATGATGAGAACCATCATATGGGCAAGGTGACTTTTTTTAAAAAACCACGACGTAATTTTCTTGCGCAATCTTGTCACAATATCTGGCGAGTACTGGGCAACATGAGACTACGGATTATTTTAGATTTTCGATTCCCTTCTAACAATAAGATTATTCTTTGGGCCAAATTTTCTCAAGAGTCACCTCGAAAGCAGTCGCATCTCAAAGCGACATGGATACTACAAAAGAAATTCAAAAAATGCCTCAGTTCTCAAAAAATCTCACCAAAGGGAGTAACATTGTTTTCTCATGCCAATCGTGCCGCCTGAAGACTTTTTTTTATAGAAAAGAACTGTTGCACAAAACGGCCCAGGTACCGATATCTATGAGAAAAATTTGTACAATATGGGCCGCTTCACAACCGACATCTCTTAACTAGCCTTAGAAGTCCTCTACAAACCACCATTTTGAGAAGAAAAACTCTAGGCGTCTACAGAGTGGAGTTTTGAAAAGGGTTGCTTTGCTCTTATAATACAGGGTGTCCCAAAAAAATGTGCCTACTGTTTGATTGTAAATAACTCTCTTATAATGAAGTGTTTCGAGAAGCTTTAGGTACCGTTTTGAGAGCGAGGTTAAACTTAGATTTGCTGTATAAAGCAAATCATCGATCGCTCTTCATTACTGTATAATTACGGTACGAACTTCGACAAGGATTTTAGGCCGCTGGAGGCTATAGTCTGCCTCGGAACAAGACCAAACAAGCCAAAAACCCTTATACTACGGTAATGGGAGCCGCTGTTTCCGAATTTGATATTCCCATTTTACTGTGGTGCTTCTTTCCAAAGTTATCCCCTGTAATTCGTTATCAGTCAATTTCCAGCATTTGTCACAAATGTAATTACACCGTCAAAAAAGCTGAAAACACTTGTAAAAAGTTGTTAGCTGGAATTAGCATGCGCGAAAACCTTAGTACACAATTTTTCAGAGTTTTTGGAAAAAATTTCATTGGGTGGTATAATTCACAATGGTTCCATATGCTGGGTTCTTACCTTAATCCTACAGTAATGAAGAGCGATCGATGATTCGTTCCGTACAGTAAATCTAAGTTTAACCTCGCTCTACAAAATGGTACCTAAAGCTTTTCGAAAGACTTTGTTACAACAGAGTTATTAACAATCAAACAGTAGGCACATTTTTTTGGGACCCCTGTATTTTGGAAGAAAATATCATACAGCCCTCTATATAAACCAATATTTCAGGAAGGCGTAGGCTCATAGACGATATTTCAAGAAGAAAACCCTACGGCCGCCTGCACGCCAATAATTGATTGTTGAAAGAAACTGCCCTAGGCCGCTTACAGACTATTATATTGAGGAAGAACTCCCGTGATGCTCACAAATCGATGTTTCAAAAAAAAATTTTTTTTTGTTCCAAGAAACTGCCCTACGAGCTTTCTACAAGCCAGTACTACGATAGAATTGCCTTATTGGCCTTTTAGAGACCGTCTTCGATAAAGGAGTGCCCTGTGGGCTGCACACAAACCGGTATTTCAGGAGGGAACTACCCTACAAACCCTTAAACCAATATCTTTTGAAAATGCCCTAAGAACGGCTTGACCAATACCTCAAGAAACTTTCCTATATTTCCCCTATAAACGAATATTTTGAGAAAGAATTATGAGCTGCTCATAGAAGATATTTTGCGCCCATTCGAACCGATAGGTGAGGGAGAACTGTCCTGCCCGCCGCCTACAGACCGATAATTACCGAAAATGCCCTATGGGCCGTCGTGTTTTGACAACACACTGGACGGCTGTAAGATAGATAGCACAGGACATCGAACGCATACTGGAAGACATCTCTGTGTGTGCTAGGCCCTTCGGTGCAGTCCTTCAAAAATTTCTTCGGATCTGCTGCTAACGTAGCACGGGACCATCACTCGCGACTGGAATCATTGAAGGCGTTTTTGAACGCGATGTCAAACGGGGCCAGCGAGGTTACAGTTAATAGAAATTTCTGCTAAGCTTGATTTTTCCTCTCTTCTTGCTTCTTCATAGAATTTGAGATACGTAGAGTTGTCCCTAATGTGTCAGTAGGGTGCGTGCATGAGTACACGGTATAAGATTTGCGAAATCGAATGGTCTTTGCCTAATTAGCATGACGACCTTGATGCTCAAACCCATATACTTTTTTATGCAAAGCCGTGCACACATATGGGAAATTCTTGACCCCCGACGTCTATGAATCGTTGAAGTAAGGGGTAAAACGATTTGGAGCTCTTTACTTTCGAAGATAGTATCATTCATTCTGTGACTAGGAGACGCGAGACCGCATTGCACACAGTGTTTAAACAAGCCCAATCGGGACTTAGCAGGATTATACTTGTTATTTATCTCGTCGAGGTTTATTCACTCAGGGAAGAACAAACTCAAACTTGTTAAGACAATGTCCGCAATGCGGTCAGGCGTCTCCCAGTCATGGAATAGATGATACACATTATGTATGGAAGAAGTCATTTTGGATGGTCATTTTACCTTCGATGAGCATTACTCTCTATTATCAACTGAGGAAGCCTCGAGTGGATCTAGATAATTCTCGGAACAGATTCTTTCTGTAAGAACAAAATTAAGATAATAATATATATTTGTCAACATTGACATACATATCTCATCTGTCCCGCCACTACTCTATGAATGTAATTAGCTAACTCTCTCATGATACATGTGATATAATGAATAAAAACCACATATGCTGCATATCACTGCAACGAGGAAACTGAGTAGGTACAACAGAGCTATGAGATACCCGCAAAACGTAGAATGTTGCTTGTACAGCCGTTAGCTGTCGGAACTTCACTTCTTTGCTAAGAGATCCACCATTTCCTTGTTCTTTCGCCTGAAAAAATGACAATTATTTCAGGCGAAAGCGGCGTACTGATATATCAACACCGACAAGGCTCATTCAAATCATATCGTTTGAGGAGTCGAGATCAGAACATTTGAATATCAAAAGTTTGAAACAAAGCAGCAGATGATCGAATGCAGGCGAAATCACACTTTAGTCAAGTCTGAACGAGTCACAACAATCCGTTCTGCTACCATATAAAATTCCTTCGTAGATTTAGTTATAAAGAAAAGGAGACTCTAATTTGCCAAAAACGATGACAAATATGAGTTAAGAGCTAATAATGATGGTGTTTCCCGTCATAGTATGAGTATTGTTTCGCTTGTTTTTCGGGGAAAATTACCCTATCCGGCTTATAAGCCGCACCCACTGCAGCGAACAATGGCGCGAAAACGCTCTCGAAAAGAATGTTTCTAATCTAACAAGCTGAAAACTCGGTGCATTTTTTGACTGCTCTTCACTGCACATGTTCATGTCTTCAAGTATTTCTTTAATCCTTTTGAAGATTCGGACGATTTTCCGGGCGTTGAGGTTGTACTTTCATTCCACGAGGATGCAGCGGAGTTGACGGAGCTTTCTTTTGTCTTCATTGATGTTTACCGATGTCAGAGATGCCCTATCGTTCGATTTTATTGATACTGCTGATATTTGACCTAGCTTGCAAGGTTCAATGAATACATCTATAGTCGAGCTCGAATCGTTTAAGACAAATATTAACAGTGAAAGGAATGCTACTGATATTGTTATATCAAAGGTTTTCCAGCTTTACACAAAAGCTTGTAGCCGAAGCTGTGCGACTACACCGTACATATTGCACATATTGCCCGTAAGACCTGCATTCGGTTTATAATCGCATGTCTTCCGATCAAGTGCCTTTTAGATTATCTAGACTTTCCTCCATTTTTTTTCATGCAGTAACATCAGCCTCAAGTAAAATACCTCGCTATTCCCCCAACTAGACATTTGTCACTAGTTAATTGCATGCATCTTGCATTTCGCTTGTGATAGACGTCCAATACGACTGATTGCGGCTAACTCAGCATGCGAAGGACTCGTAACATTTTTTTTGTATCCTCTTAACAAAACAATTATTATGCGTGATGTATGCCCGGCACTATAAGAAATGTGTGCAATGTTCTTCATCCTCGCATGGGTCCCGCTTATGCAAGGTCTGCTTTTCTTATCAGGTGTCTGTTTTTCAAGGTGGGAAGCTTTTCATCCTTTTTGAGTTCTCATAGGGCGGCCTCGATTTTATTCACCTAATCTCATTTTCTATCCCTGGATCTTTTGGCTGATGCCTCCACCGCCAGGGCTAAGCTAGTGATGTGACTTCGTTTCTTCTGCACACATGTGCATACCATTGTAGCCTGCTTCCCTGCATTTTCTGAGCAACTAGAGTTACTTTCGGGTTCGCGTAGTGCCATTGCAAATGTGGCCTTAGTGTGACACCTAAGGCCTCGTGCCCTCTTTTCCATAACACTAAGTATGAGTTCGTCATTCCGCTTACATGGCCAGCACTCACTGTTATACAGTGTTGGTGCTCGATGGATAATGGTCCAGTTTAGTAAGGACTTAAGTTGCACAGGCATATCTTTGCCGCATAAAACTACTGTTAAGGCTCTCCATTTCATCCACGCTGTGTTGACCTGCCTGCGACCTCCTTTGATAGGCGTCTTTTCGCCAAGTGGCCGCCTAGGTACTTGTGTGACGCTGTCTTCTCCAGCTTTTCACCATTGACGCTTATAGTGCTTGAAGTTTTCTACTACTTCCATATTTCCTGTCTTCCTGGTGTTGAGTTTTGGGCGCTACGACTCTAGCCTGTTTTTCCAGTGTTGTACCTCGTTGCAACTTCTTCGTACAATCTTTTTCAACCCAGAGGGCGAGACATTCCGCGTGGAGCAGCGCGTCCGCACCGCCACTGGCTCGCGAGATAGATTAGAATGAAGAGACGCAGACTGAAAAGCAGCGCGAATCGTTGTGAAGCGGTCTTCCGCCAGTCCAATTTCCGCCTGAACTGAGTTGAAACTTACTATACTTGCTATCAATACCACATCATCTGCGTAGGGAAGCGTCCAGAGAGGTTTCAAATGATTCTATCATGGCGTTTACCACGATGGAAGAGTAAGGGTAGATAACTGAACCCTAGTGTACCCCGACCTAGGTTTAGAATACTTTCGATTCCCTGCAGCTGTTCGTACGTGACTTGAAACCTTATGGTAAATAGGCATCACGTGTTTTCGTAAGGCCCTTATTTGACTTCATGGGCACCTTACCGAACGCTTTTTCCAGGTCCAGGGAAGCTGTATGCGAATACCCCAACTCTTTAATCCACTGCCTTAAATAAGAAAAGATGTGTCGCCTGCCTGACCGAGAGCACTTTGATCTGTCTTTTGATGTGTCATCTCTTCCAAACACGAAATCTTAGCTGGATACAGCGCTAAAGCCAATGCTTGTCAGTCTCAACTCTTCTATGCTTCTATGGGCAACTTGTATATTTCTCCACTTTGTTGGAATGGCAGCGCTCATAAAAGATACTCGGTGAACTCCTTCTGCTTCTATTCATATTAAAGAAAGCTACAGCATTTCGGTCTAAGAAGCTCCAATGCCAATGTGCTCATTTCACAGATAATATAGCGCAAATATGTGGATAGCGCTTGATTATTTGCGAGAAAAAACTTTGTCAGTTGAAATGAAAATCTAAAAATGAAAAATCACTAGACTGCGCACCTGTTCCGCCGTGGATTTACCACCTGCTTGAAAGAAGGCAACATGTCGTCGAGTGCTGACAACTCCACCTGCGTGAAAATCTTTTCAAGAACGAACATTCGAAGGAGAACCATGACGACGAGCTGGAATTGGAATTTATAGGCACATAATTTATTTCAATGGATAAGCATATGAAATTCAAATTGTGGGAGTAAAGCCCACAAATGGAAGCAGACTTCTTTTGCTTTTGTCCTTTCTATCTTTTTGTCGAAGTCCATCCAAAAGATGAAAGATCACTTTCATCTTCAGCATGCAAGTGCATAGGTGCGCTCTTAAAGGCAGTGTCCACGCAAATCTGGACATATGGGTTTTTTGCCTGGAAACTGTCGAGGAGGCTCTAGCCTGGGCACGCCCAAACCGCAGCGCAAATAATTCACAAATGGCTGAGAAATCCATCCACAAACACTGCGCTGCTGCGCCGTGACCGTAACACTTAGGATTGGTCCCAGCGCGAACGTAGTGTAAAAGTGAGCGAAATCGTTTTTGAGTTACGGTCATGGCGCAGGCGCGGGGTTTGCGGGAACGGATTTTTCAGCCGTGATTGAACAATTTGCGCTGCCCCTTGGGCAATGCCTTAGGTAGGACCCCCTCATCAATTTCCAGGCGAAAGAGCCATACGACCAGATTTGCCTGGACACTGCCTTTAAGCTTGTGCACTATGCATCTCCCCAAAGAAAGTCAAAAGAATAGAAGAGTTGTTTGATGCTGTGCCAGTGCGCTCACAGTGCCTATGAATGGGTGTGGCTAGACAAAAGGGCGGAGCAATTCCGTTTTCTAGCGATCTTTTGACTGATCCCAATTGAATTATTTCTGCACATCGATGATCATTTCAGTCATTTCAATCACCATTTCACATGTGGGGAACCATTCTTTTTGCTGAGCAGCACATACCAAAGCAAGGTTTTTCCATAGTTTAGCGCGAAACAAAAGCATTTGCAAGCGAGATTTGCCAACTTCGTGAGGATCTCGTCGAGAAAATTTTAAAAAAATCTTTTTGAATTCAAAAAAATTTTATTTTTCAAGAAGATGTTAGTCCCAAAGCAAATGAAAAAAAAAAACATACCATGAGTGGAAACATCATCGAGATGTACTTCGTGTACTTGATAGCAAATAGAGCTCCTATCGACAGCAGCTGTATCACAGTGAAAAGATGCACTCTGCGCATCCGCACCGTCCGTAACCATACGTAATCAGGCTGCAACCATATTCAAGCATCAGTAGTGCAAGAAACAGAATTCAATGTGAAACTTTGATTTTTGTCTTTTGTTTTGATAACCAAAAGACCGCCAGAGAGTGATTTGTTGTGAACAGTGCAAGCGAAAATTTTGATTTTCAAGTTAGAAACCATTTTGAGGCGAAGTGTTCTTTCAAGATAAGATGTACACTTGGAGGGCGCAAAAAGTTGATTCGATATCTATCTTCCTTGTATGCGCACATTTCTGGACGAGGAGTTATGAGCGTTTATTGGTGCAAGAATTGAAGCAAGAAAAATAATAATCATAGCAATTTTCCTAGCGTTCAAATGGAACAGTGAGAGTTATCAGAGCAATTTATGCAATAAATACTCTCAGATAAATTTTATCTACACTCCGCTGCTTCATTCAAGCGCTAGGAAGACTTAGCATTTGATTTCATCCTAACCATGCAAATTTTGGCTGTAATTAACGCTCATAAGCCCCAGGTATGCTCTCCATATAAGCAAAACAGATTGGAATCAAACGTATCTTGCTCTCAAAAATGGTTACGTCCCATCTCGAAAGGCCACTTCGACTAATCTTCTAGGAGGTCCATTGTAGAGCCTACTGTGTGAGGCCAAAGTAAAACGCAAAAAAGTAATTCTGGAGAAGTTCCTGTTTTTTTTCAATATTAAAGTATCGATTCTTACTCAAAAAAACGACCATAAACTTTAATGACTCAACATGAAAATACCATTACGTAATCAAAATTATTGTCCTAGATATGAATGTAAGGTTTGAAAATTATCGTATATATTGATTGGCTGTTTCTTAGCTATTTTTGTGGCACTTCTGCTCTATGACAGTTTAGGCAGACATTAAAGCACAGCTTTCATGGAAGTCGGAAGTCAACATTCAAATTTTGTAAACTTTTCAAAATGGCCAGGCTGCACTCTTGAATCGAATTAATATCGTGTTTCAATTTTCAGATTAGCAAGGATAGAGGTGTCTTTTGTTTTTACGGTTGCCTATGACAAGCGTGTATGAGAAGTGAAAGGAGTGAATATGAAGATATGGACATGACCCAGTTACTGAAGCAATAAAGCGCTTCCAGAAGTAATCTAAGACTACGTAAGAAAGATTATCAACAAAAAAACCCAGAAAAGCATAGTTGTAGACGATTTTGATCAGTTGTAGTGATTTTAGAGTGCTAAACTATAGATCAAAAATATGGACACACCTGATTTTTCACTGACATGAACAATAGCCCGATCCTTTGAACGAATTGTTGTCCTAATAAGGAGACTACTCCCATGTAAAGAAATATTCCAATTAAAACTGGTAGAGGCACAAGCTAAAAAGGATTTCATCACGGGCTGTAGTGTAAAGATCATAATCGCACCTTTATAACTCCCGTCAGAAACACTGATAGTCCTATTAAAAAGTGAGCAAGAAATCCGGACAAACGCTGCTCGCTAAAGTATATAATCAAGAGCATATACACTATTTATGTAAGTTGTAACATACTTCACTCCCAAAAAGCGAGGGATTTCCCCAGGTGCAGAAGTTTCCGATTGAAGTCGAAGGGAGTTCACGTGCATTACGGACAGCACAGTGGCTGCTACGTAAAATGGCAAGCCGAGGAATGAGCAAATCAGGACGAGAATGGCAATCACGAAGAGATCGAGGTGGTAGCCTTCGCCTTTCTGCAATAACCTTATATCACACCTCAGGAACATTTACCTGCTAAGTAGCTTGCTTGCGAATTGAATAGCAGTCCGGTAGACTGCTTTGAGTCATTTTGAGTCATCGGAAACGAATTTGTCAGAAATCTTACAAATTCTCTCTTAATGCCAATTCAAGACAGGCCTTCTCTTACGCAGTTATTAGGAGTAAAACTCAGTAGAATAATATAAGATTCCGAACATTTCCGCCACTGCATATGTACATAGCAGCTAGACCGCTCATATTCAGAATTTCAAAAGATTTTGGTGCTTACTGAAAAATGATTTGGTCACTTAGCTGAAGTTAGCCCCATGCACTACGACAATTTCACACCGCGTAGCTTCCCAAGCTCCTCAAAAATATTTTCTTCTAATAATTACAAAATCAAAATTTGGTCTACGTGAATGGTGGAAACAAGCAATCTGTTAATGACACTATGTTATTATACAATACACTATGTTTATGATCATTTGAAAGATGTTCCAAAATCATAGAAAACATCATCGCTTGTGGGAAATTTTTTTCAAAGCATGGGATCTAGACTCTACGGTGAATTCCATGAGATCGTAAGAGCAACAAAGATTGTTCTTTACAAGAGATGAAGGTGGCAGGGATTTTTAGAAAGGAGAAAAAATTTGCCACAGTTTTACATAGAGGCTTCGGTCCAAAATGACTTTTTGTACCAATGAATCTCGGCTTTTCACATAACTGAATTCTTCCACCTTCACCAACTCTGGTATAAGGCTTCGGCCAGAGTTCACGCGATTTAATCGTCGCGACTGATCGCGACCAGACAACTGTAATGATACCATTGTATGCCGATATTCTTGCATTTCGGTTGTGATATTTTTATGATATTATATTTTTGATATTATATTTTTTATGATATTATTTTTTACGATATTTATTTTCATATTTTTGTGATATTATATTTTCAACAAGACTAATCGTGACTAACTATCACAACCAAAATACAAGAAGATTGGCATGCAGTGAATTCGTAACACTTGTCTAGAGTCGCAAATCGCGACGATCAAAACGCGCGAACTCTGCCCAAGGCCTTAGGTCTCGGGCAGAGTTCACGCGATCTCATCGCCTCACTCTTCAAACATACGTTACGAGTCCATTGCATGACGTTCATTTTGCGTTTCGGTTGTGATACTTAGTCACGATTACTCATGTCGCAAAACTATCATAACCGAAATGCAAGATAATCGGCATGCAGTAAACTCGTAACTTTTGTCTTGGAGGAAAGTCGTGAGACGATGAAATCGCGTGAACTCTTCCTGAGATCTTCAAAGAAAATTGGCTGCATTTTTGTAGTTACGTTCACTCGTGTAGACCGTATCTGAAAGCAACTATCTTTCAAATTAGGCGCCTTCAAACCTTCTTCGGGGTTAAATCGAGTGGATGTTAGAGTTGTAAGTGCACTAATATTCTATAGCACTTGAAACAGATTTGAAATTGGATAATTAGTAGGTCCACATAACCTTTTACGAGTAGCTTCAGATAAATTTTACAAGCACCTTACTTAGTCTGAAAATCAAGTTCAATTCTTCTATGATATTTTTGCTTTCTCTTTGAAAGCGACAGCCTGATCCATCAGCCTCGATCATATTTTAACTTACCCTGAGCAAGTTGTCCTTTCTGTTGATGATAACAGCAGTTATCTGCTGGTCCATAACAATAAGGATTGTATAGAAAGCAGCAGGGAAGAAGGCAACGACGGCCACGATGGGACTGGCACGAGTAATGTCGATGAGCCATGGACGGTCTATGGTCGGCTGTAATGGCAAACTTTTTCAGCAAAAGAGTGGCTGTGAGCTGAACGACACCTTGAAGCTTTCGGGCACGTTGAGGCTCGGTACGTCTAGACCGATGAAGTGTGAGAATGCAGTCATTACGACGATAGCAATGACCACTCCGAAATCACTGATGGCGTTACGAAGCTGAAAAGACGCTGATACAATGAACTTATGCAGCAGTTGATATCTTCGAAAATATTCTTAATGAAATCTTTGCCTTATTCAAAAGGTGTTCGAAATGGTTGTTTCAATGATGCAAACATATTAGGCTGTTCCGGAAGTCCTTTCGCACATTTTCAAAAAAAATTATAGTTTCTTGCATCTTGATAGATTCCATATCAGATTCTTTTTGTGAGCAGACTCTGCGCTTTACAGGAGTACCTTGAAGTGAAAGTACGAGTGAACGCGAGAGCTAGAAGCAAATGAAGAAAGTTATTTAAGATTAGCATTCAAAATAAAGGATAAAATACAGGCCTATTTTATCACATAAGGAGGAATACTTTTGTAAAGATTATCTACTCCCATTTGGTTCTTTTGCAGTGACCTTTAATTATTTTTAGTAATCTTGCATGAAAAATTTGAGTAAATTTCTCCACTCTTATTTTTCATATTTCAAACTAATTCACGGCAAAGGTACTACCGTGATTTTCACAACTTTGCTCACAAACAAAAATACTTTCAGAATTTTTCATTGGCCTTGCTTATGTCTTAATCTGAGTAATTTTCTTCATTTGCTTTCACTCTCGTTTACTCATACTAATTCAGGTCGAAAGAACGCTGTCGCGCGAACCTTGCTCCCCACTAAAGATATGCTTGAATTGAAGATGCCAGAAAGTTAGGTTTTTTTTCAAAAGGTGGATGGAACACTCGAACCAGATTCTATAAAAGTTTCGTTTACTTTGCCTCCTAATGGGAAATAGTCATAACTCTTTCAAAACTACTTGATCAAAAATTACAGTTTTGTTGGGTCGAGCCTTTCACTATCAAAGAGCATACTGTAATAGCGAGCCGAAAAGGCGAAAATCAGAATAGTTCAAACGCAACTTCGAGATCGTTTCTGACACAGCGCTTTTACATTGAATGAATGGTTTATAAGCCGCACCCGTTCCGCAAAATATGAGGAATACTCTCTGACCAAAGGGATTCCATGCAGTTCTCTTAGAAATTTTTTTTCGAAATTAAGAAAGTCGCTTTTTTGACTGTATATGCGTTAACACTATTTTGAGATATTTTTCTTATTCAGTCACCGCTTCAGAAATCGGTTCAATTCTGTTTTTCGTAATTTTCCAAAAACCAACCGTGGATAACAAATACTTGGAGTTTCGGAAGCGATCCAAACCGTATGCCAAAGCAAATGTGCCGAATGTCAAAAGCACAGAGAGCATATAGACATCTGGTTTGAAATGGCACTGAAGTCCGACGGCTTCTCCTCCTTTCGCCGCACATTCTGAAAGGAAAAATCGTTTAGCAGAAAAGGACTTTTTGCTGAACTTTTAAAAAGATTTTTGAAGAGAATTTTTTTTACCCTCTGCAGTGATATCTTTGAGCCTCAAGGTGACGGTAGCATTTTTTGTCGGATCCAGTTCATTTATATGACAAAAACACGGTGACTCAAAGACTTCCTAAACATTCATTTTTTCCTAGCAATTTACACAATGTGCTGATTTTGTTACCCTTGGATCGGTGACGATAGGGGCATCATGTGATATTTCCATAAGCTTTTCAAGGGACTGGATAATGAAGATTACAGAAATAAGTGTGGCGAACGCCTCTTCAGTGAATCTGAATAGATATTTGTTAACTGCAAAATAATCACTAGTCTAAGCAACGGACTTGTAGGAAGGATAATTTTGCAATAAGACCCGAAATTACACATACCTAGAGATAAGGCCAACGAGCGCTGACATATCGGTAGCAGTAAGTACGAGCAGAATGAATGCTATCCATATGCCAACCCAGCATCGAAATGGTAAGAACTCCCAGCCGTTACCTCTGAAGTATACCCATAAGTCACAAAAAGTAAGATTCGCATGAGATGAAAAGTTGCAATTTCAAAAAAAAAACTAGTTTTCTTGAGTGCTGCTCACATGCAAAAATCAAATAGAATATTCTCAAAAACCAGCGTAGGACCCGTCGCTGAGAGAATGTTGAGCGGTTGTCCTGAGAACAGTGCGAATATCATTCCAGAGATGCCTCCACTTAGTATCGCTTCTATTGATGCCTTAACGACGGTTTTGAACATGAGGTGGTGCCAACTTTTAAAGTGAGCCCTACCATCTGGTGATGTAACATCCGTTCCATTACAGCCCCAAACGTGATGATAGATGTGATGTTGGCAAAGAATAGGAAGATAGTAGCTGCGAGTGATTGTGACAGTCGTCCCCCGAAGAAATCCACAAAATCCGACATGAACCATGGTGCTTTGGTTCTGGAATGGGTTTTTGAGACGATGTTGTAAATTGGTAGAGAGACTGAAGAAGTACAAGGAAATTAAAAATTCATAGATTACCCTAAAATCAACGAATAACGTCAGAAATTGTTTATTTCACAAGAATTTCTACTACTATTATTCAAGGAAAGTTCTGCCAGTCCTTCTAAAAATTACGAAAATTGAATGCGAGTAGGAGTTGGTTTGGCCTTAGGGTCCTATACACATGATCAAAATATCGTTGATTGACAGCCTTTTAAGATGAAGATATAAATAAAGTTTAGCTTAACCTCTATGGCCAGAACTTTCTTTACGACCTAATATTCAAGTCTCCTGCTAAGCACCCAACCCACCTCGCTTTTTCCTAAATATTCTTCTGCACATGAATGCAAACAAATAAATCTGTAAAAGCAACTGAACCCACTTTATATCTTGCCAAAGTCCTCCGAAAAGTTTGCCTGTCCTGACGATACCACCACCGTGCACCTCTTCAACCTCTTCGTCCTCAACTTCGTGATCTCGGTAAGTAGCGTAGAGCATACCAACGGACCTTGTTTGCTGAAAAAAGAAGAAATTCCCTAGCCTTTTTTGAGTACTTTTCACGAAAGCAAAGAATTTTATAGAACAAAGATCAATCGACGTTTACAGCTACTTTGTGTGATTGCACAAACTTACAAGTTTATACATTGCAGATTCCAAGTGCTATGCTGAATCGCATCAACGAGATGAAGCCGTGATTCGACGCTGTGAAAGGTACAGGAGTTCTCATTGGCGGCTTCATATCGGGCAGCCCTTTTCTTTGTATTTTTAGGTCTAATTCTTTGCATTGCCATCATCATTGAAATCATTCAACTGTACTGAATTCTCCTTTACGTGTTGACCGAATCGACGCTTACCTATGGGTGTTATACTGTATTGATCCGTTCGGTTGTTAATGCGCTGTTTTTCAACTAAAGTTTGTTTGCCCAAGCCTGGGGTTTCACCACAAGTGAACGGTGTCGATATTTTGTGTTGGTAGCACGGCCACAAGAAAAGCCAGGGAACCACCAAACAGCAAGTTACGTTACCATACATGCATAAGTACGATTTTCTACACAAGTGTACTCTTTTTCTACGTCTTGCTACCGTTCTAGTGTTAGTTTTCTCTCAATTTTGGATGTCTCTTCAATGATGTTAATAATTTGCAGCCACCGTGCTGCGCTCGGACTTGGGCGAATGCAGCGAAAGTGCTGGGCTAAGACCGAGTGTATCTCAATGATCTTAGCTTAGCCATGACAAAAATTGTGCCACATACTTTTGTTTCGGTCTCCCTTGGCTCCCATCGAGTTTCTGTTGAGCACACGCCAGGCGGTACAGCAACGATCTGTGAGATGAACTCATCGGCAGCATCGGCAATTGTGAACGGCTCGAGAGTGTGCAGCGCCACCTTTCGGAAAATCTGCGAATTGAGTATCATAGTACAATTAAGATTCCTCATAGTTAGAAAACATTACCTCATCCGACAGAAGCGATCCGATTGTACGCCCAATGCTTATTCGTTCCTTTTCATAGTTCTCTTTTGGACTGAGAAGAATGAAGAGAAAACGTATTGGTACAGGCAGGTCCGGGATTGTTGGATAGAGCTTCTGTAGTGGTCAGAAAGTACTCAGTATCAAATAATCAATTATTAACCAATGGAAAAACAGGAATGCTTCGGGAAGGATAACTTATTTTATACCCAGTAGTTTTAGACAAATCAATTCTAGAATTATTTGGCTTCATAAAAATATCGAGTGGAATATTAAAGTGTCTCAAAAGTATGTACACACTATTTGCTTAAAATATCACTTCTCAGAATGTCTTTTTCAATTTTTGGACATTCTGTAGAACTGGCTTCAGCTCAGAACTACGGTATAGAGCGGATCGATAGTTATTCTTCGTTACTGAAGAACTACGTTAGGGACTTCTAATATACAGCGCCGCTGCATATGCTGCTTGAGGAAATATTATCAAAAAAATGGATGTAGCAAATTTCACGCTTGCTGACATCATCACACAACTTTTTACAATTGTTTGAGTCTTGTAATTACTATTCGGAACATATGGAAAAAAGCTTTGTTGCATGCTCAAAACTCTCAAGTTCCTAACGTAACCCTGCTGTTACGAAGATCAGTTGCTAAATTGATCCATGCTGTGTTAAAACCTATACTAGACTATGGTTCTCAAAAGTCGCAAAAAACTTGAAGATAGATATTTACGACAGGAGTATATGCTTTTTTGGGACACCCTGTATAAAATGATAGTATAAATGCAAAAAATTTTCTCTATGTTAATTAAATGAGACTTTTTATGGGTGTGAAAAAAGGTGAAAACTGACCAAATCGGCAACCAGATTTACAATAAATCACGCAACTGAAGTAATAGCTCGACCAAATATCCTCCCTCCCCGCCTCTCCCTCTGCCCTCCTATCTTTCTTGAATAGTACAAACCTGTGGGTACTTTAGGCGAACAAATGCCGATGCAGCTCGCTCCAGCTGAACTACCCGTCCGACCAGAATTGCCGCGCCCTCGATGTTTGTTGGCATTCTCTTCATCGTTCGACGATTGGCCTAGTATTTTCGGTTGAAAAATTGGATCAAAATTAGCTAATGCTCACTTTGATGATGTCGAGCAGTGGCTTAATGTCTGGTTGCTCTTCGGTGCTGTCATCGTCTTTCATTGCTTCGCCATTCTCCACATACTTGGCTCCACCACTACTTTCATCTCTTACGAGACGCGCATGGTGCTCTGTGCTGTCTTCTGAAAAAAAAAACCCTTCGCTACCAATGATTTGGGAGGAATTATCTATGATAGTACCAAAGTAATTTTTTCCAGGGACGGCACCCAAATGTTGTTTTGGAGCCATGAGTATGTCGCGAATAGCATTTGTTGCAACACCTCTCACCAGGCCTCGTTTCACCCATTCCTTTACGACAACGTCTGAAATATGTGTATTCTGTATTAATTATATATATAGCGAACCCAGAAAGTACTGGAAATGGAAAAATGTCAACGAAATCTGTAACTATCCAAACTTCGTTCGTTCACCCCTTCAGGGAGTAAAAAAAATTAGAGCCCTCCTCCGAAAGTTTTTGGTAAAGAAGGATATGTAACACGCCTTATATAGATCACGAGTCCGAAAATGTATCCAACTTTTGATCGCTAATACTCTACTATCTAAAAAGCATTCGCGAACTTCAACTACATACGTAGCTCTCACTGAAACCCTCTATTTTATTCCATTGCGTTCCAAATCAAAAACACCAAAGTGTTAGTCATACATGAAAAAGAATAATAACAAAAGATCACCACGTCATCCGAAGTCTAGTTTAAAGGACTTATATAGAAAGAAATAGTGTAGCAATACTGTAGAAAGCTTGCAAAACATGTCTCAGGGTTGCATATATGTGCTTGCATAGACTCTATGGAGAAGTCATGCCTCCTCCTTTGCAAGCAAGAAACGATTTTATATTATTCTATA
Source organism: Cylicocyclus nassatus (assembly GCA_958299035.1). Taxonomy (NCBI): domain Eukaryota; kingdom Metazoa; phylum Nematoda; class Chromadorea; order Rhabditida; family Strongylidae; genus Cylicocyclus; species Cylicocyclus nassatus. Next base: position 39,208,774 of record CATQJL010000305.1, read on the forward strand.
TTATACTAAAAGCAAATCGGAATTTTGGTTGGCGGGTATTCTGGCAAGCCCCGAACAACACGGTTTAGTGGGGAGGGTACTGAGTTCCGAGGATAATTGAAAATTTGCAAATTGAGCAAGCGTCAGTTAGAGTTAGCAACTTTGCCGAGCTAGTCATATGTTGGCGGGAAGGCTGGGCTCTAAACTATATGATTCAATTCAAGTTGATAGAATACAAATCTAGCAAAGCAGAGATCATAGAATTTGTAGGACACATGCGCTGATGGAAAGTCAGAAATGCACACGGCTGGGAAGAAAGAGCATGAAACGACTGGGAAGGAAGTTCTACATGCAAAGAAAGAAATCCTTGAAGTTCCTCTTCTTAATTTCACATTTGAATGATGTACTATTTTCGCCAACTAAAAGTTCCTTCAAAATTTTCCAACTTTCTTCCTCACTGCACCGACAAAAAACTCATTTTCGAACAGAACAGAAGCCATTTTTCCCACCATTTATGTAAATAAGTAAAAAATCGTTAGTCCTTTTATGATTAGGTTTGAACACCCACTACGTATGAGGCCTCAGCTCAATTTCGCCTCTGTAAGTCCTAAATGCAAGTACAGGATCGTGAATAGCTCTCCGAAACTCTTCGGTACTCAAGACCAAGTGTTTTCAAGCCTTCGTCATAAGAGCATTGCGCCATGAGTTTCAAAGTCATCATTTTGCACTGGTAAACACATAAATCTCTAAAGTCCTTGGCTCAGAGCTTAATAATCAGGCATCTTACGTCAGTAGGAAGTTTCCAGAATGTCTCCGAATGTTTAAATATTACTTATATTATATTTGCAGAAAGGGCGATTCTTAGCCTACAATGTTATGCAATGTTTAGGATCGAATTACTTACCAACTATGCAATCATATCCGGTGCTTTCGTCATCTAGAAGGACAACACCTTTTTTGAAGCAGTTCCTAGCTTGCATCATGGCCTAAAGTACACATTATCGAACGAGAAAACTCAAAAACTGTGTTTGGACATTGAGAACTTGGACTTGTGACTTGGAAGCCTTGACGGAGCCATTGCCCACGTGGCAGCGAATCATTTATTCGCAGGTTAGAACTTCAACATTGAACTCCGGCCCAGATCGTAGTCGCCATGGTCCTTGGGTACGGTATAGAGTACGGTCTGGGCTGAAGGCAATGTGAGATTCACAATATGAATATGTTATGCGGTACTGCTTGTCAATGGCCTAGTCTCCTCCCGCTTTATCAGTTCTCAAGAACTTTCTCAGGACCAGCTAGGCTCACCTGCATATGCAGCAGGGATATATGAGGTTTGCTGAATCGTGTGAATCCTCCTTCGACCATCTGCTCATATTTGATCCATCTATATGATAAAAGCCTTATAGAAAAACTGAAGGATGTAAAGGTGATTACCGAGTGCTTTGCTTCCAAATCTCTCCGTCCTCGCTCTCTTCTAGTGTCATCATCTCGGTGAAAACAAGTGGATCATCTTCCGGATGCAGAAGTACCAATCGTCGAACATTCTCTACAGGACCTGTGGAGTCGAAGGTGGTTATATGTTCTAGTATGGTTTAAAAGTCTAATTCAAATATATAGGTACTGATTTTCGGAACCTTTTCATTTTTCTTGTTTACTAGTTGGACTGATCTTTGATACGAGGCGTACGGTCAAGGAAAATTTTGAATAGACGATCCATCATACAACTATATTCCCATCTCTTTGATGTGTATTACATGAATAATCATAACCGTTTTCGGAAGATGAATGACATGTTTATCATTTGTAGAATTGTTACGAAGGGGAATAGCCCCAAACAAAGTTTTTTTTCCAATAAAAAAGTTTTGGCAAAAAAGGATAACCAGAAAATGTTTTGGAATGATGCGGAAAATCGATCCTTTACAAGTAGGTGACTTCTGCTTATAATTACTCACACTTTGAAAAATCAGTATTCAGTTCAAGCGCATATAAAGAAACGTTGAAAGAACTGAATGAATAAATTGAATGCAGCAATAAGAGCAGATGTCGGAGAATGTAGGAATCTAACAATAAGAATACTACTTTCGAGTCCTCCTGTTAGAAGAGAAAAGGAAGGAAAAAAGAAGGTTCATTTAGTCCGCGGTATTTTCGCAAAATATTGGAAAACTATTGTACTTTATGCTGTTTGTATGCATTATGTATCGATCTCTAAAGAAGATATCTCTTGTGACGCCGATATCCTTTTTTTGCAAAAATCAAAAGTACTTCTTTCGTGAAAAACAATTTTCAAAAAATAGGCGTTAAGACCTAAAGAGTTATGAAGGTTTCTTGATCAAAAATATAGAAAGTATTCAGTTTGCATGTTGAAGTTTGAAAAAATTTCAACATTTTCCTAGCTCAAACGACTAGAACGACGAAATTCTAGAACAACTTGCCATATTCTTAAGCATTCCTACAAATATACTAAGTAGCGAAAAAAATGAAAACTTGCAATGAAAAAGTTTGAAAAAGCTTATCAAAATTCTACCATAGCAGGTACTGAAATTAGGTTCAGTATAACTTCACTATAAGTAACTATCTTTTCTAGCAATGACACGCGAGGGCAAACTTCATTGTAACGGAAATTAGTAATCGAAATCAACTTACTGTCAATATGATTTCCCAAATTAACAATCTGACTGACAGTGATTGGATCCAGCAACAGATCACCTGAAATGCACGAGAAGGTCACTCCAAAGCTTGAAGCGAGCAGCTCCTACAACCAACTTTCTTGCCCGATTTTACTGGATATGGAGGGTCTGCGAACTGGATCTGTTACTGAGGATTTCCTATAGCGAGAAGCAGCGGCTGATCCTCTCAGCTCGGGGATCCCCGCCAGGCTCAGCGAACGGGCAGGCATTCTAAATTTGCGAACTGTTAGAAGCTTGTAGTGAACGACACCGTAAGATGGGACAAATGAGCGAGACGGGATCTCCCGCTAAGGGATATGTCGACTCATCAGCAGCGAATAAGTGGAAAAGCACTCTGGCGTGAACTTTTACGAGCGATCAGCCAACAGTCGATGACCGTACGAATTAAACAGCTGACTGAGAGATGGACAAAGAAAGGACCACTAATGCACATTTTTGACCTCGATTTTTCGAGAAAAGTCAAAATAAACACTACTAAACCGGGCAGACCAACTAAATCTACATCAGATTGGTCAGGTCAGCTTGCTCGTTCAAAGCATATCATGTTCAACATTGAAGTTTATATATTAATTGACCCTCTGTCTGTTTTAAGTGCCTGCTGGAAGTACACAGCAGTCAGTATTTACATTTCAACTTTCATTATTTGTTTCCGTATAGGTCAATTTATGGACATGGTCTGTACTTTCCTTATCGGTGTGTTTAAGTATTATCAGCGTAATATTATTTATAGCTTAGTGATTACAATAATAAAATGAATGAAATTACAAATAAAGATGAATAATATTGAATAGAACTACATACAAAAGTTAAAACATAAATATTAGTAAAAAAGTACCAAGCGAAGTTGAAATGAAGTTCATAAAAAACAATAATATTCAATAATAAAATACAGATATTGTTATTTGACAAAAAGCAATTACTGTCAAAGTACATCAAACTTAAGTGATTCATTGAGCAATTGCCAAGGAGTCAACTTTCTTGTCACCCAACTAATCAGCATGAATCACCGTGATAGCTAGTTCTCTAATTTATTCCTTCACAATTGGTCCTGTGAACCGGCTCAGGTCGCTTTTGAACCTAACAAATTGATCAAACCATTTTTTCCCAGAAGATTTGCATCAAAGTTGTTTAAGACTTCGTGCAAAAATTGCTCAAAAACTGATTCAGTATACTTCGTATTTTTGTATTTTTGTTCTTAAATAAGTGTGATAATTTACCAAAGGCATTGAAGAATTTCTTCAAATTATAATATCAGGTTGTTCCATAAGTTCGTCCGTCTTTATCCCAACATTCTCACATTTTTCATGGCTCCTAGAAAAGCTGTCGAATTCTTTTCGATAGAGCAAAACAAGCTCTACAAAGCGGCTCTCAAACACTTGCACAGAGTTCATCTCACACTGAGTTGACAATCAAAATCCAAAACCTTTTAGAAGCTTGAAACAAAACTTTGCTTAAAAAAATTCTGGGAAGCTTTAACTTGTTCACGCATATACACTTACCATCTAATAGCTATATGCACACTTGTCGTATTTTTTTCACCGCTAAAAATCGAGAAAGAGAAGGCATGTTTTCTTAAAACGATACTGAGCTGCTCCCATGTAGGTAGATATATAGCATAAGCCTTTAGAAGTATAACCACAAACTCTCAGGCTTCTACAAACAATAGTTTGTAGAAGACAATTTTTCGACAAATTTCAATTTAGCGTACAAAAGCTGAAAAGGCGTGTATTTTGGGCTTATTTCTGTTTCTCAGTTTCTAGCACTGGAAGAATACAGCAATGTGCATTGAAATAATAGATGAAGAGTGTACATGCACAAAAGCTTTTTTGAGATTCTAAGCAGGGTTCTGGATTTTTTGAGTTTTCGGGTTTGTCAAAGTTTTTAGATTTTGATTTCTAACCAGAGCTCGGCACGAGGTGGCTAGTTGAAAATGCAAAAAAACGAAGTTCCCCTTAACTTTTGCGAATTTTTACGAAGTACCCTTTGACCCTAGACCATAATCCCTAAAAAAATCTTCAAGAACCGAAACGTCGACTAAAGAACTTTTAAGCCTACAAAAACGAAACCCCCTTTGCTTTTCGTCCCAAAAACGATATCCAGCTTGCTTGTAAGCCACCTGTGCCGAGCCCTGTTTCTAACTTGAGATGGAGCTGACCCTGAGCATACGTTTAGACGCCACTTTGTAAAGCTTGCTTTGTTCTGAAAGATTTCCTACAGCTTTTTTGAGAGTCACGAGATATAAGAGTTGTCGGGATGAAAAATGTAAACGGACGGAACTTATGGAACAACTCAGTAGTAGGAAAAAAATAAATGATGTCGACAGTAAAAATTCTGGAACCAATTTCTACTAGCTTAACAATGCACGAGTTTTTCTAGCTAGAAAAAAATGATAATAGGTTGTCCAAGTCTTTACATATTTGAACCTTCAAATCGATATCTTTTAAGAACTAGGCTAAAAGGCTGCATTTGTGTCATTAATTCTAAGTGAATAAGCTATATAAGCGCGTATTTGCGAGGAACACAGAGTCGTTACATGCAAAGTTTGAAAAATCAGCTCATCAATTGTTTTCTTGATTCGTAGCTATCAGAAAAATGCGGCGAGTGCATGTAAAATCTGGGGAGGAGAGTACATGCGTGAGCAAGTCGGAAATGTGCAGTCTGTTTTGAACTGAAATGTAATAGTTTTCGTTTTTTCGGGAATTCAGAAATATTTCTTAGCTTGAAACTCAATGCTGATCAAGAAATGCCATCTTGTAGAGCTTGCTTCATTCTATCAAATGGTACCCCGCATTCTATTAGTTTTAGAAAAAAAAAGCTGATTCATGTTGGTGAGAATTTCAGGCATGAAAAGACTTATGGGACAACCTAATACATGAATAAAAAACCGATATGAAATCACATCAATAAACTTCATTTATAGCTTCAGGTATGCAAAAAAAGCTAATTTTGTACCATCATGAGCTGCTGGGTTGTGCCAAAATAGTTCTGTTTTAACTTCTTCAAAAAGCTCGCGACTTCTAAATACCTACCAACAAAGGAACTTGAAAAACTGAAAGAGATGACTATCCTCAAAATGTTACATTGGTATAAGTGCAAAACTTATAAGACATTCTAATAAGTTCGGAGGTAGAATAGAATTTCGAATAGAATGTCAACAGCCGTATAAAAAGCTATTGCGAGCCTGTTCTCGTTACCTGCAAAGTGATTTCTTTTCCAAGAAAGGTGTTAGAAAAATTTAAGAATTTGTTGGTATGGGCTGAGAGTGTTTCCGTACAAAGTGGGCACAAGGACTACCTTCCTTCAGAAGTGGTAAACCGAATTTGATAAAGATAAAAAAAATTGTGTAATGAAATGAAGTGACCATTCTTGACCGTGCAAAAGTACGCATTAAAAAATTAAACTTTATAATTTCATTAAAATTCTTGGTTGAATGAGGACAAATCAAGCAGTGTTCATGCTTATTCCTGTTATCTACACCCATTTAATCTATATAGTGACCAAGTTGGAGGTCCGTAGGAATTCCCTGAAAGGAGATTGGATTTGTAGGATGCCTGAAAAATTCGGATTTTTGGCTCCAAATTTTACTTGGATTATGATTAGGCGGACCGTTGGTGGTCATTCTGTAAAACTTGCTTTTATCTATCGAATGGTACCGTCTGCCAGCAAAACAAAAGCAGCTTGGTTTATTTACGAAAGAAATTTACTTTTGGGAGACAGCCTAATACAAGTAGCCACTATAATTTCTTCTAGCAAAAAAGAAGCGAAAAGCGAGTAAGTTTTACAAATAGATAAAAGCAGCAAGTGACTGCAATTTGGAGGTCGACCCACATGGTCATCATCTAATCATGTGGAAAATTATATAATATCATCAAAGAATTAGTAGGATGAAGAATTAGCGCAACGTAGATCAAGGTAAGCATGGCTGCAGTTATATTTAGACGATGAAATGGAAGACAGGAGTGTTTCGACTGCAGATGAACCTGTTTTTTGACGGTAATTCCATTTGATATGTACGACCAGTATCCGTGAAGTTCCAATCGTCAAAATACGTTCCTCTATAGTAGCAGAAGAATACTTTACACTTTATCTCACAATGTCGACGTTGTCAAAACATATTTGCTTCCCAAACTTCAAATAATAAACAAATAAACAGATAACGTATACGTATGAGCGCTTCGCTACTGTGCATCATATCACATCACGTAATAGTGTTAGAAGCAAAACCATTATATGCTATCAGTAATGGTTATAAGGGTAAATAAATGAATGATCAAATGATTAACGCTTAATTAGCAACCTCAAATGCGGAATCAGATAGTTAAGCAAAAGTGTGGAGATGTTAACCTACTGATAATTTGCAATACTTAATCCAATCAAGGAGTTCCTTCCGTACTGGAATATCAAAATTTATATCGACACAACATCAAACATCAAAAGTTCTGCGGTAGATTGAAACAAAACTCTCTCAAAAATTTGGAAGATTCATAGTTTTGTTTTAACAAGTTCCTTTGATGCTAAGGATAGTGAAAAGAGCAATTTTGCCCTTCTGTTAATGCTCTAAACAAAACTGTTGTACGATCGTGGTGACATAAGCTGTTGAAAAAAACAAGCACCGAACTCGTCGAGTTATCAAATTGCTCTCATCCATTTTTGAGTCTGACAAAATCTTACATCGCTAGCAATATAGTTCTCACAAGACACATTTTCTTGAAAGAATGTGCATCTATTGTCTCTGCCAAGAATAAGGTTTTGTCGCTTTTCTCAGTGATGATTTTTAGGTATTAGGCTGAGAAAAGTCTTAAAAACTGTAACTTTTTGTCAGTTTATTTGTAACTTTTTCTTACTTGATGATTTCGTTTAGCATCAGTTAACTGAAAAGTCATACTCGTGTATTTTTTAATTTCATCTTGGCGGCTCTTTAATAGACACAAAAATTATAGGTGTAGAAGCAAAAGAAGAAGATGACTTAAGTTGTAATGATTTCAAGCATGTTCACAAGAGGCCTAAAAACTTTGCAATAAAATCCGGAACAATCATTAACAAAGTTATATTACCTCTTTCTAACTGAACGAGTTTTGTGTTGATCGAATGGATCGATCGACCTGATCGAACCTCTATGGAAAGCGATTATTTTCGTGAAAATTGCTATAAAATAAAAGTGCTGCACTGTGGTCTCTTCGAATAAAAATCTTTATATAAAGAGATCGTTGCACCTTTCGTTATGTAAGAGTAGGAGGCCATTAAATTCATGAAACATTTGACGACAAGCAGTGGAATATATAAACCCTTTTTGTTCAGAAATGGCCCAAGCAAAGCTTTGGCTCAACCTATAAATTGGCAACGACAAGATATTTGACATAAAAATATAATTAAATACCAAACATCAATCATATCGAAATATTATTGTAATTAGTCCCTGAGACTTCAGTGAACCTTTGAGAACCAAGAATGCAAGGCTCTCGTTTTAATCTCATACAATGGAAACTGAAAGTTCTCCTTTCGTGTTAGTTAGCGTAATTGTTCAAATTTTCACAAGCTATTACGCTATGCACAACATAAAATATAGAAAAATATAAGTCAGGTCATTTAAAGCACAAGTAATAAGAAATTGGCTTTCATACATGGAGTTGTGTTTTTGAACATTTTCAATTTTCAAAGTTCTGTTTTTAGGCGAGACTCTGTTGCAAACATTGTAACCGTAGATGCGATTATTGGAGCAATGTCTAGACAAATCATGAGAAGTTCGTCGTTATGTTCCCTTTTCTCAACATTTCAGGGTTACGAGTGCAAAAAAAATTGGGATGGCGTTCTAAGATGATGTAGGAGAGCGGAAGCTTGTAATTACGCTTTATTTATCAACTTATGTACATTAGAAGCAACTTTCAGCACTTCATTAGAGGATCGAATTACGGTATGTAACTAAAAGGAAGAGCTGGTTCTTCGAGTATGAAATTGTATTCGCACTTTAGCACGAACATAGGCGGAAAATTCAAAAGAAGCACGCTAACATTGCGGATGAAAATTTGCATGAAGTCGAAAAATGTAATTGAAGCACAAAATCATAAAGCAGGCTGAGTAAGATTTAGTGATTAGCGAGTAAAACTGCTGCCTTAAATGATTATTGCACTTTGAAGAATGTCCTGGACTTGCACTAGGGCCGGCCACCATCAGAAATATGTCGCATTTGGAAATGAAATGTCGTTTTGACCTTGTTAGATTGCATATCATTTCTGCCCCCACCTTCTCTTACTCAACAGCAAAAAAAAACCCGACAATTATTTTTCGAGACAAAATAGGAAACCGAATTGTTCAAAGAGACATGAAACAAGTGCTGGGCTTGCTGGTGACGGCAAAACCATAGCAGTCAGGGCTAGGCACGAGCTGGCAACAGGGAAGTATCAGAACAAAGCCCCTTTTGATCTTCAAAAATTCCGTACGAAGTCCCCTTTGACTTTAAACCCCATACGTAAAAAATGCTTGAAGAAAACGAAGCGTCGTCTGAAAAAATCGTCGCATATTGATCTTTTGTACCAAAAAACGATGTTCCCTTTGCTTTTGTCCCAAAAACGATACTAGCTTGACCCGATGCCAGCTGTACCGAGCCCTGATAGCAGCACCTGATCTAATTCAACAGAAGGGTATGCTTTCGGTAGTAATAAGTTATAAGCTTGAGCGAAACTAAGTTTTACAAGCTTAGGAAACAAAAGTATCTAGGCTCTGTTCCAGTGCTTATCAGCTGAAAAGGAACATAAAGGCCACGGCACTTCTATAAAAATTCGCCAGCTGAATTTGCCGATTTCAGCTGTTCGACAAGTGTTTGCAGAGCCTTTATATAACGAGTCAAAGAGAGGGAGTAGAAGGAGCGTTCATAAAATGTGTTAGGTCGTTGCATAAGTTTCGTTACATTTTCTTCTTCTACCTCTCTACTGGACACTTCGGCAAAGTCTCATATTTTTCGACAAGAAAAAGAGACGAAAGGTTATGCCCCATTACTGTGTTACGGTTTCAAATTCTCCTTTCCTCCTTGCTAGCTCCCGGAAGAACAGGAAAATTGAAAACCATTATTTAGGCTATATGATGCTGCGCAGTTGACTGACAGCAATCGTAAATTTCTAATACTTCAAAGGATAATCATTCTACACAGTTTCATTTATAAAAAATGTTAAGGGATGAATAAAATATTAGACACATGAAAGAAACTTTAAAAAAATTTTCGTGGGTTTTTCACACTATCCGGTTTCGGGGCTAAGAACTATATCGGTAGCGCAGCTTCCCTGGCGCCCCTCGTAGTAGTTCTCAAGGAAGCCTTAAAATTAGAGCGAAAGACTACAGCAAAACTTATATCCAGAGTACTCAACATCGTCTTTCCCCTTTCAGACACTAATGATGGAACTTCAGAGCAAGCTTGGAAAAAATTTCGCATATAAACCATTCTGACTGGTTCCAGCGACAGGACTTATTCTAAGTTTTTTATTACCACCACTTACTATATTAAGATACTTGTGAGGAAATGAAAGTTGATACATTCATTCCTTTAGCGATATGCATTACCTTGGATATATTTAGTTTGACAGGTGGTTTCGAGATCTGGCAGTGCCGTGGGAAGTTTTTAATTCAATTCTTGTGCGTATTTTGGCAAAGAAATAGGTGAAAACATTCTATGTTCGAATGTACTAAAAGACCAGAGTATGAGTTTGTCAAAGGGCCTTCACTTGGCAAACATTACATTATCATTGGAATAATTATTTCTCTGTGGAATTGAGGAATTAACAAAGCTGAAGATACATGTGTGATACAAAGGTTGTTAAAAAGAAATTAAATGCAAATTAATTCTGTGCTAACTAGTGACGTTGCGATTTACGCGACATTTCGGACTATGGCTCCAGACATACTTCAAGCGATTTCAGTCACAACGCGATTTGGCAATACTCCAACTGTTTGCAATCCATCTTGAGTGCAAATTGGAAACTGGAGATAGCACTAGGCATTTTGTCTCAGCTGTTGCATTTGAATTCGGGCGAATTGCCAGATCCGACTAAAATCGCGTGAAGTATGCCAAATACGTAAATCGCTGAGGGCATAGTATAATTCTGAAGTGTTTTGCAGTGTTTAAGCTCTCATAAAATAATTAGGTCTAGCTCTGGCTTGAAGAAACAAACTTGAATTTAATTAGAAAAGGTTTATACATCAAGCTATTCAGCACTTCCATCGCGAAATTGCTTTCATATCCCACTAAGATGTAAACATGTAAAGATAGATGTAAACAAAAGGGAACGAAAAAATGTGGTTATAACCCAAGAGAAGGCAGAATTCCAACAAAATATCAAATCAAAATTCATTGATGATAGAGAGTGCTAACAAAATCGTGGGATACCGACTTACACAGTAGCTGTGAATGTGTGAAACTCCTTACGTTTACAAAACATTGCTCGGTCGATATCTCATCAAACTAAAAGTAGTGAAGTCGACAGAAGCGTTCTAAGATCGGATTATTACGGATAAATCCGCATTAAGAGGGGTTCTCCATACTTCGAAGGAAAAAATAGGGACGTCACAAAAATTTGACACTGTACATCGCCTCTGTGATAGGTCGTAGTATATACAGTCGAATCATTTTATATGATCATGAGTGTCATAGCACGCACAATCCACCTTTGGCGTTCCCATCTTGGATGCGTAGGAGAAACAACCCTTAGTGTTTTCAGTCTGCTCTCAACATTTTCTTTCCTTTTTAGGTACTAATCACCTTAAATTGATGTAATCGATAACAATCGGTAAGTGCCTTGCATTTTTGCGATTGCAATTCAGGACGAGAACGCCAAAGGTGGACTGTGTGTGCAATGACACACATGATCATATGAAATGACTCGACTATAACTATAGAATAATACAGTGTGATGTGGTATAATAACCCTTTGAACCTGAAGACTAACATGTTTTCCTGAGATAGACGTAAGAACTGCCGCCAATCACATTTGTTCATAAAATCGTTTCCAGTATTTCAAGGCTATTAAGTTGATGCAAGTCGTAATTGGTCATTTTCTACAACTTTTATGGAATCGTTTGGTTTAGTGTGTAATACAGAGAATAAATCTCGTGGTTTCCAGAAGTGCCTGAATCAGAACTCTTCCCTGGCATATGACAACTATACCAGCTGATCAAAAAAATACCAAAAGGGTTCTTTGAATTTTGGTCTCTAAAACTACTGACACTTCAACTGAGATAGTTTTTAATTTTGCTTCTGAACTTATGATCCATTTCTATGTGATACTCGTGCTGATGGATGTTTTCAGAGATAATTGTAGCTTGAAAATCTTTACTCAAGTTTTCGGTCTTGATCAAATCAAAATTTTTTAAAATATATGGAAATGCAATTCAGATGTCAAATTTGGTGAGTTCTTTTCTGAGCAATATCAAAAGCCATTTCGTATTTTTTGCTATGAAACATATGCACCGAATTGGTGATCTGAGTATAACCTACTCAGTGCTTGCTTTTTCAGATAATAGTGTAGAGCAGGTAATTGCGTGCAGATTAATGAAACTATAGAAAATCGAAGCTGTCCTCAAAGCTATCTATGGATGAGCAAATACAAGTGCGTTTTGGAGAAACTCGCAACTGAATTAATTATTAGCCATGAAGCAATGCAAAGTTAATGGGTTGTCACCAAAATACCCGCGCTTCTAAAGATCCTTTGCATAAAGACTTGCTTTGATATATCTTCAAGGCCTGGCACAGCTATAGTCGGGTCATTCTGGATGTTATTTTTGGGAAGAAAGCAAAGGGGTATTGTTTTTGCTGGAAAGAGTTGGAACCTTCAAAGAAATTGGGTTAGCTGAAATCGTTCCAGCTGAGTGCCAACTAAACTAAACCCAGCTATTTGCCGAGATTATTAGTCAAGACTTTTCCAGACAGATTTTCGGCGATATTGAAATTCGTACCAGCAGAAAACGGTCTCATGCTCCTTTCACTAACCTCTCCTATAGCCCTTAGATAGTCTTATAGGCGGGCAATCCTGTCCCGATAACGATAATCATCTAAGCGAACATCGCGCATGTGCTTCATTTTCACTGGAAATTCGGTTCTCATAATGCCTACCTTTCATCTTCAATCTCTTTATTTTCCACGGACGGGCTGGGAAGGAGTGGAACATGAGGAAGGGGAGGGGGGATGAAGGAGGGAAGAGTGGCGGGCAGCTGGGTTTTAGCCTCTGTGGAGCATACGCGTTCGGCGCGCAGAGGTCAGAAAATCAAGAAAATTCGATCAAGTATATTCTAAAGTTTGATTGTAATCGTCTGAGAAGGGTCTCCCCTCTTTCACCGTTTGTTCCAGTGAGAGATTCTAGATCCCTTCTAGAGGCCTGTAGATAAAGAGGTGGATAATCTGTCTCACACACGCTAAAAGTTTTCTCGAAAGGCCTTCACAGTGAAAATCTAAGTTTACCCTTGTACGTATGCGATTGCTGGCTTAACCCTTTGGGACCAGGCGGTGGCAATTGCCACCACCAACTTTGAAGGACCTGCAGCAACGCCGCTACAGCATGTTCTTGGCACTCCCGATTACAGTAGTTCCAGATGGCCTATTGCTTTTTGACTGCGCACCGGAAGCATTTGTGCACGAAGGAACGATGGATCGCGCTCGGAGTTCTAGATGGCCTATTGCTTTTTGACTGCGCACCGGAAGCATTTGTGCACGAAGGAACGATGGATCGCGCTCGGCCCGCAATCAGACAGATTAGTCTAAATTTTTTTTGAAAAACATTGAGTTTTCATACTACTATTGTAACTGTTTAGTATGAGGTCGTAGAGTAATGTGTGGTAGTTGTTTGTGAGTCTACATGTTTTGGCTACTTGCCATAACCTTCAGAATTGCCGTACGCGATCGCCACCAGTGGACTTTGGTGGAACATTTATGGAAGGTCTTTTATTTAGAAGATGGACCGCCAACGAGCTTCGACAAGAATCTAGCTGGCATATCTCAACAAATCACATTGAAAGAAGCTGCGGCGGCATCATTGGCGAAGATGATGTTGACGAGGAGTTCGGAGACATTGAAGAAAGCGACGAAAAAGAACACGAAGATGAGAAAAGGAAGAATCTCTGGCGTCGCGAATGAACCAAAACAAGGAAGACCGGTGTCCAATTTTTCGAATATCATGACTGCACCTACTGCCGTTTCAACAAAACACCTGAAGCCCAGATTGATTCCTCTGAGTGAAGTTAAATATGACAGCGTCGGACACTGGCCGATACCTGAAGATGAAAACGAACAACGATGTAAACTAGAATCATATGGAGGGCGTTCACGCAATGTGAGAAATGTAACGTTCATCTTTGCCTGACAAAACATAGAAATTGCTTCAAAACTTTCCATTGTAAATAAGTGAAGTGTGATAAAAGTAGTTTCACTAAGGCCTGTTGGTGGCAAATGCCACCACTTTGTATTTTCTTACTGTATGGTCGAAAACTTTCCAAACTTATCTGAAGTGTTATTTATGTGCCCATGAGTAAGAATCAATGAAAAAGAAATTTTTTTTCTTAAGGGCAAAACGTCAGGTCCGAAAGGGTTAAAGGCAGTGGATCGGCAAAACTCAACAATTCAGAATTTCAACGCGGTAGCTTCCTTATCGTCCAAGTATGAAAATAGTGCAATCCCGGTTATTGCTCTATTAAAGAGCTAGGAAAATTATTACAGCTAATTTTGTTCTACTTGCACATTCAATTTTTCGCCCCAATACTCCCTCATAACTCCTCGTCCATAAGCGCTCTGCAGATAAGGAAGGCAGATTTGGAATTAGTAGTTTATGCCTTTTGATATGGTATACGCCCCATCTAAAAGGGCCACTTCGATCAAACATGCATTCTTTGTTAGACTGATACAACGAAAATTATCAGAAGACCGCAGTGACAAACTTGTCAAGATTTGTAAGATTGCTTTTTGATGATCATCATCTCTATCAGTTCTAAACATCTTTTGAAACAGCAGAAGTTGAGAAGAACTCCGAAAGCAAGTATAAAATAACTTTTGGCAAAACATTCCGATGGCAGTCTCTCAGTGGATGGTAGCTTACGATGACATATGTTACTCCTAAGACAAAAAATTAGAATATATAGCCAGAGAATGAGAATATATAGTGAAATGTCAGATGAAGAATAGCCACTCAACTTTTGGAAAGCATGCAAATTTCTCACGCCGAGAGCCAAGATTTCAAATTGGCTTGTCAGTATATTATTTTTAGTTACATAGGTGGAATTTCTTCAAACAACGGTACTCAGTGTTTGACGGTGACAAAAACCTTTCATTACCACTTCAGGTGTTCGCCATATTGGATTTCATAGCTTATTGCGTGTATTATTGACTTATTGTGAAAAAGTGAGAAAGTTTCAATAGCTTTTGAGAGCGAGGAATGTCGATTGAAATGAAAGTTAGGTGAGCGAAACTGTCTTTGCCTCACTGTAGTTAAAACAAATGCGTTTGGTTTCTTATAATGACATTTCTAAAGACATTCAAGTTGAGAGAGATTCATAAACCGCTGATTGGTAAGGTAGGAAAGTGAAAAAAAGCAAAGTTTGATAGAGCAGCAATAAGGTGGGCAAAAGAGAAAGACAAGAAAGTGTGGTAGGCAAGTCAAGCTACTGCAGCGAAGAACAAGTAATATGAGTAGCCGAAACTTTTTTGAAATGAGATGTGTCGATGTCGGTAGGTAATTTCACACAACTATGTTGAAATGAACTTTATGAATGCAAAGAATTTTGCGCGGATGTAAACATATATGAACAATCAATCAAAGTAGATTTCTAAAGAGTTGTGTTAGAGAGATGGGTTTGGCACAAGCAGTTGGTTTTTCCACTTATACATTTCTAAGAGAAAAAAGAAAGTGACGTAGAGTTGCCATGGTTGTCGGTTACAAAAAGATGGGTATGTCCACGAGCTGGTGAAGGAAACCACTGCTTACAAAGGATTCTATATCAGTTATCGTTATATCATGCATTACCCATGTCGATCATGTCAAGTAATTGAGTTGGTGTTTTGTGTCAAGAATACTTCGACGCAAAAACGCGATAACTGTATAACAGAATTATAACGTTTCGCAAGAAAAATCCTGAAAAAAATCAGAATCTTACTGTTCTTTGATTGAACAAGTCCACCAGAACATTGAACAAAAAGCTGTATCTAAAAGATATTGCTGTGTCACCAGCAATGTTCGACGCTATTCACATATTCATCAATGCCATGCGAATAACCTTTCGTCTTCAAATTTACGAGCCTCTGCTAGAGTGTATCGGTGCTCGTGGCATTTAAAAAAAGAATCACAGAAAGTTTTCAAATCAAGGGCTGTAAATGGTGCTAGGGTTAGCTAATTACATTACAAAAAGTCACATTTGCTGATTCCGGTGAAATTTGGATTGGCCTCAAACAAGCCCCCGAAAACCCTTTGTTGCCGTGGTCACACGATGCTGCATGGAATATAAATACGAAATCAATGAATCCGCATAGAAGCTTGCCCAAAATACTATCATATACGTGACTGGTCTAAGCCTACTTTCAGAGTTACCTCTATGCAAGTGTGGATCGGCACACCTCGGGCAGAGGATTTGGCACAATGGGCGCAGTGACAACTCTAGACGCTGCCTTACAATGCAGGTTGAGCAATGCGAGGGAAGGAAGTCTATTTGAAGCAAATTCAAAGCAAATGTTTACATCGTATTCTACTCTACAAACAGCCAACTTTACGTACTTTCCTTGCTGCTGAG
The DNA here is from genome assembly GCA_958299035.1 of Cylicocyclus nassatus. Taxonomy (NCBI): domain Eukaryota; kingdom Metazoa; phylum Nematoda; class Chromadorea; order Rhabditida; family Strongylidae; genus Cylicocyclus; species Cylicocyclus nassatus. The sequence continues at coordinate 39,225,192 of CATQJL010000305.1, forward strand.
TTGAAGGCAGCGTCCAGGCAAATCTGGGCACATAGCGATATCACGTATTTTGGGCATTTTGCGGGCCTCATTAAAGCACCTCAAGCGGCAGCGCAACATTTATTCACTGCTGAAAAGTTCGTCTCCGAACTGGATACCAAAATTGTATTAACGGACAACTTGCATCATGCTTACATGCTTTTACAGGTCTGGGATTTGGTTTGGAGGTGAATATCTCAGCCGCGAATGCACAACCCTACCTGCCGCTTGGGCAGTGTCAGCGTTCCAAAAATATTATGTTACCAGGAAAATATCCTAGGAATATTAGATTGCCCAGAAAATGATGTCGCATCACGTCTTACCGCAGCAGAGCAAATGTGAAGTCAGGGTGAGGGGTATCATTTGACAGCAAGCCATCTCTACAAGATGGCTTCAAAACGTACTAAAACTTTGCTCCATGTGCAATTTGAAGCCAAAACATTTAGGACATTCGAAAAATCGTGACGATGGCGCGACCGCGCGCAACACGTACGCACTTCCGATTCTTGGTTTCTATCTCTACTCGAATAGTGTTTCTGCTTACATATGATAGTATTCAAGCACTCAAAGTGACAGAGCTCAGCGTTGAGGTGTTGCCTGCTTGTATGGGTGTTCTATCCTTTTGTGTGCGAAAAGACCGCAGTCAACTCGTCGTCACGATTTTAAATTGAACCATACATATAAAGTCTCAAATTATCGAAAAATCAAGTTTCCATTGAATTTCTACTAATTTCCGATTTCTTCTCGTAAGTACGCTTACAACAGACGTCCAATTGTACTTTCATTGAATTTTTCAATAGCTAGAATGAGAAAAACGATAACCGGCCAAAAATACGAATACGTATCGCCGTTTTTGGATTTTTTATGCCGAAATTGATATTTCTCGAAAACTAACACATGTAAAGAGCTGAAAATTGATCGTTATAGTACATCCAAAGACTAACATTACAACACCAATTATTTGAGAAAGGCCCAGATTGCTTCGGAAAAAAAACATGTCAAACTTCCTTTCCTAAGATTTCTAGCCGTTGGAAATTACGAAACTGTGCACAAGAGAGTCTGAAGAGTGTATGCACTGAGGTGTGTAGAATTGTTTCCAAACTCAAAGATTCTTTTCTATTTTCCCGGCATTTAAAACCTTCCAAATTATGCCTTCAAATTTCAAATGTATCGTGCTTGATACTAATTTGAGAACTCCTCCTTGTAGAGAGCGATCTATTGAATGGTACTCTACTCTTTTCTCCATATTTAACCTGCCTGTTGATAGTTTCTGTATAATCACCCAACGGACTCCATAATCTAGCGCCTGCGGAAGCTCCGTAGGCTGAAGTGTAAATCACTCAGTTTTGAGTATTCAATCACTTAATGCGTTTTGGGCCGCGAAATCGCGCGCGGCGGAAAAGAGTGCACCTTCAGCCATTAGCCAACAAAGGGACCTTATTTTGTGGACTGTGGCTACATCTGTACAGCTTGTCAGATAAGTTCCATACTCAAAGTTCGGAGTGAATTCGCAGTGTTAAAATTTGGTCGCTTGAAAAGGACTTCTGTGCTTTTTTGAAAGATAGGAACAAAAACTCAGTTTCTAATAGTAACCAAAGTATCTATGTGTAACGATTACACATCAGCACTGAAACTACGGTTTTTCTCCTTGATATCGAAGCAAAAAAAAAGTTGCGACGTCGCACGCGTCGTTCGCGTTGCTGCGCTTCGTTGCAACTGTTGTTCGATTTGTGCTCATATCTCCTAAACAAACCTCGGCGGCCATTTGAGAAGTAGAAGCTTAGGCCTTTGACTTGATAACCTCAGGCTAAAAGAAAACCACTCGTAAACATCAGAAAGATCCTTCAAAGTAACGTGCTGCACCAAGTGCAGCACTGCTCCGAAACGTGTTAAAGTGTCCAGGCTAGACCTAACCCTCTCCGATTAGTTTCGATCCTGAATGTAGGCCCTAAAAAAGGGGCATCTGCTTTGGTCCGGTCTTCTAACGTTGTCTCTGAATGGAGATAAGGGGCCTGGAAGTCCCTGGGTGGGCGGAGTCTGATATCAGACTCCGCCCAGCCAAGGATGCCTCCCGGCACGTACTAACATGGTAGTGAGCAGAAGCTGCACACTGCTGCAACGTCACCCATGCAGCTGCAGCTCCTCCCCGCTGGCCTGCCAATGGGGACGAGCGATTCGAAACTCGTCCGCGCCCTCAGACAGAGTCCCCAAGAATAGGGTTCTTGTGAGTTTTGGAGAGTTTGAAGTCCGGAACTGTAACCAGGGCCACGGAAAGGCCCCAAAATGACGAAAACATGGGACGCCAAATTCTGGGTGGACAATGCCTTCAAGTGTGAGTGGTACCTCCGTGCTAGAAGTGTAGCCAATCAGCATCATCTCCTTTTAAGCACTAACTCATAATATAACCGGGGCTGAGCTTGGGGTCAGGAGCGCCCGACCTAGAGGGTTGTTTTTGGTGTAAGACTGAGGGGGAGGGTCGTAAAGATTCGAATTAGTTCAGAAAATAGAGACATACCACAATTAAGTTAAAGAAGAAAAGCGTTATTTTGATGAATATCGCTGTTTCACCAATATTTAAGAAATGGCGGTCGTGAACAGCATACTGATCAATTCCACAATCGAAATCCCAGCTGGAATTCAAATCTTCATCTCTTTTACCTTGACATATGAGGTCGACAAGGAAGCTTGCTGTGTGATATGGGTATCATTTCCATAATCAGCATGTCAAATTACCTCTACGAGCTCTACAAAGCCAAACCTATCGCATTTTCTAGTATTTCTCAACGTCTGAAAAGCGTGATTTTCAAACAAGATTAACTTGTTTTTAAAAGTGAAAGGAGTCACCTTTTTTATACTCATAACAAAGTAATGTTCTCCATCAGTCTATGCTAGAAATCGGGCTTTGTGTCGCTTTCAAATAATGGAGAAAGAAGTGCAGCGAAAATTTCAACCGGCGCGTTTTTTCACCTTGAGTGCTTCAACTCCACTTATCACCACAAAGCCAAAACAAGTCAAGGCAAGCTCAGTTAACTATTGTGGAATCTTTAAGGTTTATGCTAGCGCATCATATAAAACTAGGGATAAGTTCCTTCGGTGATAAAGTTAATCGGGTCAAGCCTAACTCTCAAAAAGTCAGGCCGCCTAAGCTTTAAAGGGGTTGCGCCTGACCCTCTTAATTTGCCTTCAAAATCCAGAAATCGCTCATTCCGACTTTGAGTATTGAGCTCATAGCTTCTTCTTTCTACAGTGGAAGTTCGTAGCCGAACGCCCCACCCCTAAAAAATTATGACCCTTTCAATAGACTCGTTCAGATCAAAATCAACCGTCAAATTACGATTGTGAATGTAAAGTGCAGTTACAGATGATTGGGCGTTCAGTTTTCAAAATCTGGAAATTTTCTAGAGAAGGATGATGTTCTCCAGAACGTCACACTTTGAGGTTCCGGAGGTCGAGAGGAGGAAGAGAGTTTGAGGGCTTTGAGAGGGGGTGTCCTCGAAAGACTCGTGCCTGACTTCTAGCTCAACTCTGATTTGAAGACCGCATTCCTTCGTATATAAGGAGCCTCCGAATGTATTAAAGTTTAATCCTCTGTTCAAACCGAGATCGAACTCTTTGTTAGAATTCACGCCACCTGTGAAAATAAATCTATGCCACTTCATCTATCCTTTCACTTGATACACACCAAACAGCCGCGATGTCACATAATGCGCATTGTTTTCCAAACAACCGAATAATATCTATGTGCGATCCTCATATGTCCAAATTTGCATGGACGCTGCCTTTAGAGTCAGATGTGATATGATCTCCATCAACGATGTTGAATGTATCATTTTCTTCTACCTGCTGTTCAGTAAATCAAAAAGGGAAATTCACGTGTCCAAATAAATCTCTCGGCGTGGCTTTACTTTAGAAGGCGGACAATGTGCGGTGAACCCTCGTCTTTCTGTTCTTCTTACTATAACTGCAGCCACCGCATAATAGTGCTCGGCACTTTAGCCGTAAATCTCATAGGTGGGGCGGAGCAAAGCTAAGCCGCGAAGCAAAACTAGACACGGTAATTTCGATTAGCCGCTCTCAATAAAGTAGACCGCGGATCGACCGTATGTTCTTTCAAGCACTGCTAAGCGTGATATTATGCAGAAAATCACCAAAAACGACTGGATCTGGAAAAATCTGGATAAGTTTTATTTGAGGTGATCACAAATTCACTGGGGCAAAACAAGCTCAGAATTTAATACTTCTACAACGAGAGCAATATCTGACAAGGGAATGGTCAGAAGTAGAAATGGCTAGTCGGAGCATTCGATGCAGCTTTTAACACTACTTCGGAACTGTATTTCATATCTGTTTAACGCCTTTGTGGACGAAATTATTAGGGGTAGGGTCGAAGTCAGCCAGTTTGGACCGCCTCCGGGACTTATGGTCCTGGAACGATATGCAACAACATTGCAAAGGGAGCAGTTGGCCGCGAAAAGCTCAAAATGGCGGCCTTTGTTCCCCTATCCAGTTATGAGCAGCTTTATTGCAAAGAATGCAAAGAATCGGGTGTGGTGCGGAAGGCGACAATCCCCAATTCTGTGCCTATCAAAAACTCTCCGGTGTCAAAGTGACACCCCGGGGGACTACGGGGGTGGGGGGTGGGGGCAGATACATTACTCAATGCCACAAGTAGAAATCCGTGAAAGTCATTGAGACGGATGATACACAGCCTCCATTTTTCGCCGATTGTCGCCTTCCGCGTGCCCCCCCCCCAGAATCACACATAGAAATTGCGAAATCGAGCAGTTGTTGCACTTTCTGCTCACCTTTAGGTTTCAAAAATAAAAAAATAATCTAGCTGCCTATTTTACCTGAGCATTAGGCTGAATAAGTTCTGCACAAGACTCGCGCTTTGCATGCACGACTTATCAGCAAAATAATGGCCTTTAACGGCCTACAACTTGTTTGCAAAGTTGAGCAGATACGGAATACAGATTTGAAGTCGGCGTTTTGTGCTGTATCTAACGGTATGCAGCTTGTTTGGTTGGCCACTTCGATTTTTGAAGTCAGCAGGCGTGGCTTTTCCGCTTGTGAGTTTAGAAGGCAAGTCAATTGAAAGGGCACAAGGTCACTTACCTGTTGTGGAGTTGTACGTAATCTGTCACCTATATCTTAGTTCTCAGCTCATGGAATGGGAACACTAAAAGTGTCATTCGGGTATGTATTATTTACAGTACCGTATTCTCGGCCGACTATCGACTCGGCCACCATTTATCTCAGAGTTACTGCCGTAGGAACATACTCCAGTGTAACGCTCCTTTCAGTTTCTTCTATAGCATCTTTCCTGCCCTCTGCCGAATTCTGTCACGCTCGGTCAGGACTCCCATTCCCCCCCCCCCCCCCATGTTAAAATCAGTACGGGTTGAGCCAGACTTCGCGAGGAAGCGGCGTACGCGGCGTACGCAGCGTACGCTCGGTATATTTCATCATAGGAGCATACGCGGCGTACGCTGCGTACGTCGCGTACGCCGCGCAGTCTGGCCCAACCCTACGACTGTACCCCACGACGCACCTGACTCAGCGATGACCCTCCGCTTCGACATATTGATTGGGGTTTAAATTTAAATTCTGTCCTACCACGATGACCGCCACTATGGGATATAAGCCGTACTACGGTTCTAGCTTAATAAAATGGGAGCGAAAGACAAGCTAGAATTGATGCAACCAACAGCTAAGTTTCGATTTTTGAAATGTAAGGTCATCGGAGAAGGGGCAGGGGCTACACATCGCCGTTACGCTCCTCCCCGCGCTGGCAGCTGATACAAATCTGTGTCTGTAATGTGTGTAGCTGCGCGTTCTGCCGCACATATCCGCATGGGACCACCCCCTTTCGGCGACATATACCTCTACCCTCGGAGAATTATAGCTCCTCTCCCATCACCACCTACCTCAGCTCTTGTCCATATCTCTAAATGTATGTTGATGAATGATTCCCAGCAGCGAGGTGTAAGTCTTCCACAGAGATACTTAAAAGCAGCTTTTTGAGTCAAGTTCCGAAGCAAGATCAAGCACAAACCGCATATATACCGCGCAGGAGAATGTGTACTGCGCGTTACTCCTCTTTCCTCGTGTACCACGTTTTTTTGAGACTCTTTCAATGATAAACTACTTTCGATGGACGCAACAGTAGTTGCATCTTGCGCCTGTAGCGGTTTACTCTTACCCCGTACTCTGAAAACTTGACTTCTGCTTAAGATGGAAGTTGCATGGTCGTTGCAGAAAATGGCCAAGCGAATCAACCCTGATCCTTATCAGATTTTCACAATGGTTGGCGTTGGTGGTTGCGTCTACGAGTTCCAGATGCAAAAATCGTACAAGTTGTTTTCTCGATCAGTTCATCTGTTCCACGAGCACGTCTGCTCATCTCGTTGGTATTTTTCCTTGGGGACGTTTTACTTCGCGAGGAATGTTGTTTTTAATGTCCACCTGTCGTCTGTTCTCCTCGTGGTGTGGCCGTCCCATCAATGCTTCGCCTTCGCAACGTATTTCGGTGAGTCGTGAGGACAGGGCATTCTTCTCATGTCCGTACTGCGAAGTCTCCGACAAGATGTTGTTTGAGTCGCATCTTCAGAAGACTGCGCTCAAGCGCTTTATGGGTGGTCCGCAGAGCTTTCATTGGGCTATAGTGTCGGCCTAAATCTCAGCTGCGTAACAGAGTGCAGGGTGAACGATTGAGTAGAACAGGTGGGCTTGAAGCTCCAAGTCCGTCAGATGGTCGGCGGCTTCTTTCAAAGGCCCGAAGGCGGCCCAAGTGCTCCCCTCCTCCTGCCAAGTTTACCCCACAAGTCGTTCTTCACGTTCGTCGAACATTATAAGGTATACGTAAGAAGACGTCTCCATGATAGAAGTGCCTTTCCTTTCCCACTTTCGCACGCAAAACGGAGGTTTGACAGGAATCTTCCATCAACTCGCATGTCTATCTCGTCCAAATTTGCTAACTTCATAGCCCACTGTAAAGCAGCGGTGAACAGTCTTGGCGAGTGTCGCATTGTCGGACCACCTCCCCAAATGGGATGCTCAGGGGGTGATGGAATACTCACATCGTGCTGTACAGACTTTGTACCAGTCGGCTACTGTCGTCACGTAAGCTGGATCCACCCCTTAATTGGCTAGCGCTGCCAGGACGGCGTTTAGCGGGCTCAACCTTTCTAAAGCCTTCTCGTAGCCGACGGAGGTTTAGGACGATAAGCAGTCCCCGGCAGACTTCTATGACCACCAAAACCGTCAGGACGTGGTCCATACAGCTGAATTTTTTTTTGAAATCCAGCTTATTTTGGGGTTGGGCTTCTCCAGTGGGCGGCGGTGCAGGAGGAACCAGAGCCCTTGACCCCTGTATCCAAGAAGGAAAGGGGAGGAGCTGGCTGCGTGCCAAGAAGGATCTGGCAACCTTCCAAGCTCCGCCCACTGCTCTGAGTCTGGGTCTTGCCTATTTTGCTCAGGAATTCCTTGATGGAAAAGGCTAGTTCAAAAGACCTGGGGTGGAGATACTAGGATGGGAAAAACAAATTTGTGACCAGTTTTGAAAGACGAATTTTTAAAATGGACTTTTGTATGAATTCACATCAATGCAATTCAGCATTCTTTTGAAGATTGGAAATTGATGAACATTTTTTAAAGCCCCGGCTCGATTTCAAATTTTTCATGAACTCCTCTTTGGCGAACATTCTATTTTTTACTCCAATACCTGAATGGCTTCGCGAAAAACTTACTAACATTGATTTTATCCTGAGATAATTTTCTCAATATTTTACGATAGTCACTGTGTTAGTTGCATTTGCGCTAATCGATAGCCGATTAGTTGACCTTTGCAAGATCAAGCCAGTCGTCTAATGAGCCAAGAGAGTCATGACTCAGGTAAAAACCTTTTTTTATTAACTCGATCAAATGTTTTACTCAGAGGCGGGAGGGAAAGATTGGGAAAAATTTGCTAGGAAAACGAAAAGTCGTGTTTCGCAAAGAAACTTGCGAAAGTAGATAGATGCCAAACTATTAACCAAAAATGTTCGAGTTGCAAAATCAGACCTGGCCAAAAAGCTGCAAAAAGCAAGCAAAGTCACCATCACTTGTCTATTATAACAGTTACAGTAGTTTTCATTGGTTTTCCCCTATTTATAATACATATTCCCAATTCTTCAATTTTATGGCTCGACAACTGCCAGCGGGGTGAAGGTTGTCCAGGTTTGGTTCGCACTTCAAATCTGAGCTGTGAAGCTTTACTGAGCCTCCTCTCAGGCATAACGATGTTTGCGTTTGCATTTTACGTCCTTTTTGGATCTGAGTATCCAGGATGTAGTTGTTCTTTTTGTTAGAGTTATTTTTAAAATCACTTTAAAACTTCATTTTCGGATTATGTCTCCTGCTTTAAATCAATTTTTTGGTAATCCACCTTCTATCTGTATCATTATCACATCGGTTTTGAGCAAAATTAACCAACAGTTAGATGGTAAAGGTGTTCTGTTGAATCTTACAAAGATTACCGTTACTCTATACATTTATTAGGTTTATGACATGATACTACTTCTATTATCATCCCGGTACCTTAAAACCTGTTTTAGAATCTCTACTGTCCATTTCCAATGTTCCAATTCATAGTTCAACCTCTTAACTCATCGAATTCAACCAATATCTGGTAGTCCATCCACCATTCTTGCTCAACACACAATGGGAGCATCCCGTGGGCGGAGCGATGGGCGGGGCCTCCTCTGCCTTCCCCATTCCCTCTTGGATACAGGGGTCAAGGGCTTTGGTTCCTCCTGCACCACCTCCTCTCCAGTGTCCTAGATATGCCGAGAGGATAATCTTGTAAAAGGCTTATACAGCACACTCAACAGGCATATTTGACGGTAGTACCGAAGATTCGCTTGTTCGCCCTTCTTGAAGAGAAGGACGGTCTCTGAGTTCTCCACTGGTCGGGAATCCTTTCCTTTTGAACGTAAGTTGTTAGATGCGATGCGAGAATCTGGTGTAGACGTTGTCTCCGCCTCGCAGAATTGACAGAAAGATGGTCTGGTCCTGGAGCCGTGGACGCCTTCATGGTCCGAGTTGCGTGCGCGCTTCAGCAGGTAGGATCCGGGTGGTAATCCACCAGTGGACAACGGGCATTGGCACGGGTGGAAGCGGAAGGGGGTGGTGTAGAAGTTCTTCACAATAAACTCCATCTTATATCGGGAAGAAGTCGAGGTTCCGTCTTCGTTTAATGGTGAGGCCAGCCGCACGTGACATCCACGGTGGTCTTTTCGGCACTTCTTGAAATTACGTTTTCCTTCGGTTGCCCTGTCCTCCTGCAAGGCTGTTTTGCAACTGCCGCTGGCTATCAGTCACTCGAAATGTGTTGCATTCGGATCTTATCTCAAGGATCTTCTTTTTTTCGAGTAATTCTTCGGTGGCTTTCGAAACGCGTTCTAAGTTCTTCTTGAAAGTCGCTAATGCGCACTTTTCGCAAACTCGCAATCCTTCTAAAAGCAGGTTGTAGTGATACAATGCGTTCTCCTCGATGGGCCAATCATATGATATGAGCTCCTCCAGCCTGTTACGGTCATAAACGACTTAATTTCCTTCTTACGGCACTGTGACAAATCTCCTTTTTTAGCCTTCGACTAAATCATATCCGCGCTCGAAGGAGGCGTTGGTCGCAACCACTGCAGAAGGATGGAACTTCTGAGGCATTAAGCAAGCTCCATCTTCGGTTGGTGAGTATGTGACCAATTTTCGCGTGAGCCGTTCCATTGGGCGACTTCCATGTTCACCGGTGATGTTCTATGCATTAATCTCTGCGGCGGGGGAGTTGCGTCCCCGTTATAAAGGGGCGCTGCGGATTTTTGGGAACCGCTTCCCTCGTCGCAGGAATGTTAATGCCCTACTTTACTCTTGACTTCCACGATTGCTAACTCCGGGTTGAAGCGGGGCCGGCCTAGCGAACAAAACCAGACGGCGGGAGATTTGGCCTGGTCTGCTCTTTGACATACTTCAGCTGAAATCGGAAATGCCGACCTTGAGAGTGTGAGAGGCCCTCCCAGAGTATACACTCGGCTACACATTGCACTTCGACACCCAGAGCCAGGCCACGCTACGTTGAAGTGACGGACTAAGTGGAGGAGGGGGAGGGGGATGCGTGAATGAAACTCGAAACTGGCGCAATTGACAACTGCATTTGTAGAATTTTGGAAGCTACGATATGAGCTTTTTTCACCAAAAGTGAGCAATAAGTTTTCCATGCTCTCAATGGCATAACAGTTTGTAAATGCTCAGTTTTGGTGTTGGCTTAATAATCACTGTCTATAGCGGGTGTTCGGCATTGTTTGTAGCTGCTCCGCCGCAGTTCAACAAACATCTACAATGTAGTAGTGCCTACTACGAATTGGTGCGCTGCCCACGGATCACTCATTACTTGTTGCTTAGCAAACCGTCAAAAGTCCAACTTGGCAGACACTTTATTGATTCGAACTCTTCTAAGCCACTTTTTCTGAAAGAATTAGAGGGGTTGCACTACATTTTGGCGAGAGGGTACAGAGGGTACAAAAGCCTAGACGAAGACTTTTGCACTAATTATTTGAACCCCTCTGAACTTTCATATGTGAAACCGTCAAAATGTAGTGCAACTTAAGTGGCAGAATTTCACTAATTACTATAACCCTTCATACAATTGATTAGATGTCGACGACAAAGATAGTAAAGATCCTAGCTGAAAACCTCATCAAGACCAGAGTTTAGCATCATAGTTCACGCAAGAACCCTTGAACTACGAAGTTTTCTCAAGCCTAAACTAGGCAGGGTCCGGATCACAGTCAAAGCGTTGAAGTCCATGGGCGCGCTTGCAAGTAATCAAAACATTTACCGGTCAATGCTAAGCCTATTAGTAAAAAGGATTTCTTGCATTTAGCAAAAAAGTTACGAAAGCGGGTTAAGTCCAGCCAATAACTTCATTTTCAGCCTCTGATGGTTGTTGTTAACCAATAGCCAACGCATGAGTCTGCCTAACTAGCTTCCACAGCAAACATTTGCAAGCACACAGCTCTTTGAAGCTACACGAACTCATTCTTAGTATCCAGCCAGAACTCATATATCACGGTCGAGACCTGTAATGCTGAAACACGCAGCTGCAAGAGATAAAAGTCCATGCGAGACAGGCCATCGCTTAGCTGACTCTATCAAAGACTCCATTTTGTAGCTTGCTCGCTAATCAGGGTACTTGAGGACAACAAAGTCCGCAATGCTGACCGAGCTTTCACATCTTCCAACACAGCAACCAACGCAACGCCTCCATGGTTGAAAGGGCTTGTATAGATTTGCGTAAATGAAGTACAAAGATGAAGTAACAAATAGAAAATGCGAGCATACTCAAAACACACGCAGCTAAATGCCATCCAAGTCAATTTTCGCGGAATTTACGCTTTCAATAAGCAAGATTCTTACTGTTATCGAACTACCAGAGTGAATATGAAAAAGCACTCATCCACTGTTAACATTCGCTGATGAAAATAATATCTACCATCATCAGCAAATCACAATGCTGTGGGAGGAAATTGAATCATAAAGTTTATCTTCACCAAAGCTGGCACCGTTGTCAGGAAGCATTTTTGAAGTCTAACTTATTTTGAACATAGCACATAAAAACGATTCTTTCTGCTTTCAAGCAAGCGATTTGCACCAAATTCCCTCGCAGCTGCATCTTGCTATAAAGCTGAATGTCTTTTTTCTGTCTGCCTTCCCATTAGTGCGCTAGCATTAGTCTTGTATCACTTCCTTCAACTTTATCTGGAGTTCTTTTTACCTTTGCGGAAAAAGTTACAGTAAACAAAAAGTCATCCAGCACTTCCCTCCATTTTAGTGCGTGCCTTGAAAATTCTCTCTAGAATTCTCTAGAAATTCTAGAATTTTTCATTCTTTTTCTCTATTTTTTTACATTTTTTTCTGGGAGCATCAGTAGAAATAGAAGGCAGTTTTAATAGCTTTCTTAGAACATATATTGGAAGTTTGGCAAAAATAGGAAAGTTCAAAAGATTCAGAATTGGTTTTTCATGCGTGATATGTATTGCATAGGTATGTGCAACCTTCCACATGTCGATGATGCGTAAAATTTTTTATAGCAGTGATTTCTTTACCAAGTGTAACGAAAAACTTATGTGACTTAGTACCATGCAAGCTGAAAAACTACGCTGAATTTGCAACAACCGGTTATAGATACTCGAGTAGGCGAGTCATTTATGGAAAAAATTGACTAGAAAACTATTTATCAGTCTTTGCATTTCCTCCATAAAAACGAAACGACATTTTGCATGCGTACATTTCTTCGGTTGCTCTTACAATTATATCGCAGACTATTTTGGAATAAATTCAAGTTCCGCGCTCACTAAGGACTTCATTTGTATGAGCTACAAGGAAAGTACTCTGGGTTTATGTATTGGTAACCTCACAGAAAAGGGTAAACAGTCCGTCCCTCTGCGACCAGCAACAATAACTTGAATAGTTTTGAATTTTCTTCAGCAAACCGGTTCATTTCGGTTTGGAGCATTCGCTTTCCCAAACTCCGGTTTGCTTGATTACTGTAACATAACTTACTATTATATGTGTTGGATTGTAACATAAGTTTTTGCTGGCAAATGAGAGGGCATGGGTTCCGCCTTCGATTTGAAGTCGCTGAAGTCAACGTTCTGTTCCTTGATATATGAGATAGGTCTAATGCTAGAGTGGGGTAACTCAAAAAGGTGTTTTTCGATGCTTCCATAAGGTTTTTCATGATTGATTCTCTTACGGTATGATTTTCACGTAATGAATGATACGATGAAAATGAGAATAGCATTAAAGAGACAGATAAAGATAAAGATAACACAAATACCCTATAGAAAGAAGAAATACAACTTAGGTGAAAAGCATAGAAAAAATGAATTCTTAAAAATTTCAAATTTTCAGGGATTTATAAGATAGTACACATAATTTTGCTTTTTCTAAGCAAGACAACACTGGTCAGGGCTCGGCACGAGCTGGCACCAAGAAAATTACAAAAAAATAGTCCTCTTCGGTTTTGAAAATTTCGTGCGGAGTCCCCTAAACCCTAAACTAAAAAACCCTTGAAAAAAACGAAACGTTGACTAAAAAACGTCGCAGTTTTCGTGTCTTCGGCCATAAAAACGATAACCCTTTGCTTTTATCCTTTTTTATCCAGTTGACACTGTGCCAACTGTGCTGAGCTCCGATCTTCATTTCTTTCGAATTTCATTACTAATGGTGTGTCTCTTCTGGGAAATGTGAATGAGCCACTCCTATAAGAGTTTCCTGCGTTACTCTCCTTCAGAACTCACCACTGCCTTTTTTTTATAAGGGAAGGATACCAGGTCGCAGTGGCGAATCGAAATGATATGCATATCATTAGAAGCGTCTTGATGGTATTTCTTGAAGATGTAGCACCGAATATTTGTCAAATTTAGACATTCAAAAGCTCATAACTTTTTATAGAAAACAGCTTAGCAGATACGGAACTTAGATTCGGAATCAGCTCATCAAGACACATCTGATGTAAGCATATCATTTCGGTACGTGACTGCGATCTGGTGTCCTTTCCTTGTTAGAGGAAGTGTAACGTATAGGTGGGCTTTCAGTTTGCGCTGCATAAAGCGCCTTTGTTTGGGGCCACATTCCTGCGAGGATGCGAGACTGTATGGACAGTGGAGCAGCTTTACGGTCATATCAAGGAGTGAAAAGACCGTTATTGGAGCGTTTATCCGTTTTTCAAAAGGCAGATCGGGTGAGAGTTTCAGTAAAATGTTGGGAAGCCCTGGCACAGAATCCCCGCTGCCTGATTGCTTTGTAGCATGCACCATGCGGAAGCTGTCATGGGGTCCTGCGCCGAGCGGGTAAGCGAGGCCTCCAACCGCGCGCCGATTCAAGGGCTATTCTCTCAGGTTAGGGGTAACATCAACCAGCCGACTAGGCCTGGAGGTTGATGAGGTTACCAGCAACCCCACCACAGCTTTGCCTTTGGAAGCTGAGTTTTAGCGATTTGTAATCTGCACTTATAAGTGAAGGAAGTGATTCGTTGACATGTTATAAAAAACTTCTTTTCTCCATGAACAAATTAACATTCGCGAATGTAAAAATGCGTATTATTATTCCAGAAACTCCTCGGCGTCAATCAAATCAGTAACGTTTGATTGTTGTGCAACAATGACAGCATCTTATTCTAGAAGCGTCCACGCCGCTATTATATAGCAATTGTGAACGTCAACAAATGAAAATGGGATGATCGAAGTGATCTTTTCATCAGAATTTCTCGATCAGTTTCCTATGTTTACAATAGACTTATTACCTGAACAGCGAAACGAGTGACGAACATGAAAAGGAAGTTCTGGCAAACATTTGGGAAGAATGAGCATCAGTACTCAAAAGGTCATCTTGCTACTGGTATTCCAAGCAAAGTTTATGTAGGCAATTGATGCGATCAAAGACCGAGCAAATGACTCATTTATGCGGTTTACAACTCTCTATCGTACATGGTTGCTGGGCAGTTCACCTTTTTGCTCGTAGTTTTGAAAAGATATATAATTGCTGCTGATGATGAGTTTTCAGAGTGAGTTTCCTTTGACTCTCGGAATTGCTGAAAGACTCTCGGAACTTGTATAGAAATTGGTCTATCGACACTGAATGGAGAGTGCGACAAAAGTCCAATGCATCCCACATCTACATGTTAACTTTCCGCGTCAAAACACAAGAAAAATCGGTTGAGTGCTTGATTTAACAGCAATTGATTGAAGTGACTTTTTCGAAAACCTTAAGAGGGTCATAAAGACGAGCATCAATAGTTTACTACCTTTTTTGCCAAGGACAACTTCCGACAGGCCTGTTTAACTTATATGCTTTGTGCTAGAACATGGACGGAATCTTTGCATGGGTGCCTGCGTTTGCGTCTCTTTTTTACGAACAGGGCATTCGAAAAATCGAGATCTATGAGACCGCGCGCGACACGCGCGCACCTCCCGGCACGCATTTTTGTGATCCTCATCTGTACACGAATTTTTATGATTGGATATGTCAGCATTTAGACATTGGAAGTGACTGAGCTTAGAATTGAGGCGATGCTTTTTGTATGAGTGTTTTCTGCTCCTGTGGGCGCACAGTCAAATCCGTCGTCAAGATTTTATATACCACCTATACTATCCGCGACTTCTTGAAATTTGTGATTCTATTCCATGTCATAATTCTGACCACAATGAATAAAGCCTTGAGAATTCAGAAGTACATGAGAGTCTTTTTGTCATGAACTCCCCAAAAATCAACATCATGAACAAAATTGTCCTACAGAACCAAACAGCTTAAGCGAAGCAGTTTGAAGGTGATAGAATAAAGTGATTTTTAATGTAAACAAGCAAGTGACATTCTAACTTTTTATAGTAAATAGCTAGACGTTAGTCTGCGAATGACTTTTATCAAAGTTTAACCTACTAGTGCCTTCGTCTTGGTTGAAACAATTTGGAAAATCAAAACCTTTGTTGTGATAAGTTCTTTTCAGTACTATGGAGATGAGGGACGTGTGAGGCCCAAGGGCCTTGGGGTTCTTTCATACTACCCCGAGGACGCAGCAGCCTGCCGCGTCCTGCGGCGTAGTATGAAAGAACCCTAAGGTTGCTTGCGCCGCTGAAGTCGCAGTGAAAACATGCGCTCAAGGCAGCACAGCTTCGCCGGTTATTGATGTACATCTATACTTGCTGCACGTTCGTGTTCTCCGAGTGGTTCCTTCACAGCGAGCAAGCTTATATTTTCACTGCGACTGCAGCAAGCTGCTGCGTCCTGCGGCGTAGTATGAAGGAACCCTTATGCGATTTCAATCGCGACCTCTGGAAATTCGCCAAAATGTCTTCAAATTCAATACTGGTAGACCCCAAAGGAAGAGCACGCATACCCTTCGTAGTTTGATAAAAAAAACCCTATATTCCATACACTGAGAAACTCCTTACGATGAGTTATGACCAACTGGAGTATTGCCAAATCGCGTCGCGATGAGATCGCGTGAGGTGTTTCCGGCCTGAGGCGCCGCGATGATTAGCAGACTTTAGTTCCCGGACTTTGGTAAAAAAAGTCTAACCTTCACCAGAAGCCAAGCTGGTACGAACTGATCCGGGAAGTCAAATTGAGGAACAGCTAACCTCTAGTTTCAAAACATGGAGCTCATGTATTGGCCTCTTTCACTATGAAGTTGAATGCGTTTTTGCCCACAAAAAACAATAACATGCCCTAGGTTCTCTCCCTCGAGTGATATTGCCTTACCAGTTTTTGAAAAAAAGTATTGGGGACGGAAAAGAGAAGGAAGCGAGGCGATGATGTGGTCTAAAAGTGTCAAAGTTTGAAAGTTTGAAGAGCTTACAAGATAGGCAGGCGTTTTGATAAGCTACGACACAAATCAATAGCGAAATAACATGAATGGGTATGGGTTCGAATTATGGATTGATAGGTGATTAGTCGAAGATGACATCTATATAAGCACAGCAGCTATGACAGCAATGTTCCTGTAAATGCTTTTTGAATTCTATGTCGTTTGCTCTTACAGCAATGCAATGACACATTGAAGTGGCGGGCTGTGATGTGCACAACAAATAATTAGAAACGTCATGCCTAACATTGTAGAGTACTTACACAGAAAGTGGTTCCATTTTTACCAAGTTGAATTAAAAAATCATTTTAGTGGCAAGCAAAGGTTTGGAAGAAGCTTGTGATTTTGCGCCAATGTTCAACTCATAGAAAGAGTGAACTAAAGAATGGCAGAACATTTCACTTCAAAGATAATTTCTATGGTGCGAATGGTTGAGGAAATTTAGCTAGTTCCGGAAGTTTAAGGTCAACAAAGATGTGTAAGTGGTGCTTCGCATAATGATGGTTCGTTTTAAGTCACTTGCAGTAGGTGTAAAATCTACCACGAGACGAAAGCGCAAAAGCAGTATCAGTTAAAGGGGCGCGAGCGCGGGCACGCGTATCTTCATCGTTGTAGATCCTGCGTCCCATGTGCTCTGCGGCTGATAAAATCGCGTTCGCCAAAGGTATCGCGCCTTCGTAAAACAGCGCCCATGGGATGTTATCGTGTCCCCAAAGGTCTTCATTTCTTGCTCAATGGTTTGTAAAGATACTTGCTTTTTTGTATCCACCATCTGATCAGTGTTCTTATTATAACACTCTATGCTCACTGTTCAACGCGAGGTATGTACAATCCGTCCCAATCGGAACTAGGAATCGGTGGCGTACCTGCGCGCACGCAGCGCTAGGGGTGAGTCGAAAAGAACGAAGAGATTGCAAAGAGAGCAGGCAAGCAGGCTGTAGGCGTGACGCAAGACCCTGGCAACGCAGACTCTCACCATGCCAATTTTGGTTGAAAAAGTGTACAATGATGAGACAGTAAACAATGTGTACAACGCATTAAACAAATTAGGTATAGAGTACTGAGGAGCGAAGTCCTGCCTTGTGCTTCTAGAATCAAGCAATCACTTCACAAGGTTGATAGTCCTTAAATTTATGGAGTTTTTTTTACCAAAAATCTGCTAATTTACAGTACTTTTATCGTGTTCGCTGTCTTGTAGCATCTCCAGTCACAACAATGGTGTAAGAATAAATTCAGAATTTATGAAAGTTACCACATTTGTCCACGATGATGCAAAAAGGGTAGAGGACAAACAAAACAAGTGGGGAGACGGACTCTGCCAGTGGGCTCCGTTTTTACGTGCAATTTTCCGCATGTGCTATGATATCGTGAGGATCAGTAGTCCGCGCAGACAGGCCTAATGGCGGAGTTCATTTCCCCATATCGCACAAAACACACTTAGGAAAGGTGGCTGACAAAAAAGTAAGTTAGGGCACACCTTAGTTTTTATTGCTTGTACCCTTCAGATCCACTCATCGTCAATTTTTATTATTCTCGAAGCCTCGTGAAAGCTGAGGTTTCCGACGAAGACGGCAGATCAAAAACGCCCTTTTTGCTACTCACAACTTTGGTGACAGTTCGCGCGAAAGAGGCACAAAAGCACAGCCACGAATTGAAGATGCGTTAAACACAGACTTAGTTCGCAAAAACAGGCATGTTTTCAAAGCGTTGTGCTCATTCGAATTATGAGTGCGAAAAAGAGAAATGTTTACAATGGCCTTCTACTATGTCGTAGCATGGCTCAAAACACAGATTCACTCGCCAGTAAAGGTTCTCACATTTGAGCTACAGAAATACAAAGCATAGATTCTAGTGTTTGCCGTACAGGCAATTTTATTCAATGATCGTCTGTGCACAAAAATAAAAATAGGAATATGTCCTAAATTCGGGCACTTTTCCGTTATGCGGACCTATTTTTTCAAAAAAAAATTTCTTTTTTCTTTGTACGAAATCTCGTAAAAATTTTACAGGGTGGAGAGTCAACCTCCTGCCACGTTCAAAAAAAACCGACATGATATCCACACGTTCCAAGTTTTACTAAGAGTTTGTTCAGCTACCCATCAATGTAAGTTCACGCTGTTTTTTTATTCAACAATGAACCCATTTTTAGTCAACAGTTCATGAATGAGCTCCAACATTATGAAAATGACATTCTGTATGTAATAAACACATTAGGTTTCCCTAAAACGAAGTAGGCTATTATTCCATGATCCAAACTGAAAAACAATCGGCGGCCAGATACTTCAAGTCATCATTTATATTCTTTCCCGACTGAATTCGCATAGCGGAAATAATATGAAAAGCAGGATTTCCTTAAATCATTGCTGAAAAGTACCAAGATGTTTTAAAAAATGTTTAGGACAGATTTGCTTTTATGAAAGACCACTGAACAGCCTTCGAGTCATTTTGAATGCTCTCGTACTTCACAGGAAATGATTTTGAAGAAACATATCAAACTAATCCCAAACGTGTTAATTTTTATCTCGTCACATGGCAAGGAGACAGTCCTCACAAGACCTATGAAAAAAATTTCTATCATGAAGCGCGGATTTCATTAGAACGAAAAAAAGGGTAACGGAAAAGTACTATTGTTTACTATACTATACCTAAATAGGCCATATGCTGAGAAAGATATGACTGGATGTCAAAAAAAAGTATGATGCATAAGTCACCCACAAAGAACGTAATCTTTAGGATCACCTCAAATTTTGATCCTTATGTAGTCAGCTGCTTGATTGTTCTCAAGCCAGCACTCATGCAAGCAAAAGAATGCTTTCACTTTGCCAAAATCTCGAGTATTTCACATGAATTAGGCGAAAAAATTTAAAAGATATGATGGATTACTGATTTGTGAGCATAGCAGACTAGATAAACTTACACGTGAATCATGGTTGAAATGAGAGCCAATGAAGCCACGCCAACATCAACCGTTGAAACTCAACGTATTGTGAACAAAAACCAACAATGAATCGTCTTCAATGTTTTCCCGCGAAGAACATCTGCCTAACGAAGTTCGTGCTCAAAAAAGCACGTTCTTTGCAACAACATAGGGCCTGCCAAAGAAACAGCCTTGTTTTCGCTGAGCGCAAAAATGCACGGTTTTCCGAAAAATCTGCTCACTAATTACAAACACCCTACTGTAACAGGGAGCAATATCCCACGATGGCTCATGCAGATGTTGACAGATTTCTTTCAATCAGCATAGCTGAAAACAATCTGAAAACGGTTGCCGACCGAGGTAAAGGAGACATATGAGACTGTAGGAGAGGACCCCGAGACATACGCTGCGGAGCGGTACGCTCATCTCCAGAACTCCCTACATCAACCGCTGCTGTTTTATCAATGGTAATAACTGTAACATACAATGGGCCCAATTCTTACTCTACCACGAGATGCTAAGATCTGTTGTTTATGGTCATTAGCCATAGTTATAACAGGTGCAGTTAGAGGCGCTTGCAAGTGAACGTAAACCTCTATTTTTACTCCGGAACTGATGGTTTCACTGCTGAAATTCAATGTAGGTGCGGATATTTTCTGCACTGACGACGACTGCAACTAACACAATCTATAAAATAGCCACTTAACTCGAGCTTATTCTGCTAAAATTCCCTCACACCTTATAAAAGGCCTATCAACCTTTATGAGCCGAGAAATATATGTCGCCGAAAGTGGGTGGTCCCGTGCATACATTTGCGACAAACCACGCAGCTCTAATGCAGTGATAATTTTTACCCGCTCAGCGCCTCAGGGTGGAGCCTATCAGCGATATGTGGTCCCCTGCCCTTTTGTAGACATGATTAGCATAAGAAAGAACGTCTCCTGTTGGTGCAGGTTTGGTTAAAAGGAAAAATTTCTGAGTTTCAATAAAGAGGACTATGGTTTGAAACTGGTTTGTGACACACTGTACTTCACCGCAGATCTTTGATAACTGCCACTACTCAGGGACTTGATGTTACCACTATCAGAGATATTGCTCTCAAAAAGTCGATGTAAAACGATATCATTTTAATTTCAACTTTTTTGATAGAAGGCCATGGACAGTCAACTTTTTTGATAGAAGGCCATGGACAGTGGAGATTATAGAAAAGAATTTGGTTGTTTTCTCGAACAGTTTATCAAGAAATTGGAAAGCACTTTCTGAGAAAGAAAAGTTCAAACTTCGTCTCTCCGTCCGTTACCGGCATGTCGATTAGGGATACCATGCTCTTTCCCCAATAAGAGCTATTCGTAGTTACGGTTGGTTTGCGGTAGAAGGTCAGAACCAAAGTTTGGCTGGGTCATTGATCTACTAGAATGATTGAGCACCTGTTTTGCTATACTCCTGGTTACAGCAAGTGGACGCTATGTGCATGAAAGACTGACTTTGCCTAGACTTTCAAGGGGTTCTTCAGCAGACTGATCACGATCAACACCGATAATGCGCGAAAAAGATTTTGGTAAAGTTGCGGCGGTTGCAAAATAATTATTCTCCTTGACCGGTGGTATAAATTTGGCGCACAACCGTTGAAAAAGTCGAAATCACCACACCAAATTCTCAAATAGAACTTTTGGTGAGAATCCGTGATTTTGACTTCTTATCGTATACCTGCCGTAATCAAAGAACGAAAAACGTTTTATTGGGAAAAGGAAGTACTCTCCCTGGCTCCCGGTAACTAAAACTCGAACCTTATAATTTGTTAACTATTGTCGCATAGCAGAAATGGAATGCGCTTATTGATTTACAATATCCACGCGCGCACTAGTGAACCAGTAATCTAGAGGTGCTATTTGGAAGAGCGTTCGCTTCGGGACCGCCGCGCGGTTTCCCGCTATTGGCACATTTTTGAATTGAGTTAACGATTCTTTACATCCATGCGCGCATTTGCTATGCATTTAACCCAAATGGCCACTGTAATTTTGTATTGTTTCCTTGTCAGATAAGTATGCACTAATCAAACGAAATTTTCGACCATGCAACAGGCCAAAAGCGAAAATGTAGATAAAGAAATTGCTCGCGTTCTTAATGACTATGATTTCGGTATCGCTTGGGATCGAGCCAGACTACGAGGCGTAAGGGTGCCTTCATACCGCGCCGGCAGCCGCCACTGGCAGCCCGCAGCAGCCGCTGGCAGCCCGTAGCAGCCCGCAGCAGTCGCCAGCAGCCCGTAGCAGCCGCCAGCAGCCCGTGGCAGCCGCCAGCAGCCCTTAGCCGCCGCTGGCCGCCTTTGTCATAGAAGCGCAAATCATCAAATTCTTAGTCCTTTCCTGCGCCTGCCCATACTTTCCATCTTCCACGCCGATGTGATATGACTGAAGTAGAACATACCCAAAAAAATCAACAAATAGCAACCTGCAGAAACTGGACGCATCCAAAGTCAGAAGAAATCACATTGCGAAGAAGCTTTGGCGAAATACGGTTCAATTGCGAGAGGGAAACTGAGCATCGATAGGATAACCAATCTACGGTAACGAGATAATAACAAGAACGGACAAGGTATGTTGTTATATGAGATCAAACTGCGGCAACAGAAAGGAATAAGCGTGGAGGATGGAGGGCGTAGGCGGTTGCACTTAAAACAGCAAGAATTTAATGATTTTGCGCTTGTATGACAAAAGCGGCCAGCGGCGGCTACGGGCTGCCACGGGCTGCTGGCGGCTGCTGTGGGCTGCTGCGGGCTGCTGGCGGCTGCTGTGGGCTGCTGCGGGCTGCCAGCGGCTGCTACGGGCTGCCAGCGGCGGCTGCCGGCGCGGTATGAAGGCACCCTAAGCTCCTATGATGAAATATAGCAGGCGTATGCTGCGTACTCTGGCTCAACTCTTAGATTGGAATCGGAAATGACACGTTAACACATTCACGACCGAGCCATTTTTTCGAGAACGGACTCGCAGTATCAAAACCGCTATCATTCCAGGAAGTATTCCACGAGATGCTGTTCAGAACTCAATTTTCCGAAACGGTTTTGCAAACTAGCAAAATCAAAATCTTCAGAACGCATACGACCCACTATCGGAAATAGCAGTACACGTCCGACCGGTGGGTCGTGTTGTCGTGGTGTTAAAATGAGCATTTGGCATTTGGAGTGTGCGCTAGACCTAACTCGTCTGTGAAATGCGCACAGGATATCAACTGTCGTTTGCGCATCAATCTAAACAGGTTTTCCGTATAAAACCATACCAGAGCTGGTTTTCAGACGGTCACAATTTACGTAGCATTGGCGAATTTGGCGTATAAGATAAGCCTTGAAATTTTTTTGGCACACGCATAACACTCAACAAGGTCTCTGCAAATGGGAGAGTTTTCTTACACATCATTATAGCATAAATTATTGACAGCTAATTATCTACTATATACAGTCGAGTAGATTTTCCGCTTAATGTGGTGTGCTCGCACAGAAGGTGAAATGCGGTGAAATTTGCGCGTGAATAAATAGCCACGCCAGTACTGCCAGCATTTGGCGCGCGCAATCGGCCGGCGTCACAGGCGAAGCAATCTGTTCACGCGCAAAATTTACCGCATTTCACCTTCTGTGCAAGCACACAAGCACACTATATTAAACGGAAAATCCACTCGACTGTAGCTAACTTATATTAGAGTGAAATCCTGTAAAGCAGATAGCAAACACGACTTGTTAAGCAGCGTTACAGGGACATTGTTTGATCAACTTCCCTGCGATATCACTCGCTTTCACAAGTTGTACATGCTCGCGCAGTCACTGACGCAAATGTAGCGTACGAAACACAACGCCTTTTGTCGTCGTGTCTGTGTGTCTGTTTGTCTGTTTGTACGCACACCTCACTGATTTATGTACGAAATGATCAATGCCGAATTTGCCCACATTCATTTATACCTGAGACAGTAACGCTGTCACACTTTTATAGACTCAAGATCCGCCAATTTTTCGGCATTTAGGTTTGTGGGAGTAGGTAATCCAGTAAATGACCTTGCTAATTACGAAAAACGTCCGTGAAATTAGCAAATGGCTTCACTGTTTCTTTTTACAGGCTTTGAGTTGGGGTGAAATTTGGTTAGGGCGAGGCGTGTAAGGAGCTTAACACTCAAAAAACCATCAAAAAAAGAATTGAATTCCGTGAAAACACACTAGTACAGGATACTGTCACAAGACAGGACCTTGCGAAGTGGGCAAAGTCAAGCTGGAAGTCATTTTGAATGTAGAGCAAAGGGGATACGCAAATAATACGTTTACCTGTACAATCCTTTCTCGACAGGTTGCTACACGACTGACATGCTCTTGCTCCGCGTCATTTTTAAAAATCCCAATTTTTCTTCATTGAGTTGTAATTCAATGTCTCGATTAAGCGCACACATAATGATATGACTAAAAACTCGAAGTTTGTACTTTTCCCCCGCATTAGGTGGGCAACTGTCCACAATTTTGCCCACCTGAGGAAGGACCATTTCACAAAAGTTTTTCAACTTTTTGCATAAATCTGTTCTACACCTAAAGTTTAGTATATAGTAACATTTTGGTTCCACGCCACCTCCCTCTCCTAGTGGTTAGGATTCGAAATAGTAACGACGCCGGTCCTTTTAATGAAGAAAGGGCACTCCAATCGAATAACCAAGCTGGGGGATCAAGTGGGAAATCGTAAAAGTAGATAGTGGCAAAGGCGAAGTTGTTTAACCCATTGACGACGACGCCTAATTTTGCGTGGCGGCGCTGTAGGAAGACGCGATTTTGCACAACACTTTCGAAGTAGGAAGGTTTTGTGGTTATTCACGACATGTAAGATTGTTTCATAAACAATTATAAACATTTTCTCAAACCTTGGAGCCTAGAGGTCACAAGAGTGCAAATAATTGGAGAAGATAGTGATACATGGAAAAATACTAAGCCTACAAATAATATGATTTTGCAAGAGGTTTGGGCCACCGATGGTCCACATCGTCGTCAATGGGTTAACCGATGTCCACTTGCCCCCTTTGCGCTAGGCCCTCTTGTCTGGTAACGCTAATCTCAAATTCAACACGGGAAGCTACCTGACACTCGGTTTGGCAAGGGATATATGTGTTCCGAATGAGCTTCAGTCGCTGATTCCAAATATGCTATTCCTAGTTGCCGTGCACCATTCTGAAGCGAGTTATGGGCTTTTTGCTGCGCAAAAATTGGCATACGCATCGACTCGCTGGCGTCACGGCATCATCATTCAAGCTAATACACTTGTAGGCTTCTTTTTAGTGAAAAAATACTTGTTTTATTTCG
This sequence comes from Cylicocyclus nassatus, assembly GCA_958299035.1. NCBI lineage: Eukaryota > Metazoa > Nematoda > Chromadorea > Rhabditida > Strongylidae > Cylicocyclus > Cylicocyclus nassatus. Next base: position 39,249,849 of record CATQJL010000305.1, read on the forward strand.
ATATTTCAGCACCCTTTTATTGCATTTCTATCTACATGCTGTCTTCCCATGTTCAGAGTAGGCCAATTTTGCGAATGGTGCTCGGCAACTAGGAATAGCATTTTTGGAATCAGCATTTAAAGCTGATTCAGAATATGTATGTCCCTTGTCAAAAGGCCGAGCTAAGCTAGGTAGCATTTCTTATAAGTTCGAGGCGTTTTCGGTAAATTACGAACATTTTTACTCATCAATTTGTGTGCTATTGGATAGTTAAATCGTGAAGCTAGCCAAATTGCCTGCTTTATGCAGCGAAGCAACATAGTAGCTAACTGTCATTGTATTCAGACTAACACTTTTTGAGTCGTTTGGTTAAAAAGCAAAGAAGCTCATTCTGGACTCTGCGAAGATGCATCTTTGTCATCTAAAAACTTCATAACTTTCATTAGAAATTCGCTTTGCAGATACTAACATAGAGTTCGGCATACCGACTTAGAAACAGTCGATCCGGATTATGCGGAAAATTCTACGAAGCCGGGCGTGCGCATCGCTGGAGGCTTCGCGGGCGCATAGCGCTGGCATTTTGCCAAGCAAGGACTGAGAGGAATAAAGAGACGCAGACGTAAGTTCTCAGCGCGATATGACATACTGTAGCTGCGAAACGACGCGAGCCGTTGCGAGGCGGACGTCCGCCAATCCAATTTCCGCCTAAAACGGGTCGAAACTACTGTGTGTTGAAATCAAGTTCTAGGTTTCCCTCTACTATTACTACTACATATACCGTTTCGAATGAAATTTTATACTACAAGAGAGTAGAATTAGTAGAAAAACTTTGGCATGTTCTGAAACTTCAACTGAGATGTGACCTTTCTGGTAATTTTAGCGGCAAGCAAGACAACACGCTTGTGCAAAACCGACTCAGTCCAAAAGTTTTAAACGGTCATAATTTGAAGAGCTTTGTGGCAGAAATTTGCAGCCGACACATATGCTTTCCATAATTCGCCTTTTGCCTGTAGACCGCACTTATCCCCTTATAATCCTCAGCATTTAGCGGCACGGCATAAAAAAGGCGTATCATGCCGCAACGGCAGCCTACTGCTCTATATCTAACTCAGCTTTGCCTGCTACATGTAAGTGGGCAGGTCCAAAATGAGGGCAGCGGGGCCCGGAAGACTTCCGGCTTACCTGCACTGAATGCAGACTAAAAAGTTCGGAAAAGGACCATTTTATTTCCATGCGCTGAAAGGCCCAGATATGGATATCATGGTGAGAAGGCTCTAGGTGAAAAACTGAGCGGCGAAACTTTGCCAAGACGCTGCCTTCAATCGAGTGGAATTCTTCCAGTCTTGAAATCGCATTCCAAATCTTTGTTTGAAGATTTAGAGTGCTGCTTATCATTCGGATTGGCAGGTGAGCGCAAAATCTGCGATACTTTCTTTGTTCTTTTATAACTGAATTAGAGTTCGGCATGAGCTGCCACCAGGGAATTTTTGAAACAAAGTTTCCTTTGATCTTAAAAATTTGTAGGAAATCCCCTTTGACCTGATTCGAGCCTGCCATTCTTTTCAGATTCTGTAAAAGTATGTGATAGGGTTTTCACGCATGCTGATTTCATTGAATAACTTTTCACACGTTTTCTGAGCTTCTTAAGTGGTTTGAACATCGTTTGCGACTGGAGCAGATTTTTCGATGCGGAGGAGATCGTAAAATTCTTGAGTGGCTGTAAAACGCCGAAAAGAAAACATTATGAAATCGTTTTTTTTTCGTATGTAAACTGTTATAGTCTAGTCACAATTTATTTGGAAAGGTTGAAAACTTATGTGAGCAGGGTCGGTGCCAGCTGAGCTGGCAATCGGGTGGCACGGGGCCTAACTCAGAAAAAAGTTCAGCACAGCTCTCATTCACATAAGTTTTCAACCTTTCCACAACTTTTCCAGTTTTTAGGCCATAGTTCAGGTCTCCCAACGCGCATGCACACTTCAAATTTGGTGTCATATGATTGCGTTTTGCTTGCAAACAAGTTTTATGACCTTCTTCAGTTGCTTCTGGCAGCAGCGAAAAAATGGGCAATCTATGGATACAGCGGAGGAATTGATAAGCTTTGGAGATGTGAACTAATCGTGATATACCAATAGGAAGTGAAAAGCTTCGAAGATGTTATTACAGTCATTATTTAGCTTTTATGCTCGACGAGTCCTCAGACGTTCAGTTAGTCTAAACTTTGCAACAATACCGGAAGAGTGCTGCAGCTGTATACTGCTTTTTTCACAGTTTTTCATAGTAACTATTAGGTTGGTGCAAAAGTAATGCGCGTTTTGCGACTTCTCACTTTGACATGCTATAACTTCCTAAAAAATTCATATTTTTTAGTGTGGTAAAGTTCATCAGAGGCATCAAACCTTTCTCTATACGGCGCATGTTGCCTTAGGTTAACTTCGCAAATCGGTGGAAAAATATGGATTGATAAGTAAAAATTTTTTTTCCTGAAACCTCGTATTTAACTGATCATAACTTCCCTCAAGATTTGTCGATATAAATGATATGACTGTCTTATAGCCGCAAGCCAGTAATACAAGAAAAATACAAAATGGCCCAAATAAAGAGTATTTGCGAAAAGGAAAAAATAATATTCAAAATTTTCCGCTTTTTCCAAATTTTTTGTAGCCCTTAAAATCCCAAAATATGGAGATTTCTGATTTTCTGTGTACTGAACAGCTTCCACATTTCTGCAAAAAGCTGCCAACAAGAGGTCCATCCTTACACTTACAGAAATGAGCAAAACCTTGGCGATTACCCTCTTCAAAGAAAATCTATGGGCCATAGAATGGCCAAAACCATCACTCATGTTGAGGCGCCGAGATCTCAGTCTGAGTAATTTCTAGAGTAACAGTAAAGCATGCATAACGTAGAAAATTTATAGTACATACAGTATTCAAATTTTTAAAAGAATGCCTTTACTCGCGCTTGAATTCTGACCGAAAAAGTAAGTGAAGTGAAATTCTGGTTTTGAGTGCGGTTGTATGAAGCTCCATAAATTTTTAACGAATGAGGCTAGAAGCTTCTTTCAACCATCATTGAATAGAGCATGAAAGAAGATTCTTGACAATATGCTGGATAAGTTTCATAGGAGAAAGTTTGATGGTGAAAAGCTATCTTGAAACAAGGGCTAGAAAAACGCGCATTACTTTTGCACCAACCTAATAACAAAAAAATTTTTAACTTGTTGTAATTCGATGGCAATCTAAGTATGGAAGTAGCAAATTTTATATCCAGGAAAAGGAATATCATTTAGTAGTTTATTGGTTTCACCAGCGATAAGCAGCTTTAGTCTTGTTTATAAGCCTCTGCAGTTCACTGCAGAGATTTTTGCATTGTCGCTTCAGAAGCAGCTTTAGTCAAACTCATATACTAGCTTTTCCGCTTAGCTAAGCTTGTTAGCTGCTCTGAATCCGAACCCGCCATGCAATAACGGAGAAGACAGTTTTTCCAAAGCCTTACATCTTGAATTTGTTTGGAGTTAGCTCCCGCACTAAGCTTTCAAGCTACGACCTTGACTGTAGCGGCATGTGCTCTCTGCCGCTGTGGAGCAGTCCCACTAGTGAGCGAGACTCTCCGTCTTGCTTCCACCCTATATTAGTGGCAGGGCTCTTGCGGAATGGCGTGATTTAGAATGTCCACGTTTACTGCGCAATCAGGGGCGGTATTTATCAATCTCCCACTCGCTATTCGGGCGGGCCATTGTTAACGAAGCCCGAACGGGCGAGAGCACTAACCGGTGATTCATCAAACTTTACAAGTCCGTTCTGGCAAGTTTGGCCATGTCGAGCACATCAGTCGGACAGCAGAGCCCGTTTGGGCGCCGCTGCCCGGCTGCCGTGCTCGATATGGCCAAACTTGTTAGATCGGGCCATATTGTTCAATAGACAGGAGCTCGATGAGCTTGGTTTCGTGTATTGCTGGCGCCAGTGCCCGCTCTTGTACGGGTTGTTACCTATATAGGAAGCCCTTCCTATGTAAGAGATTGATAAATACCAAATCAATTGCCCGATCACTACTTTCAAAGATGTTATACGATGCATGTCTGCATGACAGTGATTGATCAGAAACATCATATATATTATAGCTGAGTGTTTGATGCAGTCTTCTCTACATCCTTGAGGATGACTTCAGAAAGTTGTTCTGCGATAAGTTCTAGAAAATTTTGCTTTTATAGAAAACAGTTAATAGGTTTAACAGTTTACTAATAACTTTACCTTCACCTAATGAAGACAGAATAAATTGATTGAAGAATTACATGTAAAACAGAAGAGGCTTGAATAGTTTGGCAACGCTATAAATGTACAATATGCTCTTGATTCAACCATCGGCTACAAAATCCGAAAAGTTATAAAAATCTGGCTTAGGCAGCCGGCGGCATATTCATCTGATTCAGATAAGCGGCCAAAGGGTGGCGCTCATCAAAAAAAGAAAAGAAAAAACTGTTATGGAGCTTGGCGAATTAGAGCCACATCTTAGTGAAACTCCATATGAACATTGAAGTTATCAACTGAGACCCATCGGAGAATTTCAGATGAAAAGCTGTTTATGGTTTCTGCTTACTGAAAGTTAATGACATTAATGTTGTCAACTCGTGCATGCCGATGTCGAACTGTCTGTATTAACCATGTATGGTAACAGATTACAGAAAGTAGTGCCACTTTTGTAGTGATAACACATGTGCGATTACGGAAAGAAGATGATTAGTACAGAAAAATACAGATTTGCAAGTTAACTGCCTTATAGCAAATCTGAGTGGTCACAAAAAGCTGTTAAGCGTGAAGACAGTTTTACCGCAGCGAAACCTAGAGGCAAACTATTAGGTTGTAAAGAATGTTTACGGGCACTTTTGGAAATTTCATTTTCAAACGCATTTTTTCGGTGCTCGGTCGGACTTTGACACCAAGTTTTTTGTACTGTTCAGTGGATGGAAGCCTGAAGTTTTCAATACGGCTTCTGATTTTTAACCATGCCAAGACGTGTTTGATCTGCACATCAAAAGAAAAATCTCTCCAACTATAAAAATTTCACAAATTTTCTTCCTACGGCCATTTTTCGTGCAATTCAAAGAATTTCGTCCAAATCATGGGTGATCTGATTGAGAATGAGGAGCCTGAGGAGACTGACTACAACTCTTTTCGCAGCTGGATTCGCTTCTGCGGGGATCGTCACGCCTGGATGATGAGTCCAAAAGATGTGTAAGGCATTACCCCAACAATGTTCGCACTAAGCAAAGATTTGGTGCACCCTACGCAAAACGACAAGACTTCAAAGTGTCTTACTCGAAAAATGGTGCATTTTTAGGGCAAAAAATGGTCGTTTTTTCAAACATTCTGGAAAAAAATCTCCGCAGGTGATTCTGTAAAGTTATGAATGGTCCCCATAACAGTCTCAGCAGACTTCTATATAACTACAGCATTTGAGCTCTCCAGCTTTCATCGTGCCTGAGATGCTGACAAATAGGCCACTTTTCGCGAGACCTTTATCCCTTCTGCGCATGCTGGTGGACCGCAGTGAGGTGCTGAAAAGCCAGCAAGACAAATATATGTTGCGGACAAAATTGTCTTTGCAATGAAATCTGAGCTTCAAAAAAGAAGCAATCCGCTTAAGACAGCGATTTGAAAAAATTTTTCGCAAGTGCCCGGAAACTTTCTTTACAGCCTAATAATTCTCATATGCTGACATGATTACCTAAAAATTCGATGAAAGATGGAGTGTTTTATTTGTCTTATCTCATGTACACCGTCACTTCTAAATCAGGCCGTGATACAAGCGATGCAATCCTCTTAAAAGCTTCTCACTGAACTCTAAAACGTTATCTTCTTTTTTTTTGCATGTTCAAGAAAAACGATAGTAAATCCTTCAAAAGTGCTCTTATAAAGTATACGCGTAGAATGCACGCACACACGAATGTCAGGGCCTTTCCTAGTTTTTGATAGTTTTTGTTCCAAAATGTCTTAGAGCTTTACAAATCCCCATTTATCTAGCGTATGCTTGACATATCGTGCATCCAATTGTGCTATTTCCGTATTTTTTCTGTGGCTAGAGATAAAGAAAAAATGAATGGGGTAAAAAGGCAAACTCCGCTCCTAGACAACCTGAGCTCCTTCTACGCATGTGTGATCATATATCTCATACAAACAGAAGTACGACCTCGTATTTGTAAACTTTGAAGAGCTACCAGTTCTCAAGAAATAATGTTTAGGATAAAAACGGTAAAAAATATGGGACACCCTAATATTTTCGTAATCAGCGTGCTCACTTACCTCCTTGTGCCAACTTCTAGAATCATAGCTCAAACTTTACAAAAATTGATGAAATCGAAGTCGATCGATAATAAAAGGTAGCTACGACACCTTCCCAGCCCCGAAGTGTGTATGCGGAAAATTTATTCCCGATCGGTTAAAAAATGAAAATCTCTATTTGGAACATGTGATCGTCTCCACGATTCGTGCAGAGGCGGGTTACGGACTTTGCCTGATCTTAAGGATGAACTTGTTAAACCTCCACGTCATAGCATTGTTCTTCGCACTCTCTCACTATCAAAACCGCCACGCATTGAGTTGGCAAAACCCCGCCTCTACACGAATCGTGGAGTCGATGATAGGTACAGACAAACAAACAAACAAACAAACACCAAACGCACACAACACACACAGGGCCCGGCACGAGGTGGGCAAACGGGGTTTTCCAAAACGAATTTCCCTTTGATCCCAATAAATTTTACGAATACCCCCTTGAGCCCAAAAATGACGTTTCGTGCTTGTGCGACGAGATTACCGGCCACACTTCGCCTAAAAGCGCCCAAATTGCTCAAATTCCTCAAATTACTCCTCGCTGTATCAAAATAGAAAACAGGAAGAAAAATAAGCAAGAAAAATGATTAAGGAATGAGAAAATATCAAGAAACGCAGTCATAGGAATGAGAGACGCCATTCCCGCGCGTATCGATTGACTGGGGTGCGCTTTCTATCTTAAAAAGCTAGGCTGCTGATGCGATTTTGGGCTCTAACAAGGACAAGAGGAGGAGTTTCGGAACCAAAATTTCACCATGTAGTAAACTTTAGGTGTACAACAGATTTATGTAAAAAATTTGAAAAAATTATGTGAAATGAGAGTTTTGCCGACCTCAGGTGGGAATTAGGTCGGCAAATGCCGACCTAATTTGGAAATTAGTTAAGCACGCTCTTCATTCACATAAGTTTTTCATAATATTTCATGCTTTATTACTTAGTCCCATTGTGCATATACACACCGAAACTCGCGCGATTTCGTTACCTCTGCGTTGCAAACGAGCCATTTTTCCATTTCTTTGGTAGCGCAAAATTTTCAGAAAAAAGTTTGCCACAACCTTCAGTCACATAATTTTTCAATGAAACTACCTAGTTAAGCCCTGCAAGCCCGTATGCATGTACCTACCAAGTTTCATACCATATCGTTCATCTGCGCGTTCCAAACGAGCCGTTTGAATTTACATCTTCATTCACCAGTTTTGCGAAATTCTCGGAAAAAATGCTAATTACTCGTTCCGTTCACATAAGTTTTTCATAATTTTTCATACTATGTTTCCACTAGTCCCTCTCCGTTCGCATACAAAATTTGGTGCCATATCGTTACACATACATTGAGAACTAGTCATGTATGCAGTTGCAAATAACATCGCTTGGGCGACGTCGCGCGTGCGGCAATTAGCGACGACGCGGTTTGACGCGCGCGAACTCCAGTGTTCGCCTGTTGCACATAACACGTCAAGATAAGTAACGAGCATGAACTACCAATTTTTTTCCGGGGCTCCGCCCCGGACCCCGCAAAAACGACTTCCTCTTTGCTTTTTGGCCCCAAAACGATTTCCAGCTTGTCATTTTCCGACCTCGTGCCGGGCCCTGAACACACACAGTACACACACAACACGTACAACACACACACATTTAGCTCTATATATATAAGACTAGCTGGCATGCTCGGCTTCACCCGCACCGAGGATTCTAGGCTTAAGAGCCAGAATGGCGCACAACTTTTGAAGCTCTACTTATTGCGTTGTCTTTCTTTACTTTTCATGCAACACAGTTCACTTCCTAATTGCATCGTTTTGAGTTACCGCATTTCACAGATCCTGAGATGTGAATGAGTTCTGCCGCAAGTGTTTACGCGAAAGTTGGATGTGGTTGGAGCTAGGTTCTTTTGTGCATCCTCGTTGTCTTTGCTGTCTTTTAGTAGGTAATTATTTTCTGCACGTTTTTTATAACCTTCAAACTATGCTTCCGTGATTGCTTCTTGCAACTATAATCGTTTCCAGTGCTGCCTGCCGTGCTGGTATCTGTCATTTCTTCCTGTTTCATTCACTTCCTTCTCTTGACATTGTGATTAAATCAGTTTGTACGTATTTGTGATTAAATCAGTTTGTATTTTTGAAAGCTCTATGAGCGAGCAAGCGATCTGGTAGAGCTGGTAGAGCTTTGCCACCCCTCACGCCGGTCAAGCGTGAAATGTGGCATGCCACACTTCACGCCGGTTAAGCGTGAGGTGTGACATGTCACACCTGGGGGGAAGTCGTATTGAGAAGTCAGAGAGGAGGAGGGCGTTATTGAGGTTATACGATGTTATGACAACATAATATTCGAACAATGTCAGAACGCATTATGCAAATACTACCACACTGATGCTCTGGCCTGCCATCGGACCGCCTAAAGCATAAGAGCATCATTTTCGTAATTAGCTGTCCAATATACCCTGAGGGTCAAGTTCCAGCGAATTATGGGGTTTCCAAATGTTTCGCAACCCAAGTGAGATGGTCAACTTAAATATGTTGACTTTGTTTCAAAGGTGAATCAACTACTTTGCTTTAATTTGCACTTGATACAGAAAACTACTACCTCTTCGCTCACATTAGGAATCTTACTCTAAATAACCTCTAAACTATGGAATTGAGAGCAAGCCAAAATTTTGTCTGCCCTATTTTTCGCTCTCAATATTATAGAATGAAAAGACCAATCAGACTCAAATCACTTTCGCGAAAGTTGCGAGGTTTATGCTATCGAATATATTTATTCTCGCCGCATTCGCTCGCGATTCACTAGTAGCGCAGACTTAATGTTACCGTAACCCAATATTTTCGCAGTATTTTCCACTTCCATAGGTAAGGAAAAACGATTATTTCTTTCCTGAGAAAAAACGATTCTGAATGAACTTCCTGTTATATAGGGACGAAGGCAGAGCAATGGCAACGATACAAAAAAAACAGACATTTGAACGCTCTGGAGGTAAGTTAATGGGGTGTGGCACCAACCCTAAAAACTGTGGCAGCCACAGCTTTTCTGGATTTGTGCCACACCCCATTAACTTATCTCCAGAGAGAATTTTAGCGGACATATATGAAGTTTGATAGCTAAAACCTAGTAGCTTTTGCAGGAATGGTTGAGCAAGATTTGTCTTCTGTCGTTTAGCAATAGTTGCTGGAAGCACAACCACTGTAAACTGAATATGAAACACATGAGATTTTTGCTGGCTCCAGTGCAAAAGCAATTCAATCACTATTGAATCTTTAGTCAAAACTTTCGAGACTCAGTTATGATTGAACAAATTAACAAGACTACTGAGTGTTTAAAGCTTCAAAATATTAAAATGAGGTTCTCCGAGCTCTCCGAGTATAGCCTGACGCGTTCAAAAAACAAATATTTTGATGTTTTTTCCGCAGACTTCACTAACCGGCTGCATCCAGCGGCACCGTATGTACAGAGTTACAGTAGATTATAAGTCGGTGCAAAACTTCGTTCCGATTCTTGGGCCTAGCTGCAAATCTCACATAGGCAAATATTTCAGACAGTATCCAGCAAGCAGTAACAATGCAGAATTTCTCTCTTTTCAGCAGTCATGCCCAAAAATTGACCCCTTCGACCAGCGCTGAGATAATTGACGGAGTTTGTAACTTTTGCTTATACCTTGTTTTAGAATTTTTATTCAAGACTTTTGAAGATGTTCCGTATATAAGTAGATAGGCCAGGCCTTCTGCAAATCCAAAAAATTTTTTTCTATAATAGATTCTAGGATTTTCATTACCAATTTTTTCAAAGCCTTAAGTCGAAAAAAGCATGCCACGAAATAGGACGATAGACAGAAACTCTTCTGAGTCTGAGGTTTCAAAACTCGATACTACCACCCAACTTACAAGTATGAGTGATAATTTGAAATACGAGTATTTTGAATCTACGCAACAGTCCTATAAGGATTTCAACCAAAAGTTTTGAATATGAGCGAAAGTTAGACAAGATAAAATAAAGGGTCGCAGACTTTCGCGAAACTCAGCGGTTAGTAATGAATGAACAACTGAATTATCAGATTTGCCGTGTGGTATCGGTAACTTTGGAGGCAAGGAAACAAAGTCTCTGGTTAACCAGTTCTGTTTCCGTCGAGAACACTTATCCATGCATGTCACTCTACAGAAAAGACGTTTGCCATTTTCATTTAACCCCGAACAACTTATTTGATTTTCTCTTTCTGGCGCACTTCTGCAAGAGATTGTACCGCCTAACAACTGCTTATTATTTTTGCTAAGGTCCATTTGACGCGGAGTGTACGAATGTGGCTTGAAGCCGCTTTCGCTTTGTTTACGAAGGCGATTTTCAAGCGAGGAGTAGTGAAACGTTGTTGCGCCCGCGTAGCCATCTCCTGGTAAGACTATGTGTTTAGGTGTATGTATTAGGTCGTATACTGTGTGTATTTGGTCGTTTTATAAGTTCACAGATTTTCATTCTCGTCCTCGTAAAAGCGGTAGATTTCTGGCAAGATGCGCATATCATTGGGAAGAACTGAGCACGCTCTTCTAAGTGAACTCATTGTATTTAATTATAAACTCAGTCTAGTTTGATTTCTTTACCTCCAAAGGTGGAAATCTCAAAAGCCAAGAAAGAGCATTTTCGACCCCTGCGCCTTTTTTCTTACAAAAAAGGTGTTTCTGCGAAGATTCTTTCTCCGATCATGAAAAATAGCGTTTGCGCGTAAATATGACACAAAATAGAATGCTTTTAAGGATGTTTGATTAAGGTGCCCCCTCAAGACTTTTCGTGGGACGTTCAGGAAATTCTGCATTGAAAATTGCTGGGCAAGAACAAAACAGTCTACCATACCCTGCACCGTCCAAATGGAGCACAGCAGAGAAGGCCTAATAGACAAGCGGTTTTTTTGCACAACAAATCATGGCTCGTGTTGCAAAAGCCGACAAAACTGTCCTGCAAGATCTGGAAGTACATTAGCATCCAATGTGCTGTTTAGATCTCGCTTTGGAAGATTACCATTTGCCCGGGACTTGGCGAATCATATAAGTGGCGGTGTTTGCTTCGATTCTGAACGATTTCAAACGCTAGTCAGACGACTTTTTTTGGGAAAAGACTCCTGGGCTTTTGCAGAACTTAACTAATAACCCGGGTTGAGCGTGAGGTCAGGCGCGCCCGACATGGGGGATCGTATTGAGGGTAAGATTGAGGGGGGGGGGTCGTTATTGAGAATCGAATTTGTTAAGTTGAGGAGATACTGCGAAGGTGAAGAAGAAATGCGCTAGTCCGGTGGATATCGCAATCACATGAAGGAATATGACGGTCATAAACAGCATACTGATTGTTTCCACAATGGAAGTTTCAGCCAAAATTCAAATCTTCATCTCTTTTACCTTGACATATGGGGTCGACAAGGAAGCTTGCTGTATGAAATGGGTATCGTTTTCATAATCAGCATGTCAGATTACCTCTATGCGCTCTATAAACCATTACCTACTGCAGTTTCTAGTGTTTCGCAACGTCTAAAAAGCGTGATTTTCAAGCGTGATCAACTTGGTTTCAGAAGTGAGAAAAGTCAGCTTTTGTATACTCATAACAAAGCAATGTTCTCTACAAGTCTATGCTACAAATAGGGCTTCATATCGCTTCCAGGCAGTGAAGTAAGAAGTGTTGCCAAAATTCCATCCGGCGCGTTTTTCACGTTTAGTGCTTCAACTCCTCGGATTAGCACAAGGCCGAAACAAGTCGAACCAAGCTCAAACACTTACTGTGGAATCCCCGAGGGTTGAGCTAGCGAATCACATAAAACTTGGGTAGAAAAGCTTTTTCGGAAATAAAGTTAATGGGGTCAGGCGCAACCCCTCAAAAGGTCAGGCCGCCTGAGCTTTTGAGGGGTTGCGCCTGACCCTCTTAACTTGCCTTCAAAATTCAAAAATCGCCCCTTTTTTGATATGGAATTGAGCACAAAGCCTCTTCTTGCTATATTGAAAATTTGAAGCCAAGCACTCCACCCCTGCGAAAATTATAGCTCTGAAAAGAGGAGTATCCAGATCTAGAACTTGCCGTCAAGTTGCGTGTGGTTGTGCAATCGCAGAATGTCGGGCCTACAGACTTTCAAAAAAGGAAATCTGCAGTGAAGGCTGGTCTTCTTCAAAGTATTAGGTCGGCTAAAAAGTAAGTTCGTTTTCGCATACAAATTGTCATAAAAAGTTTACTTGTTGTTTTCAATCTATGATTCTTTGTGCGAAAGTAGTTCGAAGCTTCCTCTATCACATATCAAATAATCAGGAGTGGTAGTAATTTGGTCGAAACCATCATGTTAATTGTGTTTTCATGACACCAGCTAACCAGCAGCTTCACATCATTTTCCCAACGAAACCACGAATTAACCAATAGGAAACCTTGAAATGCTATCTTGCAAAGCAAAGTCATTGGAGAAGATCGAAACTCCAACCATTCTCATGCTTGTCGGCAATCATTGCACTTTACCAAATTTGCAGTCCGGTCTCCATCCTTGCACCTTCCTATAACCTTATCTAAGCTGTAAACAAGTAAGCTTTCTCATAGTAAGTTGCAAAATGATCTCCCTCACTCTTCTTAACTTGCCAAAACAACACATCATTGTTTGAAACGAAAAAGTGGTCGGGGGTACTTTTTCGTTTTAAACTATGATGTGGTGGTTTCACGTCTGCGTCTCATGAAATGAAGTGCTGTTTTCATTACTCTATCTGATAAGGGAACAATGGTGTTAACCTGCTGTTTAACTCATAGTTTGGTTTAGAATGAAACAAGCATGAAACAGTTATGGTTTTCTGCTAGTTACTTGCTTGTTTCATGATTTTGTATGACCGATTGAACTGAGTGGCCGTGAAAAGATGATCATGCTTACCACGATGTAACCATGATCGAACTATCACATCATTTGTTGGTTTCGACCAAATTACTACCACTCCAGGATTTTTTATCGTCAGTAAAGACAGTTATGCCTCAACATGGCGAAATTTCCAGAAGCTCAATTCTTTGACTTCTTGAGCTTCGTTTTCATGCTGTAATGGATGTAAAGAACAGCAGTTTGGTGTTTGGATACAGAGCAGATATCCCTATTTAGTGAACAACAAAAAGAATTGTGATCTGTCATTTTGAAAATGTTTCACTAAAAAAACCAAATTTCCTCATATTTGCGCATTATGGGAAAATTGCGATTTTTTACTTCTTTGCGGATTTTTTTCCTGGGAAGATAAGTTTTACTCGAACAGAATATATGCTCCAATACCCAGGTTTAGGGGCTTCCACAGGGGGGGGGGGGAGGGGGGGTCGTTTTTGAAGGACTTGTGCCTGACCTCTTGCACAACCCTGCTAATAACATAAAGGAAATGTGGCAGACGGTTGTGCGCAACAATGGGGCATACATTGCTGACTGATTTCTGACAAAACTGTTATTTCGTTAATCTATGAAAACTGTACGAACGTATGAAACTACCTCGTATGTTCCTAGCCATGCAAGAAAGTTTTTGTGCCAAGGTAAGCGCTTCCTTATAAATGTTTTGCGAGAGAACACCGCTGTGACTCGCACCAGGGCCAGGCACAGTTTGTCTGGAAGCAGGTGGACTAGGTTTTTGGAGCAAGGCAAAGGGGCTATCGTTCTTGCGGAGTCGAGCCAAACACCAAAGATAAGCGCCATTTGGTCGAACACAAGCTTTTCGGGCAAATTATCATACAATTGACATGCTCTATCGTGTAGCAAAAAGTGCGCGCGATTCAAAAGCAAGGCTAAAATTAACAAATTGCTTGTTTACAGCGCACACAGAAGCATATGACATCAAAATTGAACCGTATATATACATAGAAAATTATTTGCGGAAGAATTATGTAAAAAGATTCGAAAACTTATGGAAGAGATACCTTCGCCAAAATCAGCCCGTCTCCACAGGGCCATCAAACGATCTGAGATAGTCTGGGGCACATATTTCTGTTATTATATTTTTTAGCATAGACGGATGTCCGGTCTAGAATCTATCCCTGAGCATAAGGGCAGTTTCATATCGCCCCCTGCCCGCTTCCCCTCTGTGCCTACATGGCACTTCCTTAAAATCGTATCTTTACTCTCACTGAAGTACCGTAAAGGCCATGCCATAAGCATGACCTGCTGTTATATTATCGAGTTATGTTGCTCCGCCTGTTATTGTTAGCATTCTACCACAGCACCCACGAGTGCAGGTCGCCTGTTCATAAAGCTTATTAGCTAATGTGTTCTATATAACACACTCTACCAGGCGCTATATCACCTAAGGCTACTATAAAGCCTAGAACCACCGATACATTTAACGTCTAGATACATCGAAGTGCTTTCTTTGTCAGGATATCGCAATGGACGTTGTCGAGGTGGCAGACAAGTGAAGGTAGGGCCCATATTAGAGGCGGAACAATGGCGGGTGCGATTTAGGGCCGCATGCACTAACATCTCCGCGGGGAGGGGATCGCAGCCTAAAAGAAAGCTTTATATTTCGAAACTCCAGATACCTGGATTTCACGTTGTGTACCTGTCCGTAAGTATTCCTACTACCCTTCACTATGAACATGTTGAAGAGGAGCGAAAAGCTGTATGAACCGCATTTTCCAGCTTTTGTATGATCTCTGATGATCCCCGGCGCTTTTCTTCAAAGTCATTTTTCTTTCTCCGAAGTTAACGAAAAACCTCCAAAGTTGTGCAGATTAGCTAACCCGACAGTGCTAAGCATGTTGCTGATAAGAACAAATGATGTTGTGAAGTCACGAAATTTTCGATGATCCACAGGTCGAAATTTGAGGTTTACCGAAAAATTCGACTTTTCAAAAACTCATTTGTTCTCATCAGCAACATGCTTAGCACTGTTGTGTTAGATGTTCAGTACAACTTTGGAAGGTTTTCGTTAACTTCGGAGAAAGAAAAATGACTTTAAAGAAAAGCGCCGGGGATCATCAGGGATCATACAAAAGCTGGAAAATGCGGTTCGTACAGCTTCTCGCTCCTCTTCAACATGTTCATAGTGAAGGGTAGTAGGAATACTTACGGACAGGTATACAACGTGAAAAACAGGTATCTGGAGCTTCAGAATATGAAGCTTTCTTCTAAGCTGCAATCCCCTCCCCAGCGGGATGTTAGTGCATGCGGCCCTTAGAGGAGAACTTGAAGTTTGAACAGGCTGGTGATGTTGAAGTAATTCTACAATCACGTCTTTAGTTGCTAGTAAAACACAAAAGAGATCCAGCTTCGTTTCTTCAATATCGGTGCTACTGATATTCGTATCATGTGAATGCCAGTCTTCGATAATCCTTGCCTGAGACACATACGTCGTGACCTGCCTCACTCTCTTTTTTTTGAAAATCGCCTTGTTAGATAACGCGCCCCAGCGTCAACTCTTTTGCGTCATCTCCTTCCAAATTTTCATTTACAGTTCCAGCTTTGTTTTCAATATTTTGATAATTTCTTTCATTCTTCTTCCTTCTTCTTCTTTCTTCTACTCGTGATCTAAATTGATCTGTTGTCTGACCATTGTGAGTTCTCGAGCGGGTGTTTTCTAGCGTTTCCTTTGCTTATTTTTGGCTTTTTAGGTAGGTCTTTGTGATGAAGGAGAAAAAGATAAGTTAGGAAGTAGTTTTTGTTTCCTGAGTAGTTGTATTCTTCGCTTAATCTCAGATTTCATGTGGAAACTACGTCGGGTCAGTTCGATGTATTTTTTTTGCCACTTCACGCTTTTTTCCATTTGAAAAGCTTTTCTTTGAGCGCTAGTGGACTTCTGCAGCGAACTCGGCTTTCACCTAGAAAGAAATACCATTCAATCGAGCAGGTCGTCTGTTACAGACGATGAGTCAAACGTGAAAGCCTATTGGCGTTCAAAAAAAATGATTCTCAAGGAGAAATCGGAGAGTGGGGTGGGGGGGGGGGGGTTGGGGTAGAGCAAGGGTCAAAGGGGACTTTTAAAATTTCAAAGGGGGCTTCGTAAAATTCTCGGAAGTCAGGGGAACTTCGTTTTCAAAAAGCCTAGAAACGGACTCGTGCCGGCCCTGACTCCCACTGTTGGGCCTGTCCGTCGCTGCAGGACAGGAGTTTTTATGCCTCCTTCTTCCACCTCATAACGCCCCCCGGCCCACCCGCCCCTCATCCCCCTTCCCGTTTGCTCCATGCAATCCTCTTATTCCCCATTTAGCCATAAAAACACCGAATGATCTAGTTTTGCGAATGAATTGTCAGAAACTGTTCATGCCAAATGATGCTCTGCCATAATAAATCGGTGGATTCAAATGAAAACTTCCCAAAAGAAGAAAAAATCACATCATTAGAATAGATACTAATTAATGATGCAGTAATTTGCACAAAGATTATGAGTATTGCAAGCTATATTTCTGAGCAAGATCCTTCTCAGTTAAGTAAAACTTTGAGATAATTCAATTTTTTTCAGCGCAGGTTGAAACTAGTTTTTCGTATAATATCGTCAAACGCATAACTCGCATATATCATGTTAGCACTTCGACTTTGCAAATCGTGATACGGACCCAGTGTTGCACGTCAAAGCCAAGTAGATTTGCTAAATGAGTAAATTTTAGAGGATTCAAGCATCGGATTCACTCGTGCACGATGAACCTAGACATGAGTAGCGTGTGCTATGCAAAAAATATGGCTTGAGCTTGTTTGCAGCTCATTCTATGAATATGTTTTAGTCAAACACACACAAGCGAATCGCAAAATTACGCGAATACTTCAAGCCCAATAAGATAAGTTATGATCTTTTCTTTGAGAGATTTGCGGATAAATCAAAGACTTTGATAATTTTGCGCTGACCTAGTATGAAACTAATTTCGTAACGGCAATACAACCCCAACTTTCTCTTCATATCGAAAAATCTCATTCTTTTCTTTTTTTAAGATTTTCATAACTTCCGGCCGCATTAGTGCAAATAGGAAGGGAGATCGGACATTCAAGTTGTCTAGAAACGCAAGAGTAATCTGCCAAAAATATAAAAATCTGTTATCAAGACTTTTTAAGTATGTCTGCTACGATCTGCTATTTTCAGTTCGTATAAATGGGGTGTAAATCGCTGTGAGCGCAACGAGGAACGAAGATGAAGAACTGCGGAAGAGATAAAATCAGCACTGCCTGATCACAAACTCCAAATTTAGAGATATTCCAAATCATAGACGTTACTACGTCTAGTTATCGCTACTAAACCAAGAAGATGCAAGTTTGCTGGTCAACAGAAGTGTCATAGACAGTGCATCTGAGCGATAAGAGGATAGTAATGAGTCCCTGAATGATACTTTCATAGGAAAAAACATGCGTGATAGCGATAAGAAGTCAGAAATATTTGTACAACGATTCACGATTATAGCAAGAGAACAATTTCTGCAGAAGCGGATTGTACGATCAGCTGTTGACAGTCATGTTGGAAATCTAAAATATGCTCTCTACTGAAATACATGAATTTCCGCAGGGCAAAGTCGTCATCAATTCATTACGTCACAACTCTAAAGAGCTTCTGACAAGTTTAATAAAAAGGTGCGTGTACGAACGCAATTTGGAGAAATCCAGGGGTATTTTATTCGCATTTCTGTGGATGTAATTCTGATGATTTGTAATGTATTAGGTTGGCACGAAAGTTCTGTCGCACCATCTTCAAAAATTCATAACTTTTAATTTTTCCAACTGATTTGATTGCCTTTATTTTTATATGAAAGAGTAAGTCATGCTCTTTATAATGACTTCTTAGCTGCTTACGAGTGATCATCTGTTGCATAGATAGGAGCGATAAAAGAAAATTGGTCAAAATTCGAATTTTGTAGGGTCATAAAAAATCGGAAACTTGCAATAAAAACCGGAGCAGTCGGCACTGTGGGTTCTTTCACCAGCTCTTTCTAACAGTGCAGAGTTTGCGCTGATTGAGCGTCTCTATGAAAAATTATGATTTTCCTGAAAAACGCCAAAACAAATCAAATTCGCCCTTTTGTATTGCTTGCCCGAAAATCATAACTTTTCATAGAGACGCTCAATCGGCGCAAACTTTGCATAGTTAGAAAGAACGGGTAATAGAACTTGAAATACCAACTGCTCGGATTTTTACTGCAGGTTTCCGATTTTGAATAACCCTACACAGAAAATTCAAATTTTGACCAATTTTCTTCTACCGCTCCTATCTATGCGATGATCATTAGCAAGCAGTTAAGGTGTCATCATAAAGAGCATGAATTATTCTTTCATATAAAAATAATGGGAGTCAAATCGGTTGGAAAAATCAGAAGTTATGAATTTTTGAAAATGGTGCGACAGAACTTTCGTGCCAACCTAATAAATTTGATTGCTGCGATAGCTTCGGACAATATTGGAATTTCTGGAGCTTTACATTAATTCAGTAATGAATGCGAAGAGTGACAGCTTTCGACTTTTTTGCTTTCTCTCAGCGGTCTGTATAAGACGGTAAATGGATCGACGAGAACTTTCACAACCATAACAAGGAGAGGGGTTGCATAAAATTTTGTATGCAAAGCTAATCAATTGCGCTAAGCAAAAAATGTTCAGCTTATTTTTTCCAAATTAGTATCTACGGTCAACAAGACTCCAAAATTTTACAATCGAAGTTTGCTTTGATTTGGAATTTTAATAGAAGTAAAGCGAGCAATACTATAAAAAAAGCAGCATCGAGAGAATAAGGAGCATTTCCAAAATAATTTCAGCGTCACTTCTACGAAACTGCAAGATCGACTTCCTCCCAGACAGAAGAGTCATACATGCATGATGAACATTAGCAAGCTTTCTTCATGATAGAATTGTTCTCACCTCATTCTTCCCTCGGCTCAGAATACCGGATACTTGTTCTTGTGGAAAAGCTTCATGCACTAAAAGCGATATTTCACTCAGAGGATATCGGAAAGGAAGGACCCTTTCTAGGTAGCACGGACATTCCTCTCAGCAACAAAAAAACTGACATTTCCGTGGCATAGTTGCTCAGACACGTTTTGTGCTAACAAAGCGCAATTTGATTATTTAAATTATCGTCACATAAATCTCAACCCCTGTAAGTGCACTTCCTTTCACGGTGAGAGTTTATTTTCTCGATGCTTTGAACTTTGTAAATGTGTTCTGATCTTGAGCTCGTGATTTGTTCGTTAATTTCACACATAGATAGATGGCAAAAGGAGGAATGACAAGATTTGGTTGTCCTCACCCTTCGAAACAATTGTTGTGGATTTTCTATTCCGAAAATTGGAATAGCGACGAATTTGTACTTTGAAAAAATGTTATAGGCAATATATTCTTAATTCAGCTACGTTCTTAAGCAGAAACTGCACGAATCGCTGGACTCAATTGTTGCCCTTACACAGTTTAGAAACGAGATAAAAGTTTGAGTTTGCTCAGAAGACAGAAATTTCCGATGAAATGAACGAGAGAAAGTAAAATCCATACAATTCAGATTCGAAGAGTACGATTAAGTCGGTGCAAAGGTCTTGTCAGTTTTTGAAACCATAAATACGTTAGAACAGAGATAAACAAACACTTCAAGCTGTATCCGATGCAAAGTTTCCCCCTCTTTCCAGCCGCTATATTCACAATGTGATTCGTTGGGAGATTACTGAGATACTCGCTGGGCATCACAGCCCTTCGTTTCCATCATGTCCATCAACTAATTTTCAAACTTTTTATCTGCGAATACCGAGTGAGCTTTGACAGCCAGCAAATGAACCAGACTTTTCTGCCAACCGATAAAATTTTTGTTCACTTTTCAGCTACTCATTTAATTTTTGCCAAATCATTTTTCGTCTAATCTCGTAATCAAGTCTCGAGTTTAGAAAAATCGCATAACGCGTTATTGCACCTAAACTGCAAAATTTTCAGAACACTTAGGTTTCAACGCTCGTTACTATAACTAACCTTACAAAGCAAATGAGCGGTTTTCGGTTCAAAACATAAAGATTTTAAAGCTTAGGGTACTTCAGTGCGCGCTCGTGAAAATGAGAGATGGTGTGATTCCGCGCAAATCCCGCGTTTCTCGCAAAGACGACTGTTAGAAGAAAAAGCTGCTTTGAATGATATCTGACTATTTACAGCTTGATGTTCTGCGAAGTTAAGGTAGCCCGAATATAAGATTTTGGTCACTTGAAAAATACTTCAGCAATCCTGAAAGGCAAGCCACAAAGCTGAAAAAATTGCGTTACTTGGCAGAAAGTCTGCTTAATCTGGTGGCGTCAAAGCTCACTCGGAATTCTTAGACAAAAATTAAAAATTAGCTGAAGATATCTCAGCGAATCACACTAAAAATATAGCAGCTGGAAAAGGGAAGAAATTTTGCATCGGATCGGATACAGCTTGCAGTGTTCGTTTATTTTTACCACATCGCATTTGCGGGACCGTGAAGAGTATTCGACCTTGCACAAAAATTCTTCGAAAGTTTTGAAAATATTTAGAAATAATTCATTACAGGAGAATACTCGAGAACGAGCTTGAGCATTCATTCATGAAAATACGGAATTAGGAGACTTTTGCAAAAATAGCACTAATTCCCAAAGATGAACAAACTGAAACTCTGAGTGCTTACGAAACAAAATCAGATACATACTTTGTGTATAACTTCAGAAACTTTCTGAAAACCATGCAGACTTCGAACAAACACTCAAAGATTGTGGATATCTCGAATTCCTATGATTTTCTTCCAGAATCTATGAAACTTTCAGGAAGGTAGAAAAACTGACTATTGCAGGCTCGGTTTCTGACCTTTGTGATTCAAAATAATCTTGAGGAATTTTTTTTCCAGATGCGAAGATATGGAATATATGTATAAATTTTCTTCCTTTTTCTCGGGATATTCATAATCTCCACGTGTTCTCTTCTTTGAACCTGGGCATGTTCTTTTCAATCGTTGTATAAGATTTTCTTTATGCCGAAACCAGGTTGTTTGGTGGAACTTTATTGACTCAACGTTTCGAACAATTCGTCTTCGTCGGGAGTCTGAAAAGGATTGTAGCATTCGCATTCGTATTTTACTACACCGCCAAACGTCTCGTCAACGCTGCACGTCTAAACCTCCCCTAGTGCAATGTACTGGAAAGCTAAACCAGAGTGTTCACCTTCAGTCCACCATAAGACCAGTAGCCCGCACAACTGTGACGGACGCAACTGAGTTTATACTCAGTGTGTCAAACTATATATTGTGTGCGGATGTGAGCTTGCATAATGATAGCAGAGGCAAGAGATCATTCGTAATGGCAAGACATTCATTTTTATTATTCATAGCAGGACTCTTGAAAGATATCTATGCTGCTTCTAGTGTTTTTCGTGCGCAAATCTCATTCTCAATAGCCAGTGTTATACATTTCACGTCGAATGAGGTGCCATCGTGCGCTTCAAATTTATGTTTGCCCAAAGGTGATGCTTGAGTTCCTCGTTTCATACTAGCCAAGTGTTCTTCAACTCTAATGCTCAAAGGTCCACCCGTTTCGCCTATGTACAATGCTCCGCAATTTAGACATTCTAATTGGTATACAACTCCCGATTTTGCACAATCTCCTGGCTTGCCGTAGGGACAAACAATGCAGTCCTTTGATATACATTGTATATCGAAGCATCTGTTTCTGACTAGCCGCTTTTTGATGTTGTTCGCTGGGTATATCAACCAGTCTAACATCGTTTTGCAGCTGGGCTCAAAGGATGCACTGTTTAATCGCTCTGCTGACTATCGCAAATGAAAGGTATGCATAGCGGAAGTTTAGTATCATTGCGCTGTCCATTGCCACTTTGACCTTTATTAGATTTTCGTATTCGTAAGCGCGTGGCTGTGTTGTATCCGTTACTGAGCGCAATCTTCGTGGCCAATTCTCGAGATTCCAGTCGCTCGCTCTCGCCCGTGCATACTCCTACAGCAGTTTTGTACATGTTACGAATTATGGCATGTTTAAGTGCTGTTGGATGAGCTGAGGAGGCATGTACTAATATATTCTTGGAGCTTTCCTTTCGATACCATTTAACATGAATGGTATTGTCAGATAAGTGTATCTGGGTGTTTATGGTGGACTGAAGGTGAACACCCTGGTTTAGCTTTCCAGTACATTGCACTAGGGGAGGTCTAGACGTGCAGCGTTGACGAGACGTTTGGCGGTGTAGTAAAATACGAATGCGAATGCTACGATCCTTTTCAGACTCCCGACGAAGACGAATTGTTCGAAACGTTGAGTCAATAAAGTTCCACCAAACAACCTGGTTTCGGCATAAAGAAAATCTTATACATATTCATAATCATTTTAAAGCTTTTCTCATAGGATTTTTCAAAAAATTTTCACATTGATCGATATCATATCATCCGTCTTGATCTGATAATCTTAAATAACAAAAGAATCTATTGTTTCTTCAAAAAACGGTGAATATCGCCAAAAGAGATGAAGTCGATGTCAACAAATATGTCAATTCTGTGCAAGGCTCTCCAACAAAAAAAAAGTTGAGCTGTTTATGTTTACCACATGATTACTTGATGGATAAAATACGCTTAATAAAAAATAAAAAATCAACAAATCAAGTAATATTGTGACTTCATGGTAATACGTGCTCCGATAACATGGGAAATGATACGCATTCCGAGTTCATGCATTGAGCATGAATCGTATTCAAAGAGTCGGTACACAATTCTTCTTTGGCTGAGGATGTACATACTACTATCAGGTAAGTAATCACGCATAAGATGCACTTCAGAGGGGACTCAAAGTGATAACAGAAATGAGAATTTTTCACGGAACGCGATGTTGATGTGAGAATTTAGTGCTTTCTTTTGTGATTCAGCTACAGCTCCATTAACAACCCAAAAGCAGACTTCCTCAGATTTAAAGGCAATGTCCGGGCAAAAACTCGATTTTGAGATTTGTGCTTACCCGGGCCTATTCGCTATGCTCCGGGCCTATTCGCTATGCTGAATTCGAAAATCTACATTGGAAAGCGCGAAAACGACGAAAAAGGGCTGTAACAGTGGAGGGAAATCAGCGAGTGGGCGGGGTCTTTCCCACTGTGAATTCATGCTCCTAGCTTCCAGAGCGATCTTCTCGGTTCCGATTTCAAGTCATGCATTCGCACCTGGTCGGTGGAGATCTCAGGGCGCTAAAGGAATTGGAAAGATCGCTCCAGAAGCTGGGACTGCGAAATCCACAGTGGGGAGGACCCCGCCCACTTTCGATTTCCCTCTCCCGTTAGAGCCCTTTTTTGCCGTTTTTGCGCTTTCCAATGTGGATTTTCGGATTCAGCATAGTGAATAGGCTGGGTAAGCACAAAATCTCAAAATCGACTTTTTGCCCGGACACTGCCTTTAAAGTGCCAATCGTATCAGCAGCAGATTGAGTGTTTTGCTTGCACATAACGCTAGAAAACGTGACTTTCTGCGACGTTTCTTCCAAGCTCAAAATAACTATTCTTCAAATGTTGCTTCAAAAAGAGAAACAAGAAATTCGAGCGGTGTTCATAGTATTAACTGAAACAGCGTGAATTCTTTTGGAAAAAGTTAGTGACTTATTTCAAACGATTAGCAATAACGGAGATAGACATCGAATCAGAGACGCATGTAGTGATATCCTTCTTGTTACGAGCCACGTCACCAAGTATCCCTCCCCTTGTACAGCAGTCAAAGTATTAGTTTTCATCACAAGCGAATGGATTGTATTAAAACTTCTGTTGACGTACGGTAACGATACAAGCAGATTAAGGGAAACAAAAGTGATTCTGAATTTGGATTCTAAATGGCTCAAACGGAATATTGAATTTACCAGTGCGTCATTTCTGCTTCGAAGAGGCTCGCACTGGCCTCACTTTCTGTATGCCTTACTCATTCCCGCATAACAATGACATTGAAACTCACCGCGCTTGTAGGCTATCGCGAATGATTCGTAAACAACTACTCATTCCTAGAGGTTTTTCATATCGGTATTTTCGCGTGGATGAAAGCTCTCCCAAAGGAATGATAGCAAAGAATCAGTTTTTGGATTTTTTATGGCTTAGTAGCCGCCTTAAGGACAATGAACATCGTGGGCTACATCCCTGTCCAAAAATGTTCTCAAATTATCACGTAAAATCTTGACAAATTGAACATTTACGCAACTAATTCTTTTTGGCGCTATCTTCGTAAAGTAAGCAACTTCAGTTGAATTTTTTGGGATAAAGTCTATGGCTTGTACATTAGCTTGTCACATATCCACGACTTTGCAAAAGGCTTATATACGGACCCAATTTTGCTGGTCAGAAGTTGAGTGGACCCATTTCACGCGCAATTTCGAGGAGATCCGCTCGGATCTGCTTTTGCACAATGAACTTTCCTGCTGCTAGGATGTGCTATGCAAAATTTGGGCTCAAGAGATTGGCTGGAACTCTCCCTATGAATTTCGTAACGGACGGACAGACACACACACATACACACACACGCACACACACGCAATAAGTCATGATTTTTGCTTTTGGTTCCATGACCATCCTTCATAACTAAGGACCGCATGCATTAACATCTCCGCCAGGGAGGAGATAGCAGCTTAAGATAAAGCTTCATATCTTAAAGCACCAATCTCTGGATTTCACGCTGTCTACCCATCCGTAAGTATTCCTACCATCCTTCTCTATGAACATATTGAACAGGAGCAAGAAGCTATGTAAGCTGCATTTTCCAGCTTTTTATATGATCCCCTGATGATCTTCTGCGGCCGATCGTCTTTTCTTTGAAATCATTTTTCTCTTTTAAAAATAATGAAAATATTCCTTCTACTAATTATCTAACCCAACAGTGCTAACCATGTTGCCGCTACAAAAGAGTTTTTGGAATATCAAATTTTTCGACGAGCCCCAACTTTCGACTTGTGTTTCATCGAAAATTCTATGATTCAATACATCACTTGCTTTTAGCAGCATTATGCTGAGTACTGTGTACTACTTACAAGGGAAGGATGATAGGTCGAAGTGGCCATTTGGAATGAGCTGTTTATTAGGAAAATGTCCTCGGTAAGGCAAACTCAAAACTACTTTCGCTAGGTGCCGAGCGGTTTTGTGGGGGGAGTTACAAGGCTATTTTCCTCCTGCGCAGCCGGCGCACCCAGTAATGAGCGAGGCGCTAGAAGAAGCAGTGGTGTGGCGGCGCAGTGGCAAGATAGCGGACTACAAAGCAGATGGTCGAAGGTTCCAGTCCCGTTGCTGCTACTTTGTTTTGCAGTTCTGTAAAAAGTCTATTGGGTGAGAGTAAACGAAAAATACTCATTTTCAGGCAGTTGAAACAAGCTATCTACTGCAAAAAAGTCACTATCTACAATAAGCCATAATCTTCTGCATTATGTAAATCTGTGGGGGTTACGATGTCACAACAATGGACTCAAATGATATACTAACATTTATGTAATACAACCACAAAATGCTCAAAGCAGAAGAGCTTCTCGCAGCGCGCGCACTTGCAAAATTGCAATCGATTCACATCCCATGTATTGGCTCTCGGTCTGAACTTTACCTTGCATCATAGGGATTCCATCCTTAGGATCTTATCGCTCATTTACACACAATTTTGCTCGCCGCGATTCAAAAATTTTCTTTCATACCCACAGGATGCAGCCGGATACATTGACAACCACCCCGGCGAATTCGAGACTCCTATTCAGTACTGTTTCACCGACTTTGATAGGCAATTGTGAAGCTGCTGACTGTCATCGTTTATATTTTATCCGATGTGCGCGCTGCGAGAAGCTCTTCTACTTTGAGCATTTTGTGGTTGTATTCCATACATGTTAATATATCATTTGAATCCATTGTTGTGACATCGTAACCCCCACAGATTTACATATTGCAGAAGATTATGGCTTATTGTAGATAGTGACTTTTTTGCAGTAAATAGCTTGTTTTAACTGCCTGAAAATGAGTATTTTTCGTTTACTCTCACCCAATAGACTTTTTACAGAACTGCAAAACAAAGTAGCAGCAACAGGACTCGAACCCTCGACCATCTGCTTCACCGCCACACCACTACGTTTTTCTAGCGCCTCGCTCATCACTGGGTGCGCCGGCTGCGCCGGAGAAAAATGGCCTTGTAATTCCCCCCACAAAACCGCTCGGCACCTAGCGAAAGTAGTTTTGAGTTTGCCTTACCGAGGACATTTTCCTAATATACAGCTATCATTCCAAATGGCCACTTCGACCGATCATCCTTTCCTTGTTAGTACAATACTGCTTAGCATTAGCACTGCTGGGTTAGATAATCAGTGCGACTTTGGAATGTTTTCATTACTTTGAAGAATAAAAATGACTCTTTTTAAAAGACGGATGGCCGCAGGGGAACAACAAGGGATTATACTAAAGGGTGGAGAATGCGGCTTGTACAACTTTTCGCTTCTGTTCAATATGTTCATAGTGAACGATAGTAAAACTATTCACGGATGGGTAGACAATTTAGGGTCGGTAGTACCTGTCGGAACACAGTTATAACTTAGAGTTATGTCTAAGGTAATCTCTAAGGTAATGCGCACCTTTTTGACCCCCTCAACAGTTGCTTGAGCAGATCAAAACCGGAGAAGCGGTGACATGGCAGTAGCACAACGTTGTCCAAATCGTCCTGCACATTGCACGTAAAACAGCGCCATCAAACTCGCAACTGAGCTTTGCGATAACTCTGAGTTTTGTGTGTGTTCCAGTCTATCGTGGAACTCAGAGATAACTCCGAATTTAGTCAGAGAAAGAGAATTAGTGCACAAAAGAAGAGGGCAGCTAAGCAGTCCCCCGGAGTAATTTTTGCAGGCAGTTTCAGCAAGCATGGTGAAGGTATCGTGGTGCGCAGTAAATTACAAAATTTGAACTTTTGCAATGTGGGGTTATTCGGTGCGCTGATCACGAGTGATACACGGTACTCATTTTTCATCATGGGGTCATATGCCAGCTACGGTAGGCTTACGGTAGACAGGAGAATGTCACAAAATTGGCCAAAACTAAGGCCGGTGGGATTATCAGGGCGCTGATCTCGGATTTGGCATGCAATTTATACTGTGCCGTAGTTGAGAGAGTCACGAAACTGATCGAAACTTGTTCGGCACTGCTTACGAATGGCAGGCATTTCTGGTTCGGGCCCATTTAGCGGAGTTACGCTAGGTTTACGGTAGATGGGAGAAAATCACGAAACTGATCAAAACTTAGACCGTTGTGGTTGTTCACGGCGCTGATCACGGACAGTCCAGATGCTCCGTACACTGGTGTCAATTTGAGCGACCACGCTAGGCATATTGTAAGTGGACCAAATCATAATATAAAAAGTTTTGTACGGAGGGTTTAGCCTGCGCACCCTAATAGTCGTTCTTACCATTGGGTATGTCATCCGCTTCCTCTATTGTTTGAAGCTTTCAACTGCACAAATGACCAATCCGATGCGATAAACCACTACTTCTCGCCAACAACAAGATGATTGGATAAAGGATAAAGGATAAAGGATTCGGCGTCTCTTCAATACCCTCTGTGGGCATGCGCCGAACGCACACACTAACTTCATAGTCGAAGAGGCAATTGTATGCGCGCGGGCCTATTACAGTGACTTACGGGGGCCAGCCGTTTCCAAGTCAGTGCTTTTATCCTCCCAGATTACTCTGATACTAATTTACCGGCCCCGGAGAGTAGAGGGCTTGGTTGCCCAGGGGCGGGGATCGAACCTGTGTCCGATCTGGTCATGGCGGCGCCTCATACCACTACGCCACTCGTCCCCTCAAGATGATTGAGGCTGTGATATAACATGTTTTGACTTGCTTTGGTTAATGCAATGAGTACATTATGGCAAAACAACTTTGAGTTTGAAGGATGTGTCATGGTTCAGCGGTTTAGTGATGGGATCACTACGCTAGATCGGACAGGTTCGATTTCCAGATATCAATGTCGCTTTTGCAGCAAAGTGCGTAACACATTGTCAAACAACAAAACTCCGAGCTAAGAGCAGAACTCAGAGTTCCAATAGGCATAACTCTGACAAGGGAAGGATCTTCAGTCAATGTGGCCTTTCGCTGATTTGTACATCGTGTGGAGGGCGTAAAATGCTGATTCCAAATTTGTCCTCCTTATCTGCGGAGCTTCTGTACGAGGAGTTATAGCTTTTGAAGGAGCAGAAAAATGAATGTATTTTTGGGATAAAAACAGGTGCTAAAATTTTCCCAGCGCTTGAATGAGACAGCTGGAGTGCGTGTATATCTCATCTAGGAGTATTCATTTTATAGAGTGCTGGCGCTAGGAAAAATGTTACTACTGTTTTCACATTATTTGCACGTTCAATTTTTTCCTCGACTAAACGCTCATAACTTCTCGTGCAGGAACGCCACAATATAATGAAGATAGATTTGTAATCAGCGTTCTATGCCCTCCGACATGGTATACAAGCCAACTCGAAAGCCACTTCGACCAACCATCCTTCCCTTGTGAGTTTCAAAAATGGAACTCAGAATTATCTCTGAGTTAACGCGGAGCTTCGAGCTCGGAGTTTCAACCCAGATATTTGGAGCTTCAAGATATGAAGTTTTCTTCTGAGCTACGATCCCCTTCCCGGCGACGATGTTGATGCATGCGGCCCCAAGGGAAGTTCATAATGAATGAGTTCTTATAGGTAGCAATTTCCAAAATTTAACCACTTTTTAATTTTGTATGACTTGATTCTCTAATACGTTTCATAAAGCTAGCTAGTATGCTTGGCTTCGCTCGGTCCCGTCAATACAGTACGGTAAAGGTCACAATTTCCTACTTTGCACAACACCTCCTTGTCCTTCTACCGCTTCTATTACGTTGTTACATAAGTCTTGTTACTTTAATTTTTTACGACGATAAGTTGTAAATCTCATAATCTTTATAGGCTGCAGGGTACCATTCGATAAAGCGAAGCAAACTCGATAACATGGAAAAGTTCGCAACGGCTTCGACCCAGCGTAATTTTGCACCCGGAATGCGAGTGGCACTAACGGCCCAAAGAATTAGGAAATCTTTGTTCGAAGAAATCCCCTGGGTTTCCAAATTTCTCAAATAACTGCACACTACATCAGACACTCATATGTGCCGTTGCTGTATTTTACTTATCTAGAAATCGAGAAAACGAAAGTTTTCTTATTTTTGCAAAAACGGAGCTATGCTGTTTCTGTTCATATTAGTTGTATACTACAAGCCCTTAGAAGTATAGCCGTACATTTCCAGCTTTGCACAAGCCCTAGTTTTTGAAAAAATACCGAATTTAGCATTGAACACCCGAGTGAAAAAAAAGCTAAATTCGGTATTCTTCGAAAACTAGAGCTTGAGGAAAGTTGAAAATTTACGGCTATACTTCTAAGGGCTTGTAGTATACAACTACTTAAAAAGAAACAGCATGCTTCGTTTTTGAAGAAAACAAGAAAATTTTCGTTTTCACGATTTCCAAATGACGAAGAAATACAGCAACGGCACATATGAGGTGTCTGATGTGGTGCAATTTCTGTAAGCAAGTAAGACATCAGTAGGATTTCTTTGGACAAGGTTATGAATTTCCCTCACTTTTTTGAGCCCTCAGTACGACTTAGTTTCCGGATGCAAACTTGAAGGGTTGAAGGTGGTGCGACTTTTCCATGCTAACTTGTAGAGCTTGCTTTGCTCTTTCAAATGATACCCTAGGGCCCTTTTAAATTTACGAGACTTATGTAACAACCTGATATAAAGTACTGCTCCATTTTCTTAATTAGCATACTCCTTCCCCTTTCCCCCCCCCCCCCTCCACTCACTGTGCCGATTCCCAGCCCCATAGCTGAAAGTCAACAAAAAAATAACAGAATTGATGAGTAAGCGAAAATTCTAAAATTCAATGTATTTGTGATGATGCTCACTTAGCCTGTGCCAACTCATAGGGGCTACCAAAGCAAATAAAAGTAGGAAATAAGCAGATACTCATCGCTTGCAGAAACATGTTTAATAGGAATTGAAAGCATTAATCAGGTTACTAAAATCTTTGAAACATCTGTAGCAACAACAATCCTCTCTCAGCGCCGCTACATGTAACACCATGTTGGAAAGCAAGATGACTGAATGTCCTAAGTCAACCGGCATGTTTCTAAACACTTGCTCAGACGTGAACTGGAGCACATATTTATCCGGATAAACTAATTTAGATTTAATCAAGGACCAAACACTGGAGTTACAACGGTTTGGTTTGGTCTCTTCACTGAATTATTGACCTTTGAGCGCTCGATAGTCCAACAAAAGGTCCAAAACTTAAGTAAACTTTCAAAGGTTTTTGCTCCAAACCAACCTAGTCGGTTTGATAAAGGTCTAGAAACCATTAGATTCAGAAACCGGTAGTAAGACACGGTGTTTGAAGAAAGAACACGTTGGCGCGTGTCAGCCATATATCAGCGTGTTGGTGAAGCAGGTGAGCATGTCTGAGGGTCAGGTGTATATATGTTTAACATGTGATATTCCTTCGCTATTTGCCCCAAAAACGAAGTCCATTCTGAATTCACTGCATCTGTGCTCATCTGTTCTTCTCACTCATCTTCCTCTGCCAACTCACAGCCAAAGTTTGCGAAAAATAGAAAGTCGATAAACATAATCGATAGCTCTAGTGCTGATATTTGACTCGCAATCAGGCATGCTCTGCGTAAACGTTTGGATTATCCGGATGCGTACCAGTTTCAGATGTTATATGTCATGATCAGTTACCCTTATGCCAACTTCTAGCTCCGTGGCTTAGAGTCTGCAAAAACTCGATAGTCGACGCTCATTAATAAGGAAAAGTTGCCTACGACATCCGCCCCGCCGCGCATTGCATGCGTTTGAAGTTTGCTCCGCATTGGTTCAGAAGTGGAATTTTCTATTCGGAACTTACGCACACACAGACATATGATGGTCTCCCAGATTCTTGTGGAATCGGGTTGCGGACTTCCCTGATTTCATGGAGGCTTAACGAGGTTACCAAAACAATGCTATAACGTGGAGGTTTAACAAGTTTATCCTGAAAATCAGGGAAGCCCACCTCCAACGAATCTGGGAGCTGATATTACATACATAGAGATAGACATACAAACATACAGACGAACAAACAGTCAGCTTTTTATGAAGCATACTACATTCAATATAACAAAGATCACATTGTATGAATCCAATAGTTTGTTCATGCATTTTTGAACTGAAATTTCCATACGTTTAAGTGGAAAGTTATACAATACCTCGAGTCTACAGATAGTAGAAGTAGAGTTTATAAAAATTTATAGAGGAAGATTTTGCAAATACGTACTAGAACAAGAGATCGCATTAGAGTCCATCTAGCACTCATCTTCCCTTAATTGGGACAATTTCCGATGCTTATAACTTATTAGCTGGCTTACTTGGCTCCGCTCAGCCCTCTCAAAAGACTATGATAAAGGTCCCATCCCTACCCCTGTACAACCTTTCCCTGTGCCCATTTCTACATGCCAATTCCCTATTCCCGCTGTGTTAGTAATCAGCGTACGCGCTTACCTCCCTCCCCTTCCCCCTGTGCCAACTCCCAGTCCTGTAGCTTGAACTTTGGGAAAAATTGATAGAGATCGATAAAAGTAATCGATAATTCCAGATTAATATTGTATTCGTAATCAGCCCCCCCCCCGTGCCAACTCCCAGCCTCGTTGCTCGAAGTTTGCAAAAAATCGATAAAAATCGATAAAATCAGTATTGATCGATGATGAAAAGTAGCCTATGACACGCTTCCCGCCCCGAAGTAGTTCATGTGTATCAAATAAACATAATCAGAAATAAACATTTCTATTTCGCACATACGTACACACATACAGACAGACATACAGACATCAGACAAGCAGACATTCGGCTTCATATATAACTTCGCCAATAATAGACTCCACTCGTTCTAGAGGGAATTGAAAAATGCTTGTCTAAATTTCTTGTGTGAAAAGCTGGAAGAGAAGTACTGAAAAATTTTACAACAAGCACAATCTTATCAAATCTAGAGCTGTTATATGCTACTGAACGCAAGCTTTTAATCACAAATAAAATCAAGGATTTTTTGAATGGAAAACTGAATACAGCTAAGTGAGTCGCACTACGGGGCCGCCAGGACCACGAATACAGTTTGATTCATCACGGGGCCACCGAGTCTACGGATACAGTTATGATCATATACTCAAATTTTTGTGAAAGAAAAGAATGAAAATGAATGAGCATAATATTGTATCTATGCGAAAAAGGATCGCATTCACGTTTCAACTCGTCTTACTTGCATATATTCATATAAACATTCACGCAATTTCACCTTCTTTTCCAACCCAGTGAAGCAAAAACTTTTCATGGAAAAAGCTCAACATGCCTTGAACGCTGTTTATCTAAAGCCAAGATAACTACTCACAAATAATTTAGAAAGATTCTAGAGCTTGCATCAGTCAAAAGATTACAAAGTCTCTAATGCGTATTTAGAATCAGATTGAAGATGCCTAACAGTGATGACATTTTGGTTCAGTCCACATCCATATTTTTCAAACTACAATGTCCCAAAAGCATGTATGCACTGCTTGATCGTTAATATCTCCCTTTCCAAGGAGTCTTTTCTACCTTAAGGTACCATTTTGTAGAGTTGCTTCAACTTAGATTTACAGCATGCAGCGAACCATTCGATCGCTCTTCGAATTATAGGATTACCAGTGCGTCACCTCCGCTTCACGGAGGTTCGCACTGGCTCCCTATCCGTATGCCTTTCTCGTGTTCGCATGAGAATGACTTTGAAACTCACCACGCGATGCTGAGCATAACAAATGAATCGTAAACAACGTTTTCATGAAGCATCTCCATTAAGATTGGTAATTTTGAGAAAAAAACTTTTTTGCAAGGAAACAAATGCGAATTTGAACGGATTACTAAATTTATTTCAGTTTGATAGTCGTCATAAGGATAATAGTCACCTTGGGCTACATTTCAGTGCAAAAATCTTTTCGTTTTTTCCAAATAAATCTTGCCAAGTCGACTATCTACGCGTTTATCACTTTTTGGCGCTGTTTTCGCAAAAAAAGTAAACTTTTTGAGCACTTTTTGGGCTAGAATTCGTGGCGCGCAGAGTTACTTGTCAGGCAAATCATAACTTTGCAAAAAGTGAGTTAGCGACCCAGTTTTGCGTGCCAAAAGGCTCGTGGACCCGTTTGACACGCAAATTTTGAGGGACCCGCTTATCGAACCGGCTCGTCCTTGTGCATGGTGGGCCTACACGCTGACACGATATGTTATGCAAAATTGCAGCCCGATAGCTTAGTTGCAGCTTCCTCTATGATTTCGTGACAGACAGATTTTCACACAGACACATAGACACACACAAAAAAAGACGGCCTTAGCGCGTTATTATAGTAGGATAGTAGGAACTTTTGACTTACAGCGTACTGTGATTAATCGTGTTTCAAAGAAAGCCTCCAAGAATTCTGAAAAGTGGTGAACCGGGGATTATACGCGCGCCGCTTCTATTACTCAACTTTCTAGAAGTTTGCAAAGCTTTTGAAAGGGTGTAATTGCAATTACAGGGCGCCGTAAAAACAGCCATTTACGGGGCATAAGTCATGAAGGAAGCATAGAGGTCAAATGCAAAATTCATATTTGATTTTAGCGTCTACTTTAACTAGCCTAGTATAAGAGCTTCCAGATTGTTTGGTTTGCTTTCTAAGCCAAAATAGGGCTCTAAATGGCTCAAAACCCTTCTTGAAGTTCTTATCGTAATCCTACAGTAGTGAACGAAGATAGTTGATTCGCCCCATACTGTCAATCTCAGTTGAAGCCTGCTCCGAAAAATGGTACCTGGCAGGCAAAAGATTTCTAGAGAAGAGGAACATTAGTGGTCAAACAGTGTGTACATACTTTTGGGACACCCTGTATATATATATCAATTTTACAGGATGTACCAAACAAACTGTATCGAACTTTCGATCGCTGACAAATTTCTTGTCTGATAAGTTTCAACGAATCTTAGGGCGGCATACTCTACAACTGCCTTCAACGATGCAGCAAAAAACTAATCACCCATCGCTTTTAACACATTCACGACAGGGCCGATTTTTCGATGACTGCCATTTCGGACCAGAGTATATTTCGCAAACTTGAGTTTGCGTAATATTTTCAGTTCACTGATGGACCCTATGGTCTGAAGTGTTAAACTTTCAGGAAGTACTCGAAGAGGTGTATGCAGAAATTTCCTCGGTTCGCCTAGAAAGTCTCACCGTGAAGTAACAAAACCAAAAACTTCGGAAAGCATACGACCCACCGGTGGGTCGTATTGTCCGAAATGGCAGAACACGTACGACCCACCGTTGGGTGGTATTGTCGTGAATGTGTTAATCACTGTGGGATGACAGTAGGAGCATTCTATACACGTTGCCATGGAAAACAGCTGCCATTTAAAAAAGTCCAAAACCCCTCGTCGTGGGATTTTTGGTCGCGCACATTACAGTAAATAGTTTTTTTCGTGTTTGTAGAGTAGTTTGGACGGTACATACAGATTTTTGGTTCGGAAGAGTCGCTTTCACTATAGGTCATTTGGGTCATTAACTAGGTAACTTTATAATTACTTTTTTCATTAGTTGAGAAACCATACAAAAATTAGCAATGCTGATTGACCTGGTGATAAAGAATCCAGCCCTTTTATACGATTTTTTGAGGCAAAGACAATATATGCGTTTACTGACGCAGAACTCTAACAAAAGGTTCTTACCGCAACTTAACTGTGATGAAAAGAGATCACTGATCTGTCTTCTGTTCTAATCCTAAGTTGATACCATATCTACAGCATGGTACATGAAGATAAGCGATGCAGTTCAAAAAAGAAAGTTATTAGCGATTGAACGTTCGACACTGTTTTGGGACACCTTGTATTTTTATTGGGCAGCTTCTTTATATGTGCTCCATGGAATAAGATCGTCAGTCTGTCATACATGCTAAAAAGTTCATGGCTCCCATAAAAGCGACATTTAGGTCAAAAGAAATATTCCCAATTAGGCTCATTTAGATTGAGCTGATTCTGCGTTTTACTTTATAAGATGAACTTAGGAAGCACCTTCCCATGCTTTCACATGGCAAGTCAAACTTTAAGAAGACCGCCCGATCAAGTACCGCGGATTTAATGCGCCGCCCGTAAGCTAATGATAGGTCGTAATGAATTGAAGAAGACAGTGTGCAAAGGCAGAAACAGACAAAATCCCATAGGTTGTTCGTGGGCACTTGTAGGGCACGTTTTTATGGCAAGAGATTGCTTAAATCCACACAATCCCCTTAAACAGGAAAGGATCGATGAATAGCTGAATGCAGCTCCAAGGATAGGGAAAAAAGTTCTTTTCGAGAAGGCTTCCCAAATTTTCTACAAAATATGCTTTCAAAAAAAAATAAATACAGTTTCTGATTTTGTAAGATTGCTACTGTATTCATGCTCGTATGCTAAGCGGAAGTTTTTCTGAAAAAACCGCTGTTGTGAGTCGCTCTCCGTGCCAGCAAAAACCGCATTACAAGGCGGTCCAATCCACATGGCCTTGTCGCTTGGAGCGCGATGGTCTAACCATTTGACTAGAACTGCACGGATCTCTTTTAAGAATGCACAAGTTTTCTTTTCTTAAGAGTTGTACGCATCGAGATGATGGCACGGTTGATACTGCGCTGAGACGCTGCATGTTCAACTTAGGCCCTCCTCAGCCGGGTTTGATGATGCGGGTTTACAACAATCTTCGATCTTTCTAATGGCAGTCCCTTATTTTTCTGATGGTAGTCCACCATGCGGTAGAATTGTTTATGAAAGCCAATCTGTATCTTGACAAGGATAACCGTCAAAAACAAATGCTTTTACTGTGTTTGGAAACATCTTTAGAGGATAGGATAGAGAGATTTGAAGTCAGCTTGAAAGGCGCGTTTTTCACTATACGCTATCGTATAGATAAACAACCCTGTCTCGCTATAGATCTATCTTTATTTAGAACGCCACAGAAAACAGTCTTGAAACTGTTAACAAAAAAACAGAAGTGGCAAGTGTAGCGATGCTTGAAAGATTACGAGTAGATTTTGATTTTCCGGGGATTGTTCGATTTTTAGAAGATGGTGATATTAGGTGATGATTTAACTCAAGTTGAACGTAAACGGTATGCTCAGATTTTCTGTACATCCTTGAGTGTCACCGACACGGTTTCGTTGCCTAAGCGTCTGTTATATGAGATTCCAGCGCTTGGAACTAGAACCTTTGAAGCTATGAACATTCGAATTGCGTATTGTAACCCTGCTCAAGCCTCCAGATGCATTTCTATGAAACTTTGGCCACAATTTAAGACAGGCTTAAATTGCTTTGGGCAACCTATGATATATAGGGTGCGGAAAAAGTACTGCTCCTCAGTTTGTCTCCTAAAAGACCTCACGGATGGAGAGAATTCATGTTTTTTTATTCCCGCATGTAGGCGAGTACTTGTAGACTAGAATAAGATAAGTTTGATTAAAAACGGTTTCCTTCTATTCAATCAAGTGATAACGCGCGGCATCATCGACGATGCGCCGCAGCGTTTGGGCGCACTTTTGGACCGTAACTATACCACCAGAAGTGATATCAGTTTCAAACAAGATCAGAGCATAATGTAGAGCATAATCTCTTCTCTAAAACTCTATACTTATTGTGAATCAGCGACTTGAAATTTTGTCTGAACAAAGAAAATTATATCCCAACAAAATCCAAAAATCAAAAAGGAGCTAATCAGTTATGCTCTTGCTCAATACATTGGATCCAAATTATGATTCGAAATTCCAGATACCAACAAAAAGTAAGGGGATCGAGGAAAAGAGCATTGGCTTTGTATACATTATAATTTTGAGTCAATAAACGATGGTAGTTAGCTTCTGTGCCACGCTTTCTGATCGTACCCTGTCGCGCCACAGACGCTACTTCATTAAACAATTTTCCAACTTTTCCCCTACTGCAACTGCGATCCGGATACTTCCAACATATTTCGAAGACACTGCAACATTCCTTGAGCAGTAGAAGATTTTCCAAATCCACGTTGGAAACAAAGGAATTTCACAAAAAACTTCTTACTTCCTTCACATCTGTAAAAAGGAGTTGCAAGATTTGATATGAGATGCGTTGCGAAAAAGGATCCGCCGCCGTTTGAAATTGCAAAATTTTGAAGCCAGTTTTTGCAAAATGCAAGAATACATTCACATCTTAGGATTTATGTCAAATTTAGCAGAACAATCTGGGATTCACGCCGATTTTTTTGCCTTTTTTTTTTTGAGGGACCTTTTTCCGCACCCTGTAATAAACTCAGGAAAAAGGAACCTTACTTTTTGGAAAATTAAAACTCCAAAAAAGTTTCTTTGTTTTCACTAGAACGACTCTAATTTAATTTATCCCTACGCTCAGTAGGCATCTTCCAACTTCCATATCAAGACATGTTGACCTTAACTTTCGAGAGTTTCTCTAAGCAAAGTTATGACGATTTGTCCTCACACGATAACCTTGTCAAGCTTTCCTGGACCCATGCCAAAATCCTCTCCATATCACCCGCGCCCTTGATTACCTCCCACAGACGGCAGACCTTTGCTCCCTCCTGCATTACTTCCAACTTCGGCTCTTACCGAATGCCCCAGATATTATTATGGTGAGTTGCCCAGCAATTATGGCCCTCAGTGTATGCGATGCATGATTTCACGGGGCAAGCCTTTCTTCTAGGCCATGTCCCTACGGGGTAACTTTTCAGGGACTCGCGCCGTGCGGGCGACCAGCGACGAACTTACAAACATTCGTTGGTTTATGTGCGATTGCCCGGTCGTCAAGGCCCGTTCGTGCAGGTAACTGAGCGCATGCACGGTTGCTACTGCAAGCGTTGCGCGGTAAAGGTCGGCCGCTCGCTTGCTATTGGAGTAATGATGTCTGAGATACCTTGGCCATTTTTCTTCAAAATGGTTAGTCCTGTTCTCGCTAGAAACGATCAGTCTACGCAGCATTGGTCGAATCTTTATAGGGAGCCCACAGCATCGCTCTTGATCCGCTAGCATAACTCAGGCTCATTCGAGCCTCCCTTGTCAACATAGATAGAGAGAGATGGTGGAGATAATGCCCGACGTTCTCTATTCCACGCCAACCTGCATCCTGAACAGCTGTTAGGAAATAGCTGCATCCCGCGTCGAAATGTGGCTAATTCCTAACAGACTAAAAGGTGTTTTGAAATTTGCTAACGTTTATTTATATTTATACTCTATGTATCTCAATACTTTTTGATGACCCCAATATATAGTAGTATATTTCGGGCACATAGATTACGATAATTTGAGAGCAGTTGGATAGTAAGGCATTGATAGCTTCGTATTTTTGATAAGAAATTTTCATATTTCTTAACTTAAATGCAGTGGCTCGGCAAATCTTAACCTAGTCAAATTCCAACGCGCTGATTCAAAAATCCACTTCAAGAGCTTGAAAATGTCTAAAACGAGCGTTTTCCAATGCCTTTCGCTTTCAAATTGAACGAGTGGAGCAAGGCTAAAGACGCTGAATCGCTGCGGAACTCAGCGGTTATAGCATAGCTGTGGGCAGCCTACAATAGTGAGAGAAGCATTACCAACTCGTCCGAGAGGAGTGAGTTTAAGACTTTTCTCGGCAGGAAAGGCATGCTGTGCGAGAGGGATTGCACTGTTTGCATACTTGAGTAATAGTAATCTACCGTTAAAATCCTGAGTTGTTCAGTTTTGGCGATCAACTGTCTTTAAGCCTCTAGCAAAAACTGCCTCACCCGTTTAGCTTCGCGGCCATCGTATTTATAAACGCTAAAGATACACTTGCAGCTTCTATAAATAATATAAATAACTTCAGAGGATTATTAAGCCTATGATACAACTATAATGTGCTGACACCTATTGATAAGAATTGATGTAGAAAGTTTGATCTGTAAGAAAAGAGATGAATCGGGAGCAGATAATTTATTCTACAACACTGCAAAGAAGAAAAAACTTACAGCTCCGAATCCATTTGCTTTGCTTGAAAAACCTCTGAAATGTGTATTTGATCAATCAACCTCGGTAGTGTTTGCAAGCTTTAGCATTCAGAACGAAATTAGTGTATAAGCAAAACCTCTAAGCTATAAAAAAAACCATTTCGCCAGCGCTGATGAAGACTACTGGAAATGTTTGCCATTTTTCTGATTCTATCTTTGGACTTTGTGATCTATCTTACAAATATCTCAGCACATTCAAATAATTTCAGATAATGTTCAGAACTGTTACAACGAGGAATGAGGATATATATATATATACGAAATAGTGCGTATGCCAGAAGCAAAAAAAAAATTTTGGTCGAAAATGGCAGATGTTCTGTGCTTATCACTAACAAGCTGAATTAATGTCCTGTCAGGCAAAGATCAGCGACGTCATTCCCGATTTTTTGACTATGAATTCCAAGCATCGCTTTTGGCGCCATGAATACTCAATCTTTGGGATATTTCAGTGTTTAGAGACAAGGATTATATCCTTCGTAGTTCATTCAGATAGGGTGTATTGGCTGTGGCGTTGTCAAATGAACTCGTTTATGTGTTTTAAAAGCAGATTGCAGGAGATGTTTGAGCTTCTACAGTTTGTCTTGAAACTAGTTCAGGCAGAAATTAAAATGGCGGACGTTTGTCTCGCAAATTTACGCAGCGCATTTACAGCAAATCGCATTGTGATATGAAGCATGCCTGCATTTCCTCAGTTGCTTCGATCTCTAACTGGCAAAATGCCAACGCCGTGCATTCGCAAAGCCTCCAGCGGAGCAGACACGTTGTTTTATCTGAAATGCTTTGGCCTGCATCCGGTTGGAGGTGTACACTAAGGTAGGTGCCAGAGTAAGCGAATATTTTGTTCAAGTTGGGGTCCCGCGCAGAACTGGCGTTACTAATCATTGTGGCACAACGCCAAGTTGGCATTATGCCACAATGATTAGTGATGCCAGTTCTGCGCGGGACCCCAACTTGAACAAAATATTCGCTTACTCTGGCACCTACCTAATGAGAAATCATCAACGGAGGAATAAGCAGCTCCGCGTCAAAAAGAGCCAGGCCATTCTATTGTCAAATGTGTGAGAATTAAATTATAGTTGGAACCGAGTATTCGTATTCGAATGATTTATTCGAAATATTCGAGTACCTGAATTCGATAAGTCGAATGTTCCAGAAAATCCAATTGTTCGGTTGGAATGGCCAAATAAATAAAAGTTTTTATTTCAATAAATCGTTCATTCGACGAATTGGAAAATTCAGGGTGTCCGTAAAGTATATACACTGTTTGATCGTTAATATCTTTCTTCCCAACAAGTCTTTTGCCTTGCTTCAGGTACCGTTTTGTAGAGCTGGCTTCAACTTAGATTTACTGTATGGAGCGAATCAACGATCGCTCTTCATTACTGTAGGATTACGGTAGAAACTTGAAACTATGGTGTCAATGTGAAAAAAGCTGCCGTCTCAAACTTTTCAAAAAAAAATGTGAAAACTTGTGTAATAGGGTTTTTAAGAACGCTGAGTTCAATACTCAATTATTCACAAGATTGCGAAGCTTTCTAAACGGTGTAACCGCAGTTCTTGAGAACATTGAAAAAATGGCCGCTACTTCTTACCCGGCATAACTCTTCAAAGAAGCACCATAATAAGTTGGGAACTTTACAGTTAGAATCAACAACTCTAATTAGCCTGGTGTAAAAGCTTGGCTGTTTTGTTTCCTTTCTGATGCGAAATATGACCTTTCATGGCTCAAAACCCTCTTTGAGTTTCTACCGTAATCCTACAGTAATGAAGAGAGGTGGGTGATCGTTCTGTATTGCAAATCTAAGCTGAAGCCAGCTCTACAAAAGGATACCTGAAGCAAGGCAAAAGCCTTGTTGGGAGGAAAGATATTAACGATCAAACAGTGTATATATAATTTACGGACACCCTGTATAATAACTTATTCGAATATTAAAGGAATTTAAAAAAAAAGTAATTATTCGTATTCCAATATTCGAGAAGTTTTTTGAGAAGAGTGTTCGAATATTTGAACATTCGAATATTGTGTAATATTATTTCATTCAAGTATTCGATGATATCCAGTTGCTCGTTTATTCGAATAGTCCTGTGAGCGAATTGACGTATTGTTTCGAAAGATACTGCGTTCAGCAGATAATTTTGTAGAATTGGATGGGAATTTGTTATTCAAAGTTTTTATTTTGAAAAAAATCTCAGTTTTGTCGTCGTTAACTGGGTTTTCGTCCGAGTCCACGCTTTGAAGGCGGTGTCCCGGCAGATTTTGCTTTCCATCTTTTTGCAAGTTTTGGGCCTTCTCGACCCATAAGACCGAATTGAGCTTTGAAACGGGTGAAAAGACCTTTTTCGGGATATTAAAATTTATAGTGAAGCTCGTGCCGAGCTTTCGTCTCTGACCATGGCTTGATAGCAAGAGTGTATTGTCGTCATTAAACTGCCCAGTACCATTTGTTTCATCTCTGATTCGCTTGAGTGCAGGAGGGTGTATTTAACGTCATTAAGGTTGCCCATTTGCCATTTGTTGTTGGTGCTTTGGTTAAGGGCAGTGGTTGTGCGATCGCATCAACTTCTGCTCGGTTGCTCCTCGAATGGATGTGGACAGGAAGAAAGGGTTATCCTAAAATCTTACATATAAGACCGCTTTTTGACCCACGTAAGGCCCTTCATTTAAGTACTTTTTCTTTCCCTTATAACTACAGTCGAGTAGATTTCCTGCTCAATATAGTCTTGCACTGTAGGTGAAATGCGGTAAAATTGTCGCGTGAAGAAATATCTAGCTATGCCTGTGACGCCTTCCAATTGCGCGCGCAGAATGCCGGCATTATGGCGTGGCTAATTATTTACGCGCAAATTTTACCACATTTCACCTACAGTGCAAGCACACTATATTAAGCGGAAAATCTACTCGACTGTACCTTGGAATCTTGTCAGATAAGTCCGGACTTATTTGAGGAGGCCCCACCTGAGAACTTAGGGTTACAGAAGAGGCACGGCTTTCTCGTCATTAAAAAAATACTGTCCAAGCAAATTTGGCCACCCCATTTTTCTTGATTGAACTTCGATCATATCAAACGCTAAGTTTGCCAGTCATATTTAGAGTGTCAAAGAAAAACTATCAGAATTAGATATCTATCGGCCAACCTTGCAGAAATGACACGCATCCCCAACGCTATGGCATGGGCGCTGTCGCGCTATATTTCTGATGCAAATTTGTTGTCATCGCGACGCGTCGCTCGCTCAGCCGTGCAGCGCGAATTCATTCTTTGACACCGCTGCAGCTGTTTCCGGAGGTATACAGCTGTTTGCTGTCTTCTATCTTTCATCCGCGTAATTTCACTTCTGCTTTACTCATTTACTGTCTATTCACTGGCAA
Source organism: Cylicocyclus nassatus (assembly GCA_958299035.1). NCBI lineage: Eukaryota > Metazoa > Nematoda > Chromadorea > Rhabditida > Strongylidae > Cylicocyclus > Cylicocyclus nassatus. Next base: position 39,292,479 of record CATQJL010000305.1, read on the forward strand.
GAGTATGTTCTAGATGGTCATGGCCTCTCCCATGCAGTCATCTGCGAAAAACGGCGTAACTGTGCATGAAATGAAGGCGTTACGTTTGGAATCGTGTCGCAAGATTTTCATACCCAGGGATTACGCGCATGGACTCAATGTGCACTTCGAAACACAATATCCTTTACTTTTTCGTGGAAAGGTTGGTTGTTTTGATTTTTCCAATATTTTCTTTATACTAATACTTTCGGTTGGGCTTTTTATCGTGCTGTTTCTGTGTTATACAATACAGCAGACTCTTGATGTGAAATGAGGGTTCTGTTGTTTGTTTCGCATTTTTCGGATTTAGATTTTTTGTTTTTATATCAGCACTTGTAGCCTTATTGTTTAGATATCCGAGCAAACGTGGGAGAATACGGTGGATACAATCAACTCAATTTTTGCGGAAGCAGAAAAGGTACATGTTTTCCTTTTCTTATGTGTGTTTTCTTAGAATTCTTTTGCTATATCAGGCATTGTTATCACTTGTCATAATATTCAAAAAACTTTGATAGCTTAATCGCACAGGTTTGCTTTGCCACTATCGTTGAAACTATCCTGGGTTGTGTTACATGCTACTGCTCTCGATTAGTGGCCGATACGATTTATCAAAAGAAGGTAGTTACGTGTTTTTGCCGATAAGGGACCATACTCTTATAACTGTATTTATCCAGATGATGAAACTCAACGAATTTCTTGATCGAGAGAATCAAGAGACCTACAATCCTGCTGGCTTTCATATACTGAGTCCCATGGAAAGAGGGCTTCGCACGGTTCGCTTTGTTTTTCTTTTTTCACTAAAGACTGCGTCGCGGTGATGTATTACAGTATCTCGAACATACTCGCATGATTCACTTTGGAATCTGAGAGTATGAAGTTTTGTCCTCACTTTTGCAGATTTACGTCGCAATAGTGCTTTTTTGTCCATGAGTATGCGTTACGTTGTCTTACGTCTTGCTCAGTCAAAATGCACTCGTTCAATGCAATCATTTTGTTGGTGTTATGTTGTTTTATAGATTGAGATATGGGTATTGTCTGATATTCCTTCCGATTCCGCCGTCACACAAACGGAAACGTCAGATGTATGTATAACGTATCCAGAATCCTCTTAACGTGAGTTGCTGAACCTAGCTTCTTTGTTTTTCTTTCACTTCTCTTTTCATCTCAAATCTTTCTCCCTCTCCAAAAGGCGGTCTGATCGGTTCAGACTGTAAAAGTTTCAGCAAAATCTTCAAGTTAAATAGAGCGTTTCGATCATCTGCACCGGACAGTAACTGAAAGTACTGGCAACGCTCTCATGTCCCTAATTTTGGCATAGTATTGTGTTTGCTTGGTGAAAGAGTACTCTTTGAGAACATGTCGACTGCTTTCTTCTGCTAATTGTCTAACAAGGAAACGATACTCAATGTCCGTGGCTCTTTGAGACGAGATGTACACCATTACACTCGTTTTCGAACGCTGATTCCGAATCTGACTTTCGTTTCTGCTAATCGTTTCTCTGAAAGAAGATAGAAGGAATTTCGATCCAAGTTTGGCCGCTTAAGGGAAATATGGTCATTGAAACGGCCTCTACTGCGACCACGTTCTGGTCTAATGGTTAGTGCGATAGCCTCATAAGTTGATGTAGGTTCAAATCCTTTGCGTTTTTACTTTCGCATTACTTTTGCCTCATTTAAGCTTGTTCGAGAAAGTTTACTCGAATTATGACCATTGAATACAATTTAGCGCAAACAGTAGTGTTTTTTTCCAAAATTCCACATTTTTTCAAAAGTATGGGCGTTCACTTAACTTGAGGATGTGAAGGAAGGTTAATTGAGGCAACGCAAAACTGAAAAACACAAAAGGATTCGAACCTAGAGCTGCATCAACTCATGAGGCTATCGCACTAACCGCTCGACCACAACGCACCTATGCCGTTGGCGCTTCGACAAATTTTCGCTGGCAGCCAAACTCTGCGCGGTCCATGATAACATCTTTGCAGCGATTAGCAGAAACGGAAGTAAGATTTGGAATCAGCGTTCCAAGACGAGTGTAATGGTATACATCTCATTTCAAAAGGCCACGGACACCGATTATCGTTCCTTTGTAAGTAATGTGCGATACCCTTTTTCCTTCTCCGTCATATCTTGTGGTTGTTCATACAGTGCATGCTATAGCAGCTATTTTCGTATGCAGATATGAATCTCAAGACAAACATCTTTAGTCTAACAAACAACATAAATTGTGCGTAGCTTTTCAAGACAACGCAGTTCTGTCCTCAAATTTTTTCGTTGGACTTCTTTTTTTTTGTTATCTTGAGTTTATTTTTTGCAAGCAAAGAAACGTATTCCTCAAGGACTACCTTTTTAACCACTGTCGCTGATTTGAAGACTGCTCATCAAAAGCAAGCTGTAATGGCTGGCAACACTGTCAGAATTTATCAGACAAATCAGTGTCGTTTTAGTTTAGTTTTTTGAGCCAAAGCTTTTCTTTTTTGATTCAAAGCAGTGGCTATCCAGGGCTGTGCTTGATCAAAAAAAAGTGCTTTTTATGGTCTTGGAGATTGCTGGAGAGGATGGGCGAGCGATCGCCATCTGAGTCGCGATTGGGTGCTTGAGCCGATGAGCCTGCCGCCAAAATGGGTGAAGTTATTACAGTCTCCTGCAGTCTATCGCTGTTTTGGCAGGAATCGCTCGTCCAGCCCCTCAGCAATCTTCAAGGTCGGAAAACTCCAAAAAGTACTTATTAGACTAAGCATTGTCCCGGACTCAGCGGATATAGAAGGCCATGTAGGTGCGAGAAGCTCGCAGTAGCAACTTTCCCGAGCCACTGCCTTTAGACAAATGTTTGCTATGTGGAAACGCTCATGAACCAGGGTCAAGCGTGGGGTGTGGCACGCCACATCTGGGGGGGGGGGGGGGGAAGTCGTATTGAGGAGTCAAGAGGGGAGGGGGTCGTAGTTGAGTAATCTGATAATTGTGATAACATGATATTCGTATCATATCCATAAGTAGCATGTCTTAACCCCTGTAGACAAAGTTTGAGCGAATTCTGAAGATTCAAGATACTAGGCTACCTAATTGAAATGGTCATTCTCCATATGATTAACTTTGTCCCATAGGTGAATTAGCTATCCGTTTTTGCACTCAAGACAAAGCACTACTCCTTTTTTGTCCACCTCAGAAATCCCGCTTCAAAAGACCTCCAAACTGTGGGATTTGAAACCAACAAAATCTCATTTTCCCCATTTTTCACTTTTAATGGCTGTGCTTTCACCAAATATCACAATCAGGCTTAAAACATTTCTATGGAATCTACGAGGTTTAGGCTATCGATTCATATAAATATTGTTCGCTAAAAATGTTTTTTTTTAATATAGTTAATGGGGTGTGACAGCCACAGCTTCTAAGAGGGTGTGCCACACCCCATTAACTATGTCATAAGAACATTTTTAGCAAACCTATTTAGATAAATTGATAGCCTAGATCTCCTAGTTTTCACAAGAGTGATTTGAGCCTGATTCGTTTTTTTTTTGCTTTGAGTAATAGTTGGTGAAAGCACAGCCATTGAAAGTGAAAAATGGGAAAAATGAGATTTTGTTGGCTTCTAATCCCACAGTTTGGAGGTCTTTTGAAGCGGGATTTCTGAGATGGACAAAGAAGGAGCATTGCTTTGTCTTGAGTGCAAAAACGGATAGCTAATTCACCTTTGAAACAAAGTTAACCATGTTGGAAAATGACCATTTCACCTAGGTAGCCTACTATCTTGAATCTTCAGAATTCGCTCAAACTTAGTCTACAGGGGTTAATTGACATGATCAATATGGATATGTTGCCCATTATGTGACAGGGCCTTCAGGTAATGCTATCTTAGGTATAATTCAGGGTGGGGGGGTCTTATTGAAACAGCAATCAGGGGGGGGGGGGTCGTAACCAGCGATCGTGTGCCACACCCCTTGCTTGACCCTGCTCATGAACCTGCCATTTGGTCAGTACTGTCGATCTTTTGTTTGAGTTGTTTTATTCAAGCTAGAAAAATTAGCATAGAAAAAGTATTTGTAACAATGCTTTCCCAGATAACGAAGTTTGTGTAATTGAGCCGTGTGGCTGCATGTAGGTGGTCTTTCCGACATCTTGTAGTGTTTTCGACGTTTTTATTGGAAATCCTCTCAAATCATTGGAATATTCTCCTGCATCCTATAGAACGGTTTGCGATATATTATGGACCTTAAAATCTCACATTTGCCAAAACCTGAGTTTCTTGAAAAATGCAAGTCTTTCACCTTTTTTGCTTTCCCGTGAAACTTTCTCCATCCACCAATGCGTTAAGTTTCTTCTTGACCATGCTCGCTGACTGAATTTACCACTGCGAGAAGTTTTTGAGTTTTGTTTACAGTTGACACACCCACAGTTGAAATGCTGCAATCAGCGTCAAAGTAATGTGCTACCTCTGACAATTCACAGCTTGTCTTTTCTTCTACTCTCCAAAAGCTAGAAAAATCAACATAGAAAAAGTATTTGTAACAATGCTTTCCCAGATAACGAAGTTGGTGTAATTGAGCCGGGTGGCTGCATGTAGGTGGCCTTTCCGAAATCTTGTAGTGTTTTCGACGTTTTTATTGGAAATCCTCTCAAAGTATTTGTAACAACGCTCAGTAATAAATTATCTTGTTTGCTTTTGGTTTTAGCAATAAGCTGAAGGAAGCATTAGTAACGGCTGGAGGAGGGGGAGCATGGTATGGGCTTCTGACGTTGAGTCATCTGATCAGATGCAAATAGTGAATCACGCGTCAATCGACGCTCACTGCTAGGCAACTTTTGCAGACTAAACGGCTGCGAGTTGTACTTCTGGGAATACTAACAGCATATTCGGAGGAATCGGGGGTTTAAGAAATGATGCAAAATTGCTTCCAATACTAGGCTAGATTTGTATCCGATCTGCATGCGTTTTTATGAATCACGGATTTCCGCTTGAGTTTGATTTGCATGGTCAGTAGAAATGTTAGTTGTGACATTTTCTTAAACAACTCTTTATTAATCGCTTTTCTCACGAGGTTGCATATTGCGGCATTGCCCATTGGATGTATAAATTAGTAGATTCGACGCTCACTGTAGTGTTTCTGCAGTGTCAAGATCTGCTAGCAATATTTGCGCGTGAATGAGTTGCTCCGCCTGCAGTGCCTGCATCTTGCGCTTGCAAATTGCAACTCGCTCGTTTCCGGGTTTTCGCCTTCGGGCAATTCGCTCACGCGCAGATATCATCGACAAATGCGCCACTGCAATCACACTATTCAAAGCGTCAGAGGTAAAAACTCACAGAAGGGATTTCCCTGAATCAGCGACATCTAGCGGTACGCTTTCGATCAACACTTACTAGGGAAGGATGGTTAGTCAAAGTTTTTTTTTGAGACGGAACATATACCACTTTGAAGGGCATAAAACGCTGATTTCAAATCTGTTTTCCTTTACTGCGGAGCATTCATGGACGGGAAGTTATGAGCATATACTGGGTCAGAAATTGCATGATTTTTAGGGGAGATGGTCAAGAGGCGCGATTTCTCTGGCTGTCACCAACTTAAAACTCCAGTTGAGTGCTATGCGAGTTTTCAAAAATTACCGGATAAAGTGCAGTAGCTTACTATCCGTCTGAGGTCACCATTTGCTGAGTTTCATGGTTTTTGCTATAAATCGGACTGAAATATTTGCGAATTTGTTGTGAATTGCATTTTCATGAGTTTTTGACCTTCAAAATTGCTCTTTTAAATTTTTTCTATAGCATCAAGATTGAACAACTCATGCAACTACCTAATATATCTTCTTCCAAATTTCATATAATTTTAGAAGGTTGCAAAACACTTATTATTTGCTATTTGGTGTCCAGCTGGCAATAAAAATCGCGCCTCTTGACATACACCATAAGGTGTTCTGATAATTATGACCGCTCCATTCAAGAGATAAGAAAAATGCTAAAGCTATTTTTATTTCATACACACATTCGACTTTGCTCCAATAAACGCTCACAACTCCTCGCGCAGAAACGCTCCGCAGATAAGAAAAACAGATTTTTAATCAGCGTTTTATGCCCTTCAAGATGGGTATGTTCGGTCCCGAAAGGCCACTTCAACGAACCATCCTTCGTTAGACTAAGTTTTATCTCTTGCTGTTGTTAGACAACCCATAGCCCAACAGATTGTAAAAACTCATAACGTGTTGGGTATCACCATGCACTTCAGTTGTGACTTTTAGCTGTGAAAATCTTTGTTGATTTTCGTGTCATGTAGATTAAAAGACCAGAAAGCAAAATTAAACACATGCAGCAGTACAGTGCAGCAGTCAACTGCCATTTTTGATTCGGCCATCTTCTTGGGAACATGTTTTGCTCTTACTTATTGTTGATCGTAACAGAATTAATGCAAGTTTTCGAATTTCTGTTTGAAGGGCTGGTTGCACAACCCTTTTAGGCCCGTATGCACGTATATCTTCGTGGGGAGGCGTGCATACGGGCCGTAATTTTCTACCCATGCTTTCATTCCCGTAGGTGTGAGCTACGAAATTCGGTGTCTTTGAAATCAACATACAAATCCTAAACTACTTTTACTACCTAAACCTACCTAATTACCTACGTTCACTCTTTGGAATCCACCGCGAAAAATCGAAACGTTCTGAAACCTGCTTAACAGTTGTGAGTCGTGCTACAAAGCTCACATCGAAACAAAATCCTCAGAAGTTTTCGGACTGGAAATCTCAACGCAATCTTAAACGATTGCAGCAGTCCTTCTGCGCTGTACAGAAATCTTGAGCGCATACAGATGCAGAGCTTTCGCTGTGTCCAGAAAGAAGAGAGGAACATCCGTAAGAAGAATTCACAGCTATTTTTCCTCGTTCCCGGCGAGAGAATTTATAGAGAAAGGAATGAGTAATTCCAATTTGTCAACGGTATTTCTATATAAACTTCGAGTGTTTCAAGGTCAGAATTTGGGGAACCTGCGTTAATTTGTTGCAACCTAATATTGCAACAAAAGTTATTTTTTGGTTTTTGGAGATTTCGGTCGAAATTGAGGTATGTAAGCGGTCTACCCTCACACATGTACAGAGGACACAAGATCATATTGCGGCAAGCATGATATTTGAATTTCCCTAATTTCTTTCACCTCTCCTTTATAACTTTTGAATGTTATCTTTTTTGCAAGCGATCTCTCTTAGAGTACGTTTTCACATCCTCATGAGATATGTGCAGAGTCTCAACTTCGCATATACATATGAGTGTTGAAGTAAACAGAATTTTTTATGTGTCCCGAGCTACTTGCCCACTTAGGTACCCGTCATACTACGCCGAAAAAAACCCAAAAGCGAAGAAAGTGCCGAGAAGCCCTTGGAACTTTTGACAAATTTCGACATTATTTTGTTTTGCAGAGACAGAAAAAGAACATTTCAGCGTGATCTCCATCCACTCATCAAATGAATGAATAGGTGCTAAGCAGCTGTCTTGCAGCTTGAATGCTGACAAAGACTCGATGGATGTGGCACCCTGGGTCTGACATTACTTACTTTCTTGTGCTTCCACTTGTCTCAATCGCCCATTTTTCATGTCCGCATGTTTGCTTTATCTTCGAAACTTGCTCTGGTATAAACAACATCACCGTATCGGAATCACTTTTGTGCTAGTCATTATCAGAAGACTTTTTCTGTGCTTGGAACAGTTGTCTCTGCGATTGTGATTGCTGACATTTCACTTCTGCTATTTCGACCCTTTATCTTTCGTTTTGTCTATGTTTCATAATTGTTGACGTTGTTGCATATTATAGGCTGTTTTTCGTCTTTGATTATCTTACTTAAGAATATTTAGTTGGAATGTGTATTGATTTACAAACGAAGAATTATAAATGTGATGCAAGTTTCATGAAATTTGATTTTTCAAACGCCTTAATAAATCACGCTTAGGTGGATTTTGAAACGTTTCGCGATGTGCTATACATGGTGCAAGTCTTTTTTACCCTGATTTTTAACAAAAAATATTCCGTGGGTGGAATGGGTGTTTGTTAAGAGGCGCGATCTTTATTGAGAGCTGCACATCAGAGTGCATATTTTCTGTGTTTTATGACGTTCTAGAATTAATTCATATTTCTTGTCAGAGACAACAGATAGCTGCATGGGTTTTCCTGTCTTATTACTTCTCAAAAGACTGAAAACTTAAACATTGGAGATGAGAAATCCCAAAAAATGCAATTGACAAGAGATCTATAGATACCTGGGTCATTGTTGAAGAGCCATGAAACTCAGCAGATGGTAACTTCGAACATCTAGAAAGCGAAGCACTTTGTTCCTTTTAACACTTGCACATCACAAACAGGACTATTTAGTTGGTAACAGTCGAAATCGCGCCTCTTGTCCGTCTTCCAGATAGAATGAATGCTGTGCGCAGCCTTCACCGCTTCGCATGCCTCTCGCTCCTTTGCGCTGCCTTTCGCGCCCTTTTCAAAGTATCCATATGGCTCTACCACTAACGCTGCGAAGATGGCAAGTGAGCTGTTCGGCGGCAGCATCTATGGGAAGAATTTCAGGATACAGGTATGGGAACTAAGAAGTAGGGAATGATCTCTGTTCTTATCCTTTGAGTGTTGCTTTTACCTACTATCCGGAAGGACTGCAGTTTTCGAAGTAAGTAGTATATTTCGGTCGGAAATGAGGCTTTGAGACCGGATTCGTTCATATTTAGCGATTTTGTATAGCTTTAGCCCTAGGCGAATACTCTTCTCATAAGCTGTGATCTTTCAGGTGAAGTTTTGATTGGGAGATTGATTATAAACAGTGGAAATATTATAATTTGCTTCGGTCTGAGAAAGATCGTCTGAAGATCCTTGGTGTTTTGTAAGGATGCATCGTGAATCAAAAAATGTTAGGATCATAGGTATCTCGTCAATAGTAACAACTGCCTACATACATATATTTTAATCTCCCCGTTTGAATTATTGATTTTTTAAAGCTTCCAAGAGAATTTTAGGCAAACATTAGCGCTTAGTACAGTACAGATAGCGCATTTGGTAAGGAAAGAACAAAATTCTATAGCTATGGGTGTAGCTTTTTCAGAACAAATGTGAATTAAGAATGCTCAATGAAATGTTCATCTCTGCTCCCCAGCGGACTGTTTACCATTTTTGGCATAAGTCAACAACTAGATAATTGTCGCTGTCTCCTCACACATGACCCTTACATTTCTGCAATGCGGTTCCTCTGTTGACTTTCAAGAGTACTTTTTTGCTTTGAATCTATATGTGTAAAGGTTATGCGATATCGTTTCTTTTTTCACAGAGACTTGAAAGTGAAAAGTGACTCCTGCTGCCACGATAAGAAAAAATGACCCCATTTTTTGGCTGGAAACAGGAAAATGTATAAGCCTTTCAGATAAAGAACTTCGAACATATAAATGCAGCTAGTGCCTGCCTTATCACAAAAATTTTAGAGTACTGGTGACTAGAACATCTATTTTATGCTTCTGTTAATTGTCTTTTTTCCTCGTCGCTAAGAGACTGAAAAGTGCCACAGGGCCCGAACGTTGTGACAACAGCTGGCAAAGTGTTAGTTCTCTGTTCAGTTTTGTCCTTGCTCTGTTTGCTATCGTAAATGGTTACCCTGCATGGTAGCTAACTGTAAATCTTACCGGGGAGAGTTACGAAGTCAAAGTGGCCGACCACTACAAACTGCATACCATAAGTGAGGCTTGGAGCGCTGATTCCAAATCTGCTCTCCTTATCTACAGAGCGCCTTTGGGGAAAAAGTAATTCGAAGTATAAAAATGGACTGATGCTGGGATAATATCAATCGCTACAGCCACTGTGGACCTCATACGAAGCAACGGCAAGGTCAGGATACTTCATACAATAAACTCCTTCTCCTTATCATATCAGTACTTCCTATTTCTCCATTTGACGTCCAGAAAGTCCGAAAGAATTTATTTTATCTCGGCCATTTCATTTTTCGCCCCAAAAAATACTCATAATTTCTTTTCGGGCGCTCTGCAAATACGAAAAGCAGATTTCTGTTGTTCCAAGCTTTCATCATTGGCACATAGCTTGTAGTGATTGACCATTTCGACTTTGTGAACCTCCCGTGTTAACAAATTTTAGTGAAAATTTTGAAAATTCAAAAATAATGTATTTATTTTTCCCTTTCCTTCTCAGCGTGGAAATTATTCTTCAGTGATGCCTATCCACCTCTGATGCAAGAGCTCGTTTGATATTGTGCATGTAGCAAATATTTTTGTAATGGCGCAAATGTCCTCGTTTAACGACTTTTTGACACAATATGATATCGATACGAATGCAATTCTGACAAGGCTCATCAAATGCAGAACGTCGTTATTTATTGTCAATACAACTTTATTCTCAGAAACATCCGTTTTCATGTCTCTGGGCCTCTGCTTTTATTGCAGAAAAAAAGTTGGATGTAAACAGTCAATTTTAATTATGAACCCTTTATAGTTCCTTTCACATGCTTTGACTTGTTATTATTCTAGAATCAGTTCAAGGCGCCGCTTCGCGGCGCTTTGGACTGGCTGTGTCTGTGAATTGTAAATCGTCCAAAACTTGAAAGTCCTAAAGTCCTGTGGCGAACCTTTTCCTCCTCAAAATATAGCAAGAATTATAGACACTTGACAAACCAAGAGGCTGTCGAAGTCAAGTTTTAGTCAAATTGCTCTACTTCCCTTCTCCCCCACCAATTCCTTTTCACATGAAAGATTCTATATGAAGTTCCGTGATCTACTAATCTTTATCGATTCTCCTTCTTCTCAATTCTAACTAAGCCTTCAAACCTTGCCTCGAAGCTGCTGTATTCAAAATGGCCACTTACACGTCTACCTAACCCAATCTGGATCACGCCAAAATTCAGATGACGCACTCCGCAACGCCATGGTGTAGCAACACGTCTGCGGTCTGCTACAGATGATAGTGCGGAGTTCTTCGCTTTTTGCGAGCGCGCGTTTTCAACCCAAGATTTCTTCAATACGATTGAGCCTGTAAATGCCAGTGTTCCTCACTCCTCCGACAATACTTACTTGGATGCCCTCACACTTCTACATTCAAGAGTTCCTTTGGCCGAGATGGCCGTCTCACACTCGACATAGTTCTCCCAGCCCTGTTCACCCCCCCCCCTCTTTACCTCCTCTTTGCAAAGTGTTCTGTTTTAGGAAGCATGCACATTTCCTTTTCACCTACAGAAAAACTTACTGCCAAAACCCTCCGTTCGTTTTACAGAAGTTTCGAATTTGTCATACCTTCACCCCATGATATTTCGTCCCAAGCGGACTGAAATCCACTCACTTTCCAGCTTTCTCAGTAGACTTCTAATCTTTTCTACGAAGAGACCCATTATTGAAGTGTGATTTTCCTTTCAGCTAATCATCCAAGCAAAACCTTGTTCATATGACTTTTGGATTGTGCAAATACTGATAAAAAACTGCACTCAAAATTTGCAACTTTACACTCCTGAGGTTAGCAAAGTCTACTTGATGATGCAGCCAACTTGCATTCCATCTTGTGGGTGACGACTCAAGCAGCGAATAGTTCTCTTTGGCCTAAACTTTCCAAACTCCTAGTTTTCCTTGTCTGGAAACCTTTCTAGTCTGCCCACTCCCTTCAGTTTCAACCCATAGTGGACGAAACTCCCTCGCTTCTGCCTCTCAGTATGGTAATGTTGCAAAAATAATTAAGAGGAGCAAATTTCCGAGTATGATAGAGAAGATGGAAGATTGCATCTACAATCGCTGCTGCAGTAACTACAACTTTGCTGAGTTGTTCTGTTCTAGAGTATAATTTACAGTTGAGCCTGGAAATGGTGGAAAACTCGATCTGCTACCATAAAAATTCGCACAGCTTCAAAAAGCTGAAATACGGGACTGTCGTTGGTAATGTGGTAAATCAATGTTACCGCTCAGAACCGATATGAAAGGGCATCCTGATCAACACCTCGGGAATAGGCCCAAACAAAAGATGAGTCATCAATTTGGGTGCAGTGGGTGCATTCGAGACAGACGGAATGGATGACATCGTCTCGGCAGCGTGACGTCAGATGGGCCCCGCTGCGCTTTACATAGAGAGATAGCTGTCATTGCTATCATAATAAGATGATACACAGGATATCGGGACATATATCATATTTATATCGGGACACTAGTCTTAGTGAGCGAGCCCACGCATAAGAGCAGTCATTTTGGAAATACTCTAATACCCGACTTGTTTTTTCTTTCTAACAAATTTGGTAAGAGTTCAGTAATTGTACCAATTGGTACCATGTTCGATACCAATTAATTGCATATCAGAGACCCCCCCCCCACTTCCGTAGGCGGCTGTTAGGATTTTAATTCTCATGCACGCTCACTCTTGGATCAATCCAATATCAACGCTGCTGAAAACTCCAGATGAACAAATATCTAAATGCATTTATTTGACCATACAAAACATTTTCATTATTTTGTAGTTTCGTCCCCATTGCATAAACGTTTATCCCAAGTTTATTTGAATAAAAAATCGTAAGGGGGAATTTCTTGCTAATCTGTGATCATGACGTTACACTTCGACGTTAAAAATTTGAGCTTGATGTAAAGCTTTAAAGTGATGCAGTTGACTTGCATTAGAGTTGCTAACTTTTAGCTGCAGATGCTTATGAGTGCATTTTCGAATTAATCTTCGCGAACAATTCGATGCTTTCTGGAAGCGCTATCCATACTCTTAGAATCAGTTTCGCTCATCATAAATACACCCTTACCATAATTTTTCCTCATCCATTAAGTGTGTATTTATGAGAACGTAGCTAAAATGCCTCAGATTACATAAAGCTTTCTTCTAAGGATCGCGGGAGGACAGATATTGGAGCGGCAACATGATCACTGTTCATGGCCATCTAGTGGGTATGAACTTTTCTGAACAAAGTAATCGTTAAAGCTTTTCTCTGTGTGTGAAGAGTTAGACCAAAGTTGCTAGTATTTAACTGAGGTGGAATCTCCCAGTGATGGAAAAAATCAGCAAATTTCCGAGGTTGCAGCCCTCGAAATTGAAAAAATGGAGCAACTTCAAAGGCAGCGTCCCATGAGATTGGGGGGGGGGTACCTGCTTTGATCCGGATCGGTTCAGAAATGGAATTTTCTATTCGGAACATACGGCGGAGCCGGGTAAGCCAGCTAGTTGCTAATAATTTCCAAATCCTATCTCAATGGATCAACATGCTCAAAAAGAGATATTTAAAATGCATTATACTGTAGTATAAATTCTTCTTCTTATAATTCTTGAGATGATAAGTCAGAATTTGTTAGGACATTTTTGTACATAGTATTAACATAATAATAAATTATTTTAGAAAAATCCAATGAAATCTCTGCTCTACAACAAGGAATTCTTTTGGGAGATGGCGACACCAATCCAGCATGAGTTGAGAGGAAGAGATAGACCTACAGAGGACCTCTGAGCCGATAATTGTGTCTATCTGTAATATTGCAGATTCCATGCAAAGTAGATTTTTAGCTTCTTGCAAAAAAGCTTGTAGCGCTTCAGTTCGAGGGTGCATTTGCAGTATATGTGCGTTTCATGAAAATTATGTACATACAGCAAAAGTTTTCTCTGCTGGTCTTTGTTATATTTTGTTTGAGCGCCTGACTGAGATTAGCTGCTCATTAGCTTTTGAGAGAGACTTTTTCAAATTTATGATCATGGAGCGCAGCGCTTGCCTGTTATAAATGGCTTCATTTTATGCCGAATGACTACTTCAGAGCTATCTCCGCGACATTTAAGTTATAGCAAATGCACGTTTTGGCGTCGATAACTATCCCGCTTTCAGTGACTTTCGCAGACCTTCAAGGCCCATTTTGAATTTTCGCTTCAACTCACAATAGAAAGACAGTTAAAACCGACGATCCCTCTTTGAGGCCTAAGGCATACCTCTCGCGATTTCGAAAAATCGCACATCCTCGCGACTTAGCGATTTGCCAGATGGCTAGAGATTAAGCATGCAAGCCTCTCAGATGCATGAGTGCGTAGACTCCGTAAACTGTAACAAACACAGCAAGGCCCAAGCAAAGTGCGTTCACGACCAGCTATGGAGAGTCGTTGCAGTGCCACTTTGCGCGGCGACTAAAATCGCGTGAGGTATGCCCTAGGCCTAATGCTGCGAAATTACGGGTGGAGGAACGAAGCCGCCAGTTTGGGCCGCCTCTGCGGACTGCTGGTCCTGGAACGACATGCAACAACACTGCGAAAGGACCAGTTGGCCGCGAAAGACGGCTCAAACTGGCGGCTTTCGTTTTCCTACCCCGAAATTACTGCAAAAACTTAACATGAAATGACGAGGGTGATTGCAGAAAATATCAAGAAACAACTTCAAAGTTTTGTGATGGAGTTGTAATACACCAACTCTAAAAATAAAAAACCGGATTCAAGGCTGCTGTTAACATCGAAATTCTGACAAACTTCGGAACATTTCTTGCGGTACATGGCGTATCTTCGCAATAAGTCTCGCTTCAGGTGGAAACTGTGTTTAGAATTAGGGACGCAAACTAGAAGTATCTAGTTCTCTCGGTATATTTTTATAGTTCCTCGCCTATATAAAAAGGTGACCATTTATTTTACTGTAAAATCGAAGTTGGTGACAATTCGATAACACGCTACTTAGCAAAAAAAATCCTGATACAAGAGAGTGTATCGCAGCGGCCACCCAAATGAGAAAAAAGATGCGATACAAGCAAGCACCTAAATGAGTGACTGCCCAAGTTTAGCAGCAGAGGTGCATCCCTAAGCGGTAAAAATGCTTGTAAATTGGAGCTGCTGGGGTCGCCACGCCCACTATCGTGGATGGTGCGAAAGCAGTAAGCCCGGAAACAGACTCAAAAATCCTTGAGATATTGAAAATCAATCTTTCAACTCAAAAGGCATACTTTCATAATTGGAGATTCTGGAGTAGTTTCGGGCCCATACTGTCACACCACCCACGTTGATGGGCGTGGCGACCCCAGCAACGTCCCCCTTTGGAGCGATTATTTGCTACGACTTGAACAGTCAATTAGTTAGAGGCCCACTATTGTATTTCATCCAAATCAACCTCAGATTTGTTTGGACGGTGCCCTTCAAGGAACTTCAAGCAGCGGTGCATATTTCAAGAAACTTCTTATAATGCTGAAATGGTTTTGATTCTGAATGCAAGAAGAAGAGAAAATTTACGCTGGAGATATTTTTTTGTTACAAAATTTCGGATATAAGCAATGCATAAGAACAACTCTGCAATTATAACTCAAAAAGAATAAGATAATAATCAAAAGCACTTTATTACGAATTTATACCCAACTACCTGGGCTTGTTGGAAACATTTGTAACAAAATTTGTAATAAAATGGTCTCGATTTCAATACATCTACATGCTTTGAACTTTGGAGGAAGATTATGCATGTTAATAGCCTAATTTGAACTGCCGTACTATCGCACAAATCCAGACTTGTATAAGAAATGGTTAATTTTTTGCGAAAAGACGCATTGAATTTCGTTTTCTACAATGTAGAATATACGACCCTCCTACTTTTGAGAAGACTTATATGAACCGTATTTTTCACGAGAAATTATGGCTTTGAATAGTTCACAAAACATCATGGTTTTCGAGAAGTTCAACAAAAAAATCAAATTTTCATTGAAGATTGGGGTCCAAAATTAGCATCAACATTGACTACAAGACCAAAGGTTCATATGGAGCTACTTCCATCTATTTTAGGGAAAAGTTGTGTTTCAAATAAAATAATACCCCTGTTTTCACTTTTTGTTATTGTTATATTCAGTCGATAACGATTGTGGTGTTCTTAATGGGCTATAGTGTGCAAATAATGAATGGTTTTCAATCTTTCAATCATCGCTGATTGATCGTTGTCTGCATGACTATGCCCGAGCTTTAAAATGCGGATCTGTTTGTACGACCTTTTATTGCTATTATTGCTAAATTTCGTGTTGATTTTGTGCACTTTTCTGTCAGCTTTCACACATCACTCATCTTCAGGTCTCCAAGCGCTGGTCTTTTCAACGTCTGTTGTTTGTTACAGCCGACGAGCTCATTTGTGTCATTACTTTCATTGTACACTTGCCTTTGGGCCCTCGCTGTCACATCCTTTTATAACAGGAATTTTGATGTAATTACTTCTTGCACGTCTACTTTTTCTTTTTTTTTCAATATAGACTCGAAGCTGTCTACATATCTATTTTCTTTTCCCTTAGAATGAAAGACGTTAGAGGAAGAATTCTTCTATTCTTGCGAAAGAAATTGATAAAAACCAACAAGACCTACATGTCCTGAGTCATATAACAGATACGGGATTTAATTCTTTACGCCTTTGAAAGATAAATTGGCAACAATTTTTGCTAATAAAAGCTAAAAAAATTACAATCTGAAGATTGAATTCTGAAATCCGTCATTTTCTGAACTATCTGTGGCTTTGACGATTTGGTTAAGGAAAAGATATTTTGATTTCAATCAAAACTATAAGGTTTTTACATGACCATTTTCCAGTATTCTATCAGTCAACTCATTTGACAGATATTATTGGCTTCTAACCAGTCCTCAAAATAAATTTTGAAGGCTGTGTAATTGTATGGATAGAACGAGCTTGCTTCCTTTTCAATAGGATAATCTCATGACTACAATTGTTCATGATGAATTGTATCTCAATGAAAGAGCTTTTATATGCTAAATAAATCTGTATTTTATCTATCTGTGAAGCGACTCCTTCTATAGAGTTAAGGGCGTTTTTTTCCGCAAAACCAAGTCATTGCAAAGGGTCAAAATTATCAAGCTAGACTTTTTCGCTGTATCGCCTATCAATTTCAGTTGATCACTTCAGATGAAATGAGGTCTCCTTACATGTTGTTCTCTAAAAAACTTCCCATCAGGGATATTGATTATCCAGAGTTTACAAATCAAAAATAAACATTCATAAATTGAAATGTCTGTGCATGTACATGTCGTTCCAAGTTTTTACTTTATCAAATATCCTTACCTTGTCGCTGCTCTGCTATTTTCGATGTGAGTATCGGTGAATTTTGTCGAAGATCCAAGCATTTCGAAAGTATTCAAAAAAATTTGAACTTTTGCATTACAATGTGTGTGGTCTTCTTTTCCTTCAAGGAAAGTATATACTTGCGAAAAGAAATAGTCACAAAGGAGGTAGATCTTTGCCTGTTCATTTCAATAATCAAAAGTGCGAACGAATATATCTAGGGTGCATGCTCAGCTGAACAATCACCGGAAGTCGTTAGTTTCTCCCCATTGCGAAAGCTATCAGCTGATGAATTCACTCCTCTCTCATTTTGTCACTCTTGCGAAATTCGATGTTCGATAAAATTTCGATAGATTATAGGAACGAGCTTTTCAGGGCTGTTTAGCCTAAGCCAAAATGTTATTGAAGCCAACCAGACCAAGTCTGATTCGCACGCGAAGTAAGAGCGCATGTACAACGAGACCAGTGATTCGGCTACGACGTCTCGACGACTCGTCTACTGATGTGACAGAAGATGTCGATGTCGACAACGTGGAAGAAGAAATAAGTGGGTTCCGTTAGAAGTTAAGTTATAGTTATAGTTAGGAAATATTGAATTGTCCTGGAATATGGGAATTCCTGTGAAAACTTCGATGTTGTTTAAGGCAGAATTTCGGCAATCTCGGTAGAATTTCGTTTTCCAATTTTTCACCTTTTCGGAACCTTCTCGCTTTCCAAACTTTTCAGGTCCGCATTCAGTTAAAGGCAGTGTCTCACCAAAATTTAGTTGCCGAAATTTTTGCATTTTGCAAGCCTGTCGGACCCTGTCTAGCACTGTATGGGCTTAAAATCGCACGAAGTTCCCAAAAACCCCGTTTTCTGGAGGCCCCGCGGAAGCAACGTGGACGAGTTATACCTTCCATGTTCAGCCTCAGCCACAGTGGCAGCAACAGAGGGGAGGTGGATGCCAAGTGGAGGGACATGTTCAAACGCGTAAGGGGGGAGACCGAAGGAGTCGTCCGCGCGTACCAACTGGCTCTCCGCGTACCACTTTGAGCGAATTTTTCTCAGCGTAACGGGGGTCAAATTGGGTGAGACTTGTTGCAATGGCCTATCTAGAGGTCCCTATAATAGAATATGTAAAGATCCCCGCAACCTCAGCTTTGATGAGACACTGCCTTTAAGATATGTCGAAAGCCTTTCGCGCTCCCTCGTTCCGCACCCTGCCTACTTGCGCGTATTCTCCACTAAATGCGGACCTGGAAAGATTCAGAAAAAGCTCACTTTCGCCATTTACATGCGCTGAAAAGCCCATATATGGGTTCCTTATGGCGAGAAGGCTTCGAAAAAGTATGAATTTGGAAAACGAAATTCTCGAGCTGCCTTTAAGAATGAAGTTGCAACTCAAAAGCCAGACTTCTTGTGATTTTTGGCACATCTTGAATTAGGCTTTGCTTACCTGTGGGTAAATAGCAATTTCATTCGATTTATCTTCTAAACAATAACAGCTTAACAAGCTCATAGCTCAAGCTGTTCTCATGAAGGTTACATTTTGAATTTAGCGCTTCTCGTTAGTAATTTTTTCATCCTTTGGAAGCATTTCGGAAGGCGCTTGCTTACGCCGATGGTAAAACTTACCACTTCCTGTCAGTAACACCAAAAATTTTTAGTGGGTGAGGGGAGAGGGGGGGGGGGGGAGGGAGATAATGCGACGGAACACCTTTCAGATAATTCTGTGTCACTTCTCAGTTTCTTAGCAAGCTCAAAGGAGGAAATTAGTCACAAAGCTGATGTATCATAGAATAAAACTAATACAATCATTTACTATGAGAAACGACTTACTTGCATAAACTCGTGACTACCCCCCAAAACGTAATAAAGAAGAAGTTCGTAGTGTGAAGCTGTATATCAATTTAGCATAGAATGTTATTGAATAAAAAGCATAATCTCATAAAATTCCACGAGTTAGACTAGTCATCGGTTTGGTACATCTTCTAGAAATTTCGAGAGTGACGTCCCACTGAATATTGCAAGATAAAATTTTTTTCTGAAAAGCATGAATGTGATACGTGAATTGATACTTATGGCCGGATAGGAGCTCGAAATTTTTCTAGCAGAAGGCTGAAAGGCGGCCGCATATCGATTTTCACTCACAATTCCTCAATGGGAGCACCCAGTGTATCCATGTGAAGGCAACCCCTCAAAACAGCTGTTCTGCTGCCATGCCTTTCACAGTATAGCGCATAGCCTTCGGCTTATTCTAGAAGATATATCCTTTGCGAGCATAGTAAGTGAATTTTTCTTCCTTTAAACTACGATCTCAAAGTACTAAAAAGAAGTTTTACTGCTTAGTCTGCAACATCCTCTAAAATTTCATGATTCAAAAGCTCGAGTCAGTTCTTTTGTGTAAAGTATTGCTACAGCCATTTTATCAAGTAGAATTTACTTTGTAATTGGCAAAAATGGCCGACTTCTGCAAAAAATACTTTAACTTGGGTGCTCCGATAATTCTAAGCTGTCGTTTATTGCAAAGTTTCATGTTCACCTATAAGTGACAAACACGAATTTCAGACTCTATGAATTTTGCAAGGCTAATTTTAACGTTTAACATTTACTAAGTATTATCTCAATGCTTAATCCTAGTTCAAAATGTCAAGCTCTTGAAATGTAAATGTCTGCTGTCATCATTGTAAACATATGTAGCATTTTTCAAATGTTAGATTGTTTTATATGATGAGCTCAAATGAAGACTTAAAACGAGTTTTATGAATATGCTATCTTGTGATGTTTTGTAGTCCAAGCACAACGTCTCATCGAGTTTTACAATTATATGAGTAACTATTTTTCTTTGAAATTGCTGTCGAAACAGCCGTTTGAAAACACATA
Organism: Cylicocyclus nassatus; assembly: GCA_958299035.1. Classification (NCBI taxonomy): domain Eukaryota; kingdom Metazoa; phylum Nematoda; class Chromadorea; order Rhabditida; family Strongylidae; genus Cylicocyclus; species Cylicocyclus nassatus. Next base: position 39,312,356 of record CATQJL010000305.1, read on the forward strand.
ACCACCTTCAAAAATTAGGGCTTTTTCATATATTATCACAATCATCTCAAGTAAACGATTGATCTTGTTTTTGGCTTTTTGGTGGCGTCATGAGGTGCTTTCCAGAAATTACTGCATTTATCCGTGATTATTTGTGTTTTAGAACTGCTTTAAGATTTTACGTTTTTGACCATATTCTCAAAGTATAGGGAAAACTTCATATTGGGCCCGCACCCATATATCTAGGAGTATCGTTGAAATTTACTTGAGATTTTGGGTATAAGAGTTGTGATTGTTTCGTATCTTGGATTTTTACTATAATGTAGTTGATAAGCTCTCATTCTCTCTTGATTATAGTGACAAATTGTTATCTGTTAAACCAATTTGTGTTTCTGTTGTCTAGCTTTACATCGTGAACGATATCGATAAATATATTATTCCATGAGCCACATCTTCTTCGCCTTTTCTAATTGGAAAATAACTTTAAACTCCAGACTTTTCTCTTTATATGACATTTCACTGAACATACAACGTCGTTTTTCCTAATCTTGCGAAGGAGGATTACATCGCGAGCGTTCCGACTTATCAAGATAATTTGCCTCAAAAAAAACACGTAACTTTCCTTCTTGCAAGATAAATAGTCGTATTTTTCTGTTTGTGACTCACTACAAATGCTCCTTATCTTGGTACTCGCGGTCCATTCTATCGATTATGGAGAATACATTTGAGGTCGCGAAATTGCGTTTAGCCTCAGATGGTGAGACTTGCTGATTTTCTAAATTCGCTGAAGCTGAATTCTTCAAATTTTTTCTCCAAACAGTTTTTTCTCAAACAGTTGTTTTACTCTTGCTTCTATGTTCAACCTACTCTATGAAACAAACGAAGAAAACAGTAGATATCGTTTTTATTCTTTGTATTTTGGACTTTGAAATAGCTTTGCCGACGTTTTTACACCAGCGGAACCAATGCTCTAGTAGTTGTTGATGCATGGACAGCTGTCGTACTACGATGTTTTCCGTCAATAATAACTCTCAAAAAATTCTTTCACACTTGGAGTAACAAATAGTGAGGTTGACAGATACAAATCAAAGTTACAAAAAAAACACGTATTTCAAATCAGTAAAAAATATTTTAGGTCCACTACGTTCCATGCAAATGCGAATTGGCAGCCTTATACAAAATGGTATTGTAGAAGGACAACGATTTGCTCTTAGCAGTGATTTGTGGAGGTATGTTATGTAATTTTTAAGTGATTCTATCAGGTGAGGAACTATGATTTCACTTGATACATTCTCTCTCTCTGCTAAAGACTAACTTTTGTGCTGCGTTGCTATTCAGAATACTTTAGAAATATGTAGAAGTAGGTATAAGGTGAAATGCGATAAACCATCGAATGGGTATTCTCATCTGTCGTTTATATCTCTAAATCCTACATTTTAGAGGTCATGAATTTAGCACACGTTCGAGATTGATTTGTTTACGCATAGCTCTTAATTTCCGTGCAGAAACTGTTCTCTGAAAAAAATGTTACTAGAAAAGCGAAACTTGACTTGTCGCCACTTCGTATTTCCTGGTAAACAGGAGCGCTACAATGTTTGTCAGATGAATTGCTATTAAAATTATTATCATTGAAATTATTATTGAAAATTATTAAATTATTAAATTATTATTATTAAAATTCCAAATTCTGATTCTAAACTATTCTAGTATAAACTGCTATTAATAATATAAACAGTATCATCGCTCTCACAAGGGAAGCTTGTTTAGTCGAATGGCCTTTCTAAATGGGATGTATACACCATACCATATTGAAGGAAAGAAAATGCTGATGTCAAACTGCCTTCCTTATCTGCAGAAGATTTATGGACGAGGAGGAGTGTTTTTTGGAGCGAAAAATTGATCTGCATTTTGAATAAAATGAGTTGTTAAAATCTTACTAGCCCTCAATAATGCTAAAAAGTGTGAATTTTTTTTATTTTTTTATTTCTTGAATAGAGCGCTTTAGTGGTTATCACAGCTCCATTGGAAAGCAGAACAAGTATTCTAACTTTTTTGTCCTATTTGCACATCTAATTTTTTGCTCCAATAAGCGCTCATAAGTCCTCGTCCATAAACATTCTGCAGATAAGGAAGGCACACTTGAAATCAGCAATTTTTGCCTTTTATTAGGTTGTCAAGAAAATAATGTCGGTTTTTATTTGCTTGCTTTAACAAAGCAACCAGACTCAACCCAACAAAGGGTAAGGGGTACTGTTCGATAGAGCAAAGCAAGCTCTACAAGACGGCACTCATGTCTTTGCGCCATGCTCGATCCACGGAGAGTTCGAACTCAAAATCTAAAGATTTCCAAATGCCCAAAAAATCGAAAAAAATCAGATCTTCTTTCACATATGTTCTACGGACCTACCACTCGCTCACATCAATACTATCGATATATATCCATATGTGCGATTGCCGTATTTTTTCCTTGACTAGAAACTGAGAAAACGAAAATTTCCCCGATTTTCTCAAAGCAATGCTGAGCAGGGTCCGGCACGAGGTCGGCAAATGACAAGCTGGAAATCGTTTTGGGGCCAAAAGGCAAAGGGGAAATCGTTTTTGCGGGGTCCGGGGCGGAGCCCCGGAAAAAAAATTGGTAGTTCATGCTCGCTACTTATCTTGACATGTTATGTGCCTCAACAGGCGAACACTGGTTCGCGCGCGTCAAACCGCGCCGTCGCTAATTGCCGCACGCGCAACGTCGCCCAAGCGATGCTATTTGTAACAGCATACATGACTAGTTCTCAATGTATGTGTAACGATATGACACCAAATTTTGTATGCGAACGGAGAGAGGCTAGTGGAAACATAGTATGAAAAATTGTGAAAAACTTATGTGAACGGAACGAGTAATTAGCATTTTTTCCGAGAATTTCGCAAAACTGGTAAATGAAGATGTGAATTCAAACGGCTCGTTTAATCGCGCAGATGAACGATATGGTATGAAACTTGGTAAGTACATGCACACGGACTTGCAGGGCTTAACTGAGGAGTTTCATTGAAAAATTGTGTGACTGAAGGTTGTGGCAAACTTTTTTCTGAAAACTTTGCGCTACCAAAGAAATGGAAAAATGGCTCGTTTGCAACGCAGAGGTAACGTAATCGCGCGGGATTCGGTGTGTATATGCGCAATAGGACTAAGTAATAAAGTATGAAATATTATGAAAAACTTATGTGAATGAAGAGCGTGCTTAACTAATTTCCAAATTAGGTCGGCATTTGCCGACCTAATTCCCACCTGAGGTCGGCAAAACTCTCAATTCACATAATTTTTTTAAAATTTTTACATAAATCTGTTGTACACCTAAAGTTTACTACATGGTGAAATTTTGGTTTCGAAACTCCTCCTCTTGACCTTGTTAGAGCCCAAAATCGCATCAGCAGCCTAGCTTTCTAAGATGGAAAGCGCGCTCCAGTCAATCGATACGCGAATCAGCTTTCTTCGTTTCAGTTTCAGTGCTAAAATCGGCATTTCTCGAAAAGTACCGCTCGAAATAGGCTGAAAACCTACAGTTATACTTACCTAGGCTTGTAGTATAGAACTACATATGCAAAAACGGCTCAGCATTGCTTTGAGAAAATCAGAGAAATTTTCGTTTTCTCAGTTTCTAGTCAAGAAAAAATACGGCAATCGCACATATGGATATCAGATATCGATAGTATTGATGTGAGCGAGTGGGAGGTTCGTAGAAATTATTTGGACGAAGATCTGATTTTTTTCGATTTTTTGGGCATTTGGAAATCTTTAGATTTTGGGTTTGAACTCTCCGTGGATCGAGCATGGTGCAAAGGCATAAGTGCCGTCTTGTAGAGCTTGCTTTGCTCTATTGAACAGTACCCCTTACCCTTTGTTGGGTTGAGTCTGGTTGCTTTGTTAAAGCAAGCAAATAAAAACCGACATTATTTTCTTGACAACCTAATAATATGGTATTATCCCATCTAAAACGGCCACTTCGACTAGACATGCTTCCTCCGTCATTCTTCTCGGAACCTGGGATTGAACCCTGTACAATTTCTGGGTTTTTTGTTGTATGTGTAAACGCATTTCCGTGCACAAGCAACTATCACTGAGAAATTATTCGCCTTACATTTCAATCAGAAAAGAAAAGAAAACGCGATTAATAGCGAGTCTGCCAACTTTGCGTGTTAAAAAAGTCGAGTGCAAGAGCACTATCAATGAGAAGCTGCTCTTATGTCCTCAAAAAAAAAACTATTGGATGAGAATCGTAATATGTTTGAACAGTTTGCCGTCAACTGCGGAATATGATCTTTGTTTTTCGCTGCGGTTTCTACTTTCAATCTTTGACTGCTCCTTTTTTTACCTAAAAAGCTCTTGACAAGGTCATTGGCTATTAATGAGATCTCATCTACCATCGTTACTTAACAATACCTGCTTCCATCGCTAATTAGGCCATCAAAATCGCTGTTTTGCTCGCTTCAGTCTTACAAAGCATAAGTACACGTTGTTATCGCTGGAAAGTAATATCATTTTACACACGTATGTTTTTGGGACTAAATTTGTAAGCGTCGTACAAGTATGAGTCATCAAATGCCCTTCAGCTTAGACCTCGACATTATTAACACAATGCTGGTGCAGGAAAAAAGCATGAGTTCGTTAAAGTCAGTTGTGTTTGAACCATTCTCGCTCTCGAGTACAAATGCAAACTTACGCCCTGACCTAAATAGGCTCTAAGTCATCAATCTTCTAGCAGATGAATGATAAAGCGGATACATCAATTGCAAGCAGGGGCTAGAAATCCAGACTTTAATTTCAACATTCGGATATTTTTGCCTTCTGTATAGGTCAGCGATAGCCAGATGAAAAGTAAAGATGTTTATGCTGATTTGCTCTTTTACAAAATTTTTTTAAAAGTGTAGTTGCTTTCCCAAATTTTCACGAATTCCCCTTTGAACCTAAACCATAATTCCTAAAAAAAATCTCCAAAAAACAAAACGTTAACTAAAAAAACGTCGCAAATTTTGTGCCATTTCGGCCACAAAAACAAACCCCTTTGCTTTTCGTCCCAAAAACGATATTCAGCTTGCTTCGTAAGCCACCTATGCCAAGCCCTGATCATATCTCTTGAAATCCAATAGAAAAGTCTTTTTTTGGTATTTTTTCGTATTTCACATTCTTGTTTCTACTTAAAGAATATTGTCTTGAGCTAGGCTTACTTCTGGGTTGCCTATAGAAATATCGTACATATTATTATTTGAACTATCATTAATTAAATAAATAAATAAGCTAAATTTGCTACCAGGTATGTAACCTTTGATTCATCTGGATTGGCTACTGGAAGTCGCGGCTTTGCGACCTGGTTGAGGCCGATCGCCCCCGCGACGCAGTCGGCGTCTCTCTCGCGCCCGTGCTCTCCGATCATTCTCTAACCGTAACTAGGTCACAAGCCCGCCTTGCAGTCGCCAATCCATTTGAATCAAAGGGTAATCAATATGAGCTGTCAATAATTAGATACTATAATTCAAAACATATACCAACAATAAATTGCAATCAGTTTTTGAGATTCTCAGAAGATTATTTAGATATGCAAAACCTACCGCGCATTGTGACTTGCTCATAACATTCAAATCAAATCAAGATGAGGAGCGAATGCGAGACATTGTCCAATGGTTGGTAGACGTCGTAAGTTCGCTGACAGAATTCGCTACTTTTTCGAGAACACGTTCTTTGGTAGATCAAAATACATGAACCACAACTGAGAATAGAAGTACGACATCACAATCTGAAGGATTGCTATGCATTATACTTGACCGCAACCTATAAAAGGTACTTTATTCTTTTTTTTTTTACAAAAGCATTTGCTTGTACGCAATCCGTTCAGCCTGCTAAAAGGAGCCGAGCTTTGCCATATCAAAAAGAACGTGAAGAGCCATTTTGGCGGTGGCCTTCGAGAATTTTGCTTCGAAGAAGCGCAATGCTTCGCCGGAATTGACGGTCGCAATACTTTCCTAACGGATATGGAACGAGCATTTATTGGTAAGTCAGAAGTTTGTGATTTGAGAATTGGGAACTTCATCTACAGAAATCGCGCTACAGCAAGAATAACAGTTCCAAACTTCTCGTTTCAATAATTACTTGGTGGATTTTTGTTCCGTAGAAGTTACGATAAGTACCAGCTTAGGAGATGAATTGTGCTGTGCTTGTGCAAACAGATTTACAATCTTAACTCCTCTTTTGCAAATATTGCATTATTTATGAGTTTCCGCAAGCATTTGACTTATTGCGTGCTAGGCATGAGAGTAATGAATCAAGCAGCCAACACCATTCAAATTTTTAATTTTTTGGATGTAAGATTAGTAGTGAGAAGAGGAAATGTCAGCCGCGCCCCTTTTTCTCGGTCCCGCAGCACGCGAGTCCGATACTAGAGGGGCCTCGGCTGAACCGTCCGGCTCCGACTTCACTCAAGGGGATCTTACAAAACGCGTATGACTTAAAAGCTTTACTACTCAAGAATTACGACATGCAACTTTACTACTTCAAAAGATATTAGAGAACTATTAGGATGGCACTATTACAGAGAGAGACTACCGAGAGAGAGATATTGATGAAAAGAATTAAATAAAAGGTAGGAGACGTAGATCCGCCGTCCGATCCGCTCATGGCCAAACGGCCGGGTTATTTATACGGACTAAAACAATAGTAAGCCCTCAGCCGAACAATACAGAAACAATACAACATTATCCACAGAGGCACATCATTAGACAAATTAAAATCTAAATTTGGCGATCAAGCTCGATGATGTACTTTCAGAGCACTTCGGCAGTTGCATTTGCAGAGTATCACAAAGCAATAAATCTCGTCACCGTTGCATCCATATCTGCCGCATACGTTCTGCCATTCTTCTTCCATGTATTGATGTGCTGATCTTACATCCTCATCGTCGGGATAAGCTGGCCCTGAGCTGATGCTACGAAGGCCGGTTGAATTGACGAATAGGGATAATGCATAGAGATGGAATAATGCATAAGGCTTCGGGCTTATTACTAGATAGAAAAAAGCTTGGACGGACGATGGATTTTCTGCCCAAAAAAACACTACAACAACACAAAAAGAAATTACAATATACACATCAAAGAACACATTGGATGGTCCTTGAGACTCCATTAATGGTGTCTCATCGTGTCGATGATGAATTATATTGTTCCTTCTCGAGCGCGAAGATAGTTCGACATGAGTGTGAGAGTCGAACATTGAAATACGAAATACGATGATCAGATTTGGTGTCAAAATTGCAAGTTGAATTTCTTCTTCTCATCTTTCCCTCAGCTGTCCATTGGTTTTCTTCGGTCGGTTGTGGAGTGATAGCGAATAGCGCATCGAATAACGTGTTGTATCTTCACAGCAGACGAATAGACGAATAGTACAGCTTCACGACGAGATGAATAATAGTATTTCAGCATATTTGTCGATTGCCATGATGATGTTTCAATGGCGACCATACATCTACTTTCTATTCCATACCTGCAAATAGATATTGCGGCACTTAGCCGGAGCCTAAGAGTGAAAGTGGCCAATTTTACTCTTGCGCGGCGTAAGATTGATCTTTTTTTTCTTCTTCTTCCCAAAACTGATCAAAAGTTGTCTTTCACTTTCTTTAAGCAGCAATGATCTTATAGGCGATTGCATTTTACTTTTTGTGGCTCGATCACAAGAAGAAAACGCCGCCTGCTACGGATGTTGTTCGAGAGAGCTCATCTTTTTTTTGTTTTTAGTGCACATTATTATTCCCAAAAAGCGAAAGAAACTAGAAAGACTTTACTTACGAAACGGCTTCGTGCGGTTAATGTGAACCGTACGAATGCGCGCGCCATTTCGTACAGTAATGCTAAGCCGGTTTATTTCTATTATTTCAAAAGGTCCCTCGAACTGTTGCGATATTTTAAGCCGACTTCTTTTCGAATTACCACCGAGTCTCTAACATTATAGTTACTTGGTTTTACTCTTTTTCTCAGGTCGTAAAGATGTTTTTGAGCGACCTGAGAAGACTCCAGGTTCTCCGTAACGTATTTCCAGATGTTTCTGAGGATGGAAGTTAATTGCTCATAGGGGATATACCGCTGGATCGATGTTCTGTGATGGGTTAACCCCCGGGTCCTGAGTTATTTCCGAAGAGTAATATTGGGGCGGTTGCGGAAAGTAACTGGGAGGATACGCGAAATAGCTCCCAGGTGTCAAAAAGGGGTTTTTTGGAAATACCGCGTGCGCGAAAAGGATTGTTAGGCCGCGAGCTTCCTCTCGTACTAAAGTTATAGGATGGACCAGGGCGTCGCTGCCTTCTCCTTCGTCCCCGAAGAACGGCGTTTCCACGACTTGATGTTTTGGGACCCGGTCTAAATGGTCGATTTTGCGCTAAGAACAAATTGTTAAGCTGTTCTTGCATCTTCTCAAGCTTATCGCTTACTATAAGGGAGTTGACGGCCCTCAAGGCATCGTGCTCTTCAGCTCGCTCTTGATCTAAAATTCTGGCCTCTTTTTCTGCGCTAGACACGACTTCGCCGTAGTCCTTCTTCTTTGGAAATCGTCTAATAGCTTTCCGTATACCTGACTTAAGACCCTTGACGAAAACGTCTATAGCTAATTAGGATATGATGTGTTTATCCTGTCCTTGATACGCTATCTTAGCTTTCGCCAATACTTTCCGCGCAAATTCTCCAACGGAATCTTTCTCCTGCCTAAGGTCGTGCAACTCATCGCGTACGTTACTTAAGAGCGCTTCGTTCTTACCATTCTTCGCCAATTTCAGCACTAAGTCTTCCCAGGGCATAGTTTTGGCATTTTCGATGGAATTATAGAGCTTTACAGAACCTGTTCAAAACATGGGCAGCAGGCTTCTAGCGTCGGGGTATGGGATATCAAAACGTGTCTACGTACTTTTCCAAAAATCCTTCGAAAGTTCTATCTCCTATATCGGAGAATTTCTCGATCCTATTATTCAAAACTTTGTACGACCGATAGATGGGGTGTTCTGGATCTGCGCGCGGTTTAAGTTGATCTTCTCGCTGCTGCTGGTCTTGTTGATTTTGGCGCTGGTCTTGTTGGCCTTGCTGAGCTCTAGATCCGTCTTGATTACCTTGGGCCATGTCTGCTTTAAATAAGGGACTTAGGCTTTATTCCTGTTTCAACTGCTCTTCGAGTTCTCGTAGCTGTTCTTGTAGTTTTCTCTTCCGGATTCTTTCTGGGGTGCTGAATGGAGAGGAATATGGAGGCTCGCTCTTCTTTGCTTTCGATTTGGATCGTGTTATAGGTGCCAGCTGGACTTGCACCAATTCCACCCTCAGCGTGGTCTCCTTTAAACAGTTTAGAAAGAAGAAAAAAAAGATGAGGGGACCGCGCTGAGTTTGGTACCATCACACAAATCGAAAATTATATAGCAATAACTTAACTACCTATCTTCCAGTGCATTCAAGAGAAAATCTTTACTCGCATAAAACTGAACACAAGCATAAATCTTTATGCAAAGACAATAAACTTAAAGGGGAAAGAATCTTTATTCAAAACATTTTCTTTCTAGCACCTGATGGTCGATGGGCATTAATCTTTATAGAATGAGATCAAAAAAAAAGAAAGGACCGTACCGTCTTGTGCCCGAGAGAAAAGAAAAAAAAGAAAGAAAACATCAATCATAAGAATTCTTTATTGAGCCCTTCACTGAACATCAGATATACATCTCCTTCTGCTTCCTTCTTCCTCCGCCATCTTCTTCCTCGATCGTCCACTAACTTCTTCTTCATTCGTCCCGTCTGGTGTCTTGTCTAGGAAGATGCCCATTCCTCATTCGGTCCCGGTGCGGGTCCTCCCGCCGCCACGGGTTCCCGGAGCTCCCAGGAGCCTCCGGGTCCGGGGGCGGAAGAGGCCGCCGGGCCTCCTCCGATCCGACCATCGCCGCCGCTTCCGCCGCCATTCGCTCTTCCCATTCTTCCTGTGCTCTCTGTTCTGGGCTTTTTACCATTCTTTCTCAAGTAACTAAACGAAAATTTTCTCCTACGAATGCACTGGACGATTTGTTAGTATAAAAAAAACTTGTGACTTAAAAAAAGGGGGGGGGGGGGGAACGGCGGATCATCGTAGTCAAAAGTTTCCATTTCTTTTGCGATGCTGAGTAGCACCCCTAGGAGAGGCAGGGGGTGAGGGGGGGCCAGAGGGAATAAAAAAAAACAATAAAAATAACTACCTAATTTATCTAACCTACTTATTTGTTTAGTTAGCGCAACGAATCGACAAAAAAAAGGAATGAAAATTACTTGGGCTGCGTCGCTGCGCCCCCGGCCGGGTTTATCATTTCCTTCTTTCTTATATTACCCCTCCTAAGTATTTGCTACTATTCTTATATTGTTACGCAGCCCCAAAAAAGAGAAGGGGGGGGGGGAATTTTACAAAAAAAGAACACATACAATAAAATTTACACTACGGGGACAGGGGGGGAAATAAAAACGAGGGGGGGGGGTATAGGGCCTCCTACCTCTCCTAGGGGAGCCGGAACCTCCATGTCAGCCGCGCCCCTTTTTCTCGGTCCCGCAGCACGCGAGTCCGATACTAGAGCGGCCTCGGCTGAACCGTCCGGCTCCGACTTCACTCAAGGGGATCTTACAAAACGCTTATGACTTAAAAGCTTTACTACTTAAGAATTACGACATGCAACTTTACTACTTCAAAATTAGAGAACTATTAGGATGGCACTATTACAGAGAGAGAGAGACTACCGAGAGAGAGATATTGATGAAAAGAATAAAATAAAAGGTAGGAGACGTAGATCCGCCGTCCGATCCGCTCATGGCCAAACGGCCGGGTTATTTATACGGACTAAAACAATAGTAAGCCCTCAGCCGAACAATACAGAAACAATACAACATTATCCACAGAGGCACATCATTAGACAAATTAAAATCTAAATTTGGCGATCAAGCTCGATGATGTACTTTCCGAGCACTTCGGCAGTTGCATTTGCAGAGTATCACAAAGCAATAAATCTCGTCACCGTTGCATCCATATCTGCCGCATACGTTCTGCCATTCTTCTTCCATGTATTGATGTGCTGATCTTACAGAAATTCTGAAAAAGTAGGAAAAAGTTTGAAAACAAATCAAGTGCGTCCGATTGGGCAATATGAGGATCTCTAATCATTCTGGATTAGCTGAAGTTTATAAATATTAATTTGAGATTAACCTCCGGAAGTTCGTAGATTGCACTATCGCAATCCTCAGTAGTGGTAGCGGTAAACTTCATTTCGGGTGATGAAAATTCTTTTCGAACGACAATGCATCACACTCAATAAAATTTTTTGGAGTGTAATGAATATGATTAAACTCCCACATACCCCTAAGTTTCCATGAAGTTTAATTTCTCGTGGTTTTCTAATAGTAAGTTATTATTCATCCGTAAAAACAAAAGCAAGTCTCAACAGCTATGCGAACAATTTACGAACTTTTTGAAAATAAGGAAAGATCGAGTGCGCAGGCTTTCTGCATCCGCTTAATTTTTAGTTTTATTGAAGAGGGATTTGTTGGTTGTGCCTGGACATAGAAACCTCTTACTTGCTCAGTATGAGTCATGTTGTACTGTAGCTTCTAAAAAATAACAAACTAATGAATATTTTTGTTGTCCTAATATGCGTAGAATAAGAATGTTTAGTAAAACAAATGGTTGACATGATACGCGCTCCCACTGGTGGAATAACGCTACAAACATCAGCGAAGAATGTCAGAATACCAGAAGGAATGGCAATAGGTAAGAAACAATTTTAGCTTTACATAACCATATCTATGTATGACATGTTGTAGTTCCATTTCTAACGTCTACTAACCTTGTGGAAAAAGTTCTACCACTGCATAGTACAGAATTTCTCAAGCATTTGCAACAGAAATGGGTAGTTTCCATAGGTGAGTTCACCCGGATTTCGTAGAGAATGAGGTTCAACTGTCGCATTTAGTGGACAAGCAACCGCTAGATGAGATTCGAGACTACTTTGGAACTGAGATAGCAATGTACTTCTCTTGGTTAGGTCATATGACCGGTGCGCTATGGTTCCCAGCTTTATTAGGTTTGTTCATTTCACTTTGAATAATTGAAATCTGTATGCATATGAAAGTTCATAATGGAACAGTTAAAATCATGGGTATGTCCATTTTGCGAGTGAGGACCCAATAAAACGTCCAACCGTGACCTTACTCTTTCCCATGAAGTACGGTAATACCAAAAGACTCGGGTGTAGGCCCTTCTGAACCCGCCCCAATCGCGACGGCTATAAGAGGTCAGCGCTAATTAGAGGTCACTCCATGATTGGCTAGCTCGCGGGAGCGAGCGGCTGACCTGGGCAGACGCGCTGCGGAGGCGGACGAGTTTCACGCTGGTAACCTACTCCACACAATGAGATCCTGGAGGTAATTGTCTATAAAATTCCTAAATTCCCCAAATTCCCTGGAATTCAATAACTTAATTATTCGCTCTACTCCACACTACTTAAATCGCCGGTCACTTTTTAAGGTGGTATGTTTTTGATCTATGAGACATTTTCAATGTTTTTTCGACTTATTTTACTGTTTTTTTAGTTCGATTGCATGCTCTGCTCTCCTACGTCTGCCTCCTTGCAGCATCATCTAGTCACATTCGATTGAAATGTGCACTACATGCATGCCAGTAGGGAAGCATACGTTTTTTTTATGTTGAGTATGGAGTTTTTTTTACACCGTCCATATCAAAAACGCAATCAAATAAAAATGCATTATCTTCATTTGGTAGCGTGATCTACATGGATTAATTTTGGTAGCGACCTTTTCTTTGCTGCACGCATCATGCTTTTTATATCGTAATTTCAACTGCACGTTCGTAAACTTTACTAGAATGAGAATTTTGAGGAGATGATAATTTCTTTGGAAAGCTACAGAGCTGCACTGAAATGTCAGAAGGAAATATGCATCTGATAACGAATTAGCGTAGATCACCAATTTAAGTTACAATTGGCCTTTATAAAGAGTTGTTACACAAACTTTGATTACGTGGGCTTTCCTCAATAACATCAAGCAGCTCACATTAGCAATATGATGTGACGATGCACGACGTCACAAGGATTGCACACACAAGGGATTTAAGTGGAAGAAAGCAAGAAAAAACAAAGTCCCGAAAGAATTCAAAGGAGATCCATGAGAAGTCTTTTTAACCATGTAATTAAATGAAAAGACTTCGAAAATGTCTCATAATTCATAAACATACCTGCTGGGAAGTAGGGCTCAGAATATCAGACATTCAGAGGATGGTAGCTGTGTTTGGTGAAGGTCAGCATGATTGGCTTGCATTGCACAATGCAAGAGCCGCACGAAAAGAGTTGGTGATTTTCGAAAATACGAGCCCTTCGCGGAGCACTCGTCCGCAGTCATCGCAGCGCATGCGCGCGCGTCCTAGTTCTAGATTACTGTAGGGGACGGTGGGTTCAGAAGGGCCGTCTCCCAAAGACTCGCCTCGTTAAGCTTGGTCAAGACCCGCTCGCAAGTCCCAAAAATATCTGCCCTATGAGAAACTATGAGCAAATCCCATCATTGTCATAAATGTAATTGCAAGCAGCGTCCACATTTTGATTTGCGATATTTTGCTGCTCAAAAAAAACCATTACAATATTATCGCCTGCACAATTTTTCTTCAATTTCCATTAGGTACGAGAGGAATGAAGAAATACTTGTTTTTCAGGTCTCTTCATGTACATGTTTTTCGGATTTTCTTTCAAATCGACCAATAAAAATGTGGTACCAAAACAAGATGGTTCTCAGGTTAGCGACATTTTCTGATCGTTTCTGATACACATTTAAACTTCCATAATATTCAATAACATAGTTCCCAGTAGAATGTCAGCCTCTTGGTACTGAATATCGCAAAAGTAAATAATCAAAAATGGTTTAAAAGAAAACATCTGCGTACGACCATCAAAACTCTCTTCATTATGAAAAATGTCTTTGTATCCTATAGCATCTTTTTTCTAAATACTCTACATCTTTATCTTACTCACAACTGCTTTTTCAGCCTAGAGGCCAGAAGTTTTCCTAAGCGTTGCGCTGACACTCCTTAAATTTTCAAAATTGAACTTACGCTTTTGGATCTAAAATTTTGCATTATGGCTGGGCACCCCTGAAAAATATCCTATTCAATTATTCTCTTCTTACTCGCCCTTCATTCATATGTTTTTTGCATGGCGCAAGACTAAGATAATAATTGCCCAAAATTACACATTCATATTCTTTAGTCAAATGTTCTTCTTTTTTGTTTCTGACTTAGGCAAAAGCTCCCTTGAATGCATTTACAGAGCTTAACAAGATTAGCAAAATTTTACAGTTTTCGTTGGATGAATGATTTCCAAACCAGTTTTTTCTGCATTGATACCGAAACAAGTGATTTTTCTGCAGTGGTGCATGCTCAAATTCTTCTTCCAGTTTATCTCTGACATCTGCTTTGTCTGCTTCGCATTCTTCAACTGCATCTGGTCAACAGCGTATTTGGAATCTTGGAAGAGGAAACAAGCAGAGTTAGCTTTCAAATGGGGAACCTACGATACTAACTGTGACACATATCTTCAAGATCCTCGTCCGCAGTTCCGAGTGAGGATTCGCTTTATCCATGGGTGTTCGCTTGAAGAATATGACATTATTCTAGCATTTAGGGCGAATACTTCGCACCTAATCCGGTTTCGGGACGTTTAGAACCTTACTATCCTCCCTGGAAACATGCGATAGTCAGATACGGTATGTCACTATTTTTCATGTGGTAGATCACTTCAGTGGCAATGACCCTGCGAATCTAATAAGTACTTTCTATCAATAAAAAAATTCATTGAAAGAGTTGTTTACAGGCATAACATACCCCTTGACTTTCCTCTGTAATATCTTCATGTTCGTCACTATGCTAATTGTCTTTCAAGTTCAGGATGCAGCCAATTAGTGAGTTATGTCCTGCATTCTGAATTTTTTGCTGTTTTATACCAGCATTTTAGTTATTTTGGTGGAAGCTTCTTTTTGGGTTGGATCTGCTATCTGCCTATGATTGTCTACGCTTTAATGATAGTGATAAGTGACAAATTATATCGCCAACTTGCCCTCTTTCTTAATGACCTTGGTAAGTGGCATTTCAGGGGTGATGAGCCTAAAGCAGCTTTCACTATATTTTGTGAAAAATTTGTTGTTTGAATTATGGTACGCTTAAGAACAATTTTCAAAAAACGGTTGATTTTCATTTATTGAATTATTTGGATTGAGCCGTTTTCGCGGAACATTCATATTATTCATGGCTTTGCTGCTAAACGAGTTAAATTTTTTTTGTTCAGCTCCTTGAAGAAGGAGTATAAGAGTAGAAATTAATATTTACGGAACGTTCTCTGTAAATTGGTTGCAAAATCTTTTTGTTTCTTTTTTATTTAATATGTAAGTAGCTGATATTTCAGAAAACTACCGAACGGATGATGAATATGAAGATTTTTTAATAAGCAAGATTGTCATTTTCCAATTTGTCAGCGCCTTTGGATCCCTTTTCTACATCGCATTTTGTCTGAAGGACATGAAACGACTGCAAGAGGTATGTAATTCACTAGCCGCTTCATCCCGTCGAAATAATTCTCGTTTAGACTTTGGCAACTCTCCTAATTACCCGTCAAATCACTCAAAACATCATGGAAACAGCTGTGCCTTTCTTGATGGAGAAAGTGAAACTTTCACAACTCACATACAAAATGACAAAGAGCATGAGCGAAAGAACACTACGAAGGCATGTCGAAGAAGCTCGTAAGAGCAACACGCTTGGAGAAGATCTAAAGGTATGCTTACAAAATGCATACAAGTGAAAATTCTTCTTAAAAATCCAATCAAGTGGCAGCAAAACTCTCAAGCCTACTTTACTCTCGGTTCACCAACAAGCGAAGGACTTAGAAGGAGATTCTCACAGAAAAGACTTGCAGGAAATGAAAATGAGCTACATCTGTTGGAGGTAATGAGGAGTCAACTTGCTACAGTATTAGAAACTCTCGCTACAGAACCTAAATCAGACCGATGACTTTCAACTGCATTCCCCTCGGCTTCCATTGCCGGAATTTAAACCTTCTGACTCAACCGAGCTGAATCAGGCTGAGTTGGAAAGTCTCATGGCAGCGTACGATCGTCCTCTGGATGATTACCTCGAAATGTTCATTCAGGTGCGTACAAAAGCTTTCGATTGAAAAATATCTATGCCAAGCAACATTTCAGTTCGGCTATGTGCTCCTGTTCTCTCCTGCTTTTCCGCTGGCTGCCTTATGTGCTGTCATAAACAATGTGGTGGAAATACGGGTAGATGCATTCAAGCTCTGCAATACTGTACAACGACCATTCGGAAGACAAGTGAAGAGCATTGGAGCCTGGCAGAAGGCGATGGAGGTAAGGAAGGGCACGAAGAGCATCTGAGGACTTTGACTGAGACAAATTTTTACACTGCAACAAGGTATAGATCGCTCCGATAGTGTAAATGAAAAACTATGCGAACATAACGTGTGCATCATTCAAAGATGAAGATGCATATTTTTCAATTATTATATATCAGTTGATATTGAATTTTTTTCCATTGGGTGACTTTTGGAGCTTTAGAGGACTTAATCAGAAATATTCGTATCCTCCATCTGATGTAGTTCGCTCCCAAATCTATTTTGAATTTGAGGACGACCGTCCCACTACTCTACTTCGGAGAAATCAATATAGATAGTATTGTTAAACTTCTTTTGTGTTCCCTTGGAAAACTTTAGCTTCGGCAATGTCTCATAATTGACTTGTTCAAGGAACAAAATCTATGCATTGGCAATCCCACCTTTTATGACCAAGTAAGTGTAAAGGCAATTTTGTAACAGCACATGAGCCTCCAGCTTTTCAATTTTTGAAATCTCATTTCCTTCCTCTTTTAGAATTTGGATCTGGGAGCACCAGATTTAAAGTAATGTAATTACTTCAACTCTGGTGCTCCCAGTAGTTTAAGTAAGTGCCCCATGTTTAATGTAAGTTCTTGAGCAAGGCAAACAGAAAAGTTGCCAAATTGAAAATTTGCAAAAAATTCAAGGTTCATATGTGTGAAATGTGTGTACCGAAAGGCACAACCCTAGAATGAGGATAAATAGGGAAAACTTTTTGGCAAAGTTATGTTTTTTCCTCCAAGTCTAACAAAATTTAGTTATATGTGACCCAATTAATATGCAAATTCACAAATCTGGTACGCACGAAAAACTGTTGCCAGAAACGATCTCTTTAAAACATGATTAGAGACCTAATCAAAATCCTAAGACTTATCGTTTCGTGCAGATTATAGAAAAGCTTTGCACATGTCGTAAGAATTCCACAAGAATCATAGCTTGCAAATTACTTGAATATATTTACCTAATCTGTATTTTAGCTGCTAGGTATGGTTGGCGTTATGGTAAACTGCGCACTTATTGGGCAATCAGGACTTGTACAACGGATATGGCCAGATCTTAGCTGGGGTGGACAGGTTGGAGATTTTCAATCATCGAAAGATAAAACATTTTATAAATCTTCCAAATTAATTTGAACTTGGTGACAACGATTCACTTCATTTATTGAGTTAAGGCACTATTTTATATGTCAAATTACTCTTCAGGTGTTGATCGTCGTTGTATTGGAGCATATAATACTGGCATCAAAAATCTTCATTGACCTTGCTGTGCCAGACGTTCCTCACTGGATTCGCATTGAAACAGCGAAACAGGAACACTTTCGACGGGAGGCATTCAAGGTGAGTTAAAAATTCTGACACAATACCTCTCAGTTCTTGACAGTTCTTCGTCAAAGGACAAGAAAGATTATTACATATCCATAATGTCTACGAGTATATTTCAGCGCGAGTCGCGACTTCTGTCGTCGGTTGGTCGGAGTGGCGATACAACCCCGGCTGGAGATAATGTTGATAACCGACAAAGAAGTCAGCCTGACCATCGAATACAACGAAGGAGTGTCACTCCTGCTGCCAGGAGCATGACAACAAGAAGAGACAGAGAAAACAACTGTATAGATCATTTGTAAAGACCCCTTAAAACATTGTACAGAGCCTACCGAGAAAGGCAATAAATTCTCAGGCTGTACAGAAATTAGATTTGAAATCGTTGCCACAAAATGTCTCATCTAATTTTGACGTGAAGATAATTCTCAATTTGGCTTAAGAAGTGCAGAAGGAGGATGAAACTTGGAAGAGAGATACTATATACTTTAGAAAAGCGTAAAAATTTCGCTCCTTTGATATGTGAGTTGAATTTAGAATGGAATTCTGTCAACATGAATCTTTGAAAAGAAGCTTTCTCCTAGTTTTGTAAAAACATTTTGATCGAACCCCTATGTGGAAATTTTTTTGGTTGCTTTTTTGTATATGTGTACAAGTCCCAATGTCATCAATACATCTTTACTTTCGTGACACTCAAAACATGTGGTCAGTTGAGATCCTTGGCATGTTATCCTTTGGTGGAGATTCCACCTAAAATCAAGAATTATTTTTTATACAGAAGGTATGAAAATGTGAGAAAATCTTACGTCAGGCTTTTCGTCAGCTGGAGACTTTGTAGCCTCTTTGGAAACTGAAAAATCAGTAGAAATTTTGCAGGGTTTTGACAGAAGATAAACTTCGAAGGCACCACAGCAAACAGAAAATTATGTTTACAGCACTTGTCGTACATTATTGACGCACAGCATTACCTGTATGCCAGCGCCGTGCCAGCGCCGTGCCAGCGCCGTGCTTCCGCGCCTGTTACATGGCACATCGCGTACTGATCGGTTGACCTCACCGGCTACCTCTTTTTTCGCTAGCACGGCGCAACAGCGCTGGCACTTTGAACGCAGCCTAAGGCCCAGAATAAAGCTGTGATAACAACAACTGACTCTTGATATCCTCAAGATTCGGCAAGTCGCCACCAGCGCCACCACCCTGAAAAATGTTTATAAGCATTAGGGTGCATGGTAACAATGCTCCATAGGCTTACTTCTCTTCCTGTTCTTCCAGAAACGTGGATTGGAGTGTAGTCAACTGAAAATTGCGCAGTATTCTGATAGCAGTACTGTGAAAACCAAGTAACAAACCTCCTTCGGGTAATTTAGCAGTCGATTCTGCTTCCTAAGGAAGAATTATTGATGAAGTAAGTTTTCAACAGATCCTCTTCTAATAACTTACTGGTCTAGGTTCCACTTTTGCAGGCGGTGGAGGTGGCACATCTTTAGCGCTCTTTTTGCCAGATGCCTGTCTTGGCAGTAACGGGCTCTGCAATAACGACGGTCAAACATCTGGTGTAAAACACCAAAAATTCTGGCTTTTAAGAAAGAGCAAATTTGGAAGTTTGAACCTATCAAAATCGTGAAGCTGTGTTGGTTTAGGCCATGTGAAGATACCCGTGGAGAATACACCATTTAAGTCAGAGAAATGAAGAGCATATTCACGGAATTGAAGTACTATACCACTATGTACTACGATGTACTCGTATGTAATCCTATCCTACAACCATTCCGATACCATCTTGAAAGCTAGTCATTGTTCAGCTAATGCGCATTACCAAACTTTTTAAGAAATTTGGGAGAATGGCAGAGAGTACATTCTCCCAAGGTTTTTGCCTTTGGATCGGATTTGCTCGAGTAAAAGAGTTAGGAGATCTCAACACAAACTACTTTGTTTGGAATTCAGCGTATTGTGACTAGGATTACGGCAATAAATTGCGTAGTCATTGTAGATGTGCGCACCTTTTCTGACTTCTTCGAGCTTCGGCTACGGCTACGGCTGCTTGGCTGTCGAGTCTGTAACGTACTTTCAAGAATGTGAATTTATTCGCGGTAACGTGAGGCTCACCTTGCTAGCTTCAATCAAATAGAAGCAGCAAATCAATATAAATATGAGGATCACCGCTAGTATAATGATGAGAATTAATAGTGGGATAAAAGTTTGATTCCATCTTATCGAGCTGTAGAAGGGAACTGATAGAAAGTGACTGTAGATTTGCTTTCATACCTGCGTTTCTCACTTTTCCCGGATGTGGATGGTGCTGCGCCTAGAATAAGGCTTATATAGATATAATCTGCTATTCGCGTACTCCGTTTCTCGCTCAACTTAGGTTTACTGAACTCTGATTTCAAAACTGTTTTCAGTATCTAGCCTGCGCCTCTGGCCGTCGTGTTATGAGTTATAGCAAGTATCCCCAAACTAGGTGAAATCCACCGCTTTAGAGCATTCGGTGCTCATATAGAGTAGTGCTGAGTACTGAGTGGATTAGAAGGTATCCTATGCATAGAATGTCCTGTTTCGAAAGCAGGGGGCGTTCGGCAAACCCTCGGCTCAAATTTTGCTTGGGATAGTCCGACGTGCTGAACCCGTTAAGCCTCGGGCAGAGTTCACGCGATTTGATCGTCACGATTGATCGCAACAAGACAATTGTAAATTATCATTGCATGCCGATCTTCTTGCATTTCGGTTGTGATAGTTTTCCAACTCGACTAATCGTGACTAACTATCACAACGAATACAATGCAATGAACTCGTAACACTTGTCTTGTAGTGACTGAATCGCGACGATCAAATCGCGTGAACTCTGCCCGAGGCTTTAGGGGGCTCTAAAATGGCAACATAGATTTCCCAACTCCCCTCTCCCAATTTTTTGGCGTGAGCAATTTAACACGCTTCGCACCGTAAATTCGCGCGAAATGACCTGCACTTTAGCTGTTAGTCAGCAAAGAGGTTTCATGTCGTAGACTGAGTACTAGATCTGTCGTAAAAGCAAAGCACACCCAATTCCGAATGGAATCGAAGGCTTTGAAATCTATCACTTGAGAAGGAGTGCTGTGTTTTCTTGAAGAATAAAAACAAGACCTCAACTGCAAACGGTACGAGCGGTTACTACAGACTGACTTCTTTTGGAATGAAGCAAAAGCAGAACACTGCACGAATTGTCGCAGTGCCGCACTATCTTGCGACTGTTGTTCTATTTTTGATTGCATATCTGGGCTTCGCCCAAAGTTCTCCGACCTGGCGACGCTGAGACAGCGCGGTGTTGTCCCGGCGCTGTCTCAGCGGTGGCGCAAGCACCCAGTCTGCAAGAAAGTATTAGTAGTAGGACTCTATATCGGTCGGGTCCTTTATTGTGGGATATGAAAGTAATAAATGGGCCTAGGACTCGCGAAAGCTATGCCACACCCGCTCTGTCAAACTCCGCTCAGCCAAGTGCTGAAAGTCGTTTATGCCTTCAGGATCGGAGCTTCCAGAGAGCCTATCCTGAAGGCATCCCTATCCTCGCCGGATTTTTTGTGGTTGCACACACTCCATATCTATAATCAGGGCCACGGAAAGGTCCAAGAAGACGAAAACATAAAGCACTAAGATTCGGGTGGATGTTTTCGTTGGGAGCGGGGCATGGACCTTGTACTCCCAGCCAAGTAAATATACCAGAGTTGAAACTGATGAACTCTATTACATCAATTTCAAGTCACAGTTTGGAACAGGAAAGAAAGCAACAGTCACACCCGTCTTACCCGCAGCTCCTGATTCTTGCATTGCAACATCTCCCTCATGATTACTAACTGGTACAAGCGGTGCAACTGTGAGTATCTTCCAATTTCTACGATTCATTCCCATTGCGTGATCGTTTTCTGAATGAAACCATGGCGCAACCTCTCCATTGTTCACAAAATTAGACAAGTTTGATTTTCGTGCGGTGGTTTTACTCAGCGCTTTCTTTATCATTTTTTTGGGAGGTGGTAAGGCGATTTTCCTGGGATTTGGTTTGGCATTCTTTGACGGTTTCTCTTTCGGCTTCTCCTTCGTCTTCTCCATTGGCTTTTCCTTCGGCGTTTCCTTCGGTCTCTCTTTCGGTTTCTCTTTTGGTTTGTCCGTCAACTTTTCCTTCGGTTTTACATTAGCAAGTGGTTTTTCTTTTTTCTGCGGCTTGACGTCAGTCTTCGCTGACTCCAGTGGCGAAAGTTCTTCAATAGCGGCCGCTCGTCTTGCTGTTCTCACTCTGGACGTTTTGTGAACAGACGTTCGTCTTACGAATGCTTTTGTAGGCACAGGCGTCGGCGACTCGGTTTTCTTTGCAGCATCAGTCTTGTGGTCTTTCACTTCGGTCTTCACCGTCTCAGCTTCCGTATGCCTAAATGAGGCGATATAGTATCTAGTAGGCATAGGAGGTAGTATTGAATAAACAGATAAGGGATAAAAGATCCGTAATCTCCAATATCCTCTGCAGTCATGCTCCGAACGTCTTCCACTTTATGGTAAGGAATTGAATGCGTGCGAATTTTAGAATAAACTGCGGAAGCCAGCCATTTACCAAGTTATGATTTTATCCTCCCAAAATACTCTGATACCGGCCGCAAAGTCCCATCGTCACCTCCCGCGGTGCCGGCGATCAATCGGGATTAACGGGGATCAATCGCGGCGAGAGAGGATGACCTGTCCCGTCAGGCGGAGCGACCCGCCGGTGTTTGTACGAATCGATCTTGTCAGATGCATCGGACTACTATTTTCGTCATGCTGCTAAAACTTTCCCCGGAGGCGACGCGCGCCAGTGCCTGCCCGCATGGCGCGAATAGTGAGCTAAGGCTGCCTGCCCCCGGACTAAGCAGGCCGAAGAAGCGAGTCCAGGAAGTTCGAATTGCGGCGATTACCAAAGGGACGCTAACGAGCTGCATTCGAGAGCTATGCGATGGATTGGGGGAACGACACATCGACACCGCATGTGTGCAAGAAACGAAATGGGAGAGAAAGCGGGCTAAGGACATCGGCGAGGGTTCTGTCTTTGCTACACTAATTATAGCAGAAGCCAGAACAGTGCCGTGATCATCGTCAGCGGTAAAATACCGAGAGTTGGTGACCGAAGTGACGCGTATGTTAGGTAGACTGACAGCGATGAAAATCGAAGCAGACGACTTCACACTTTGATTAGTGTCGTGTTACGCCCTGCAACCCGCATGCGCCGAACTGAGAAGGGACACGTTTAAAGAGACTTCAACATCATAACTTATAATAACGGGCTAAGGATGTTTACGTGACTTTGTGTGTCTGTGTGTGAGTGTGTCTGTTACGAAATTCGTGGAGCGTGTTCCAGCCGGCGTTCTAAGCCCAAATTTTGTATAACGCATGCTACCTTCATGAAAGTCCAACATGCAAAAGCACGAGTAAATTCGTTGAGTGGATCCCTCAGAAATTGCGCGCCAAACGGGTCCACCTGGCTTCTATACCGCAAAATTCGGTCCGTATCACCACTTTTTGCAGAGTCGTGAACGAGTTTGGTAGGCAACTTTGCAAGCGATGGAGTTTAGCCCGAAAAGTGGTCGAAAGTTTACTGCATAACGAAAACGGCGCCAAAAAGAATTGGTTGTGTAAATGGTCAATTTGCCAAGGTTCTAGCTAAGCGCTTAAGAAGATTTTCGCACAGAGATGTAGCTCATGGCTACTATTACCTCTATGGCGACAACCAAGCCATGACAAATCCAAAAACCTATTCAAATTTGCGTTTGTCTTCTTGCGAAAAGTTTCATCCACGCGAAATCACCGATCTCACGTGAAAAAACTTTCTAAATGAGTGGTTGTTTAAATTTTATTCGTGGTAGTCGGCATAGCGCAGTGAGTTCCAGTGCCACGATTTTACGAGAATGAGTAAGGCACATAGATAGTAGAGCCAGTGCGAGCCTCTGCGAAGCAGAGGTGACGCACTGGTTTTACTAAAGACATCTGATGCCGCAGACATATTATTTAGAATGCAATTTTAACGGGCACGTTGGCCACGCCTATGGTGAATACAGCGATACCATGGTGGAAATAAATACAGGAAGAGGAACGAGGTCGGAGAACGCATCCTAGAAGCCGCCGAAGCACAAGAATTGGCTTTGGCGAACGCATTTTTTAGGGAAGCAGGAATCGCATTTGAACGTATGTGAGAGGAGATCGCTCAACTCAGATCGACTACTGGATGCTGCGCCATGTCACTTGCCGAGGTTGACGAACACAAAGGTCGTACCTACAGCTACACATGCACTTGCGCTACAGCACCGATTGCTTCTTTTGGATTTTAACTTACATTTGAATTTGCAAGTCAGGAGGACGACGGCATAGAGGATCAAGTGGTAGAAGCTTCTTAAACATTGTCAGCAAGACAAAGAAGCTTTGTACGCTTTGGAATTGTCGACTGATGATAAAGAATCGGCTGAAGACCAATGGAATCGGACTATTTCGCGGATACGATCGAGGGCAGAAAAAACCTTGGAGACCACCCAACCGACCCCCACCTGCTTGTCGATAAGGACCTGGTGGGTCTGAGTCAGTCCAGCAAGTGATTAAGGAGAAGAAAGAGGCCTACAAAACCTGGAAAGCTTTCACGCAAACAAGGACTTCCGCCGATATCGAGAACTGAACTCGAGAGCGAAGATGCGGTAGCCGAGGCAGAGGAGGCACACTATAAGAGACTTTAGCTAACAAGCTCTACCACCTGGCCGCTTTGAAGCAAGACATCGATCATGTCATGCACATCAAAGAGACGCAGAAAGCAATATCCTGATGAAGCCGAGGGCAATCTACGAAGGTCTATGTGATGGCAAAATCCCGCATCCGCCAGCATTGCAAGGAACGCCCACATTCGCACCAGTACTTTAGATGGAAGAGACAGAAGTTGAGCAGGCACTGAAGAAGTTGTCCAGCGGTAAACCTGGTACATGACGACATACCTGCTGAAATATGGAAGATGACGGAACAACGTGGAGTGGCTTATTTTACATCACTCTCCAACCGAGTCATCATTGAC
Source organism: Cylicocyclus nassatus (assembly GCA_958299035.1). Taxonomy (NCBI): domain Eukaryota; kingdom Metazoa; phylum Nematoda; class Chromadorea; order Rhabditida; family Strongylidae; genus Cylicocyclus; species Cylicocyclus nassatus. The sequence goes on from CATQJL010000305.1 coordinate 39,337,162, forward strand.
GGACAGGGTGCCGCGAATTTGGTCTACGAATATCACATTCTCTTCTGGAAGAGCAAGGGCGACGTCAGCGATTATTTAATATGTCAACTGGTACGCTTGCTGTGTCACAAGTTGAAGATTCTTGCGAGTTATTGACATACTCATCCAAAGTATAGCAAAAGTCACCCCCCAATCAATGCGGTTTTGTGAAAGGATCTGGTACAATCAAACGCCATCCATGCCGTACGACTGTGATGGAACGCCATTTGGAGAAGCGGATCCAGACTCATGTCGCATTCTTAAATTTAGAAAAGGCACTTGATCGGATACCACAAGGGCTGATCTGGTTTGCACTGACAATGAGACAACACGACGTCCCAGAAGAGTACCTCCGCTGGATCAAACTTCTTTATGCGAACACGCGGGCCGTACGCTGCGTGGTGGGAATGCAGCGCCATTCCCAATTCAAGTTGGAGTACATCAAGGATCGATTCTATCACTCTATACTATGTATAGTTATGGTGAATTACCGCCGAATTTTACCGGATTCCCAATCTATCGCAAGTCAAAAGTATCGGACTGTGGTACGGCCAGTACCCTGTACGAAGCAGAATGGGCAACTAAAAACTAACGAGCAGACCCTGAGCACGATGAAGACACGAATGATAGGATGGATACTTGGCCTAACGCCAAAAATCTGCGACACGAACACCGTGCGAGGCACATTTTTGGAGTTGCATCTATCGCGAATAAGATGCACATTGCCAGTACTATGGTATGGTCCCGTTTTACGAAGGAAAGATACTACAATAGCAAAAACAGCACTTTGTCTAGATCCGCAGGGAAAAATACCACGTGGCCGGCCGCATTAAGCTGGTTGGACACCATTCGAAGATTACACATTGCAAACCTCACACCACAAAAAGCAGCTGATCAAGTCAAGAAAACAATAATGCAAAACCGCTGACCTTGCCCGCGCGGGACAATGGCGAGGATGAAGAAGAAGAAGAAGATTCCTATGATAGCAATAGCGTCCCCGAATATTAGAGGGCTTGGTTTGTCCAGGTCTCAAGGTCTGCGCACTCATTTTGGAAACTCCCATTTACAAATGCGACGAGTGGCGTAGTGGTATGAGGCGCCGCTGATTAGGACGGAGGTTCGGCTGAAGACTCCTACAGACTTTCTTATCGAAGTATTAGAACTTACAGACTATGCACAGTTGTGTCATCTAGCAGGAAAAGGTCATTGATTTGTAATCCTTGTATAGTCGTTCTAATCCTATAATTAGCATTCTGCAATAATTTTCCGAAAGGTTTGGTCATCCTACCATCCTGAATATTCTTGGAGAACTGAGTCCATCTTGTACATATTTTTGAAGTCTATATGAGTGGTCAGTGAAATCACTGAAAGGAATTAACTAAGTTGTTGATGATACTCAATCAACATACCATTCGTTTCGATGTTTGTCCAAGCAGGAACCTTCACTCGCACGCCTATGTCGCCAATTTCCATCGAATTCTCAATGGCAATAATGTCCAAGAAGATGTTGAAACGGTTGGCCCATCCACCAAAGTGCTTCCGGAACTCAGAGCGAACGGAACATCCTTCTAGAGCTTTTTTCATGCTCTGGACCCGGTAAGATAAATCTCACCTTTATGTTCTTCGCCTACTGGAACCACAAAATGGATAGGAATCTCCCCTAGAATTGACTTCGTGCCCGCAAAGTGAGATTTGACAGCATTCAAGGCTTCACGCAACACCGTGCACGGATCTCCTTTCACATCTTAAGTTATAGAATGACTCTGAGACGATGAGTTGAAAAGAACGGTGTTTTGCAAGATGTAAATTTCCTAGTAGCTGTATCTAAAAAGGTAGAAGAAGACAACAGAGTTGAAAGTTTCTATGATGTTGGAAAAAAAAGAAGTCTGCCTTTGACTGAGTTCCTGAGGAGCGTGTCAGGGAAAGATGCACTTGTTTTCCATCCTGCCAATTCCACCTAAATTATATAAAGCAGCTTCAACTGCACCTTACGTTAATCTCGATAAGTTTTATACCACTCATGCTAGTGAGCTACAGGCTACTACCCACTCATTCTCAGTGAAGCTACTAAAAGTATATGAATACTTCAAGAATTCCTTTCTCATCATATCTAACACCTTCACGACCGCCTACATACGACTGCATACCGAATGCACGATCTGACTCCTGCTTGGCATTTTCGTGCATAGTACGTATGCATGACAGTTCTTCGGGTGTAAACGAAAAAGATCTAAGGTGACTTCTATGCAATGATAGTAGTGTTAAACTGATTGTCATGTAGAACACAGGGCATTTAGCTAATCAAGAGTTTAGACCGCAAATTTAGACGTCCAGTCCATTTCGGATGTGACAAGTGTATGCTGAATATGTTTCTCCTGAGGAGAAAACTCTGTATAGCTTTCTGAGAGCGATCAAGGATGAACATAGACAAAAATATAATATTATGAAGCAGTAAATGATTGTTGTGCCGAAACCAGGTTTCTTGATGGATGTTTATTCGACCGACGTTTCAACGGGCTCGTCTTTTTCAAGAGGTCTGAACGTAGATTATAGGTTTTTGGATCTGACTAGTACGCCGCCAAGAGCCTCCTCCACGAGTGCTAGTCTAGACCTTATCGGAGGATAGCAGCCAGCGAGAAACATCAAAGTTGTGAAACGAGCTAACCTTAACTCCACCGCATACCAGTAAGTCCGCACAATGGGACAATAGCGGACGTCACTGAGTGTCACCCATGAGTCAAGGGTATTTATGTGCGGCTGTTCAGATTGCATAGCGGTATGAACGGCAAGAGATCACTGTTGATTGACACGCATTCACTCTTAGCATTCATTCTAGGATTCCTCGTAAGTATCCATGCTGCCTCAAGGATCTTTCTTGCGCAAATCTCAGTCTCGTAAGACAGAATGGTACATTTGACTTTGAAGTCATTTCCACCATGTGCCTCAGCTTTGTGTTTTCCCAACGGTGTTGTTAATATCCCACGTCTTTTGCTAGCCAAATGTTCCTTTAGTCTTACACCCAACGCTCTACCCGTCTCTCCTATGTAGCAGTCTTGGCAGCTCAAACATTCCAGCTGGTATATCACACCTGCCTTCGCACAATCCCCAACATTGCCGTACGGGCATACGATGCATTCATCTACTATGCATTCGTAATCGTAGAGCCTATTCCGAACTAGCTGCTTCTTAATGTTATTCTTCGGTACCTCAACCAATATCACATCATTCTGCAGTTCAGCGCGGTGAATGCATCGTCTAATTGCCGCGCTAACCTTATCTGATATAAAAGGGATGCAAAGTGGAACCTTATTGTTATTCTGCTTACGGATAGAGGTATCGGAAGGTGCAAAAGTTTTGCATCTGTGTTCATTTGGTACATATCCGTTACTCTGCGCAATTTGCAATGCCAGCTTTCGTGATTCGAGCTGCTCTTCGTGGTATGCATACCGCTGTAGCAGTTTTCATCATGTTGCGGATGACCGCTCGTTTTGTTGCTGCAGGGTGAGCTGACTTTGCGTGGATCAAGATGTTTTTGGATGCTTCCTTACGATACCATTTTACATGGAGTACACCATCAGATAATCTGATCTGTGTGTTCAAGTAAGGGAGCCATCCGTTACGTGGTGTTTCTCTAGTGAACCGTATGTACTGGGACTGTTGGTTTAAAATCGCAAAGTACTCATCCATTTCGGCTTGAGTCGATGTTATTATACAACAGTCGTCGATATATCGACAGTACACTAACGGCAAACGCGCAAGTACTGGCTGCTCGATTTTACTCATATAACATACTGCGAGAACAGGTGCTAGGCGTTGACCCATAGCCAGTCCTCGTATCTGGGAGAAATATCTCCCAGACCACTTAAAGATGTTACATTCCAAGCATGCTCGAGTGAGGGCCAGTATTTGCGTTTTGTTCAGACCAAAGGTGTTTATGGCTGTTATATGTTTGTCCAACATTTCAGAGAGAGCGTGTAATGCGTCATCGTTATGGACATTAGTGTATAAAGAAGTCACATCGAAGGACTCCATAATGACACTATGTCCAAACTTCGTGTTACGCAGCTGCTCTAGAAATTGAAGAGTATTGGACAAATGAGGCAGAAGCTGGTTCACGATCTTGCAGATAAACCACGATATGCGATCCGTAGGTCCTCCAACGCAGCTAATTATGGGCCGTATCTTATAAGACTCCGGTGACATGGCGCGCATTTCGTGTGACTCAATTTTATGCGTTTTTACCAAGTGGTAAAAAACTGGACAATTTGGATTCTGTGACTTTAATCTACTTATCAGTCGCTCATCGAGGCCTGCAGATCTGCCCACGCTCATCCAAATATCGTTCAATTTTTTACACTGGAGCTGGTAGTCTTTCATAGTTGCAGGTTGGTAAATTGCCGTATCTGTCAAACGCAACTCAGCGATTTCTCTATCCAGCGTTTGCGGCATCACGACAAATTCGCCACCTTTGTCACTTATGGAGGTGCGGATAGATTGCTTTGCGATGGAATCGCGCAGCTCTTTCAATCCTTGCCATTGACGACGCGTTAGATTCGTTGTGTGGTCGTGCTCAAACTTTCTTAACACATCGAAAATTTCCATCGAAAGCATACGGAATTTGCGGTCAGCAGTTGGGGTAGACTCCGGTTCCTTATAAAAAGAACGAGGGAAGGGCACCGTTGCTAAGGCATAAGTATCACTTGGCAAAGATAGCTGAAGCTTGTTCTGTTGTTTCTCACGAATGCGTAGCGAATTGCGTAATCGGTAAAGAGCTCCCACTACTTTTCGATGAACTGAGGAATTGATAGTTTGCGTTGGTGAAAATGAAGGACCAAGATTGAGGAATTCATGACCATACGCAGACAGTTGAACGTCGCCAATCACAGTGACTCTCGTCGTTTCTACTTTACCGGTTCATCGTGAGAAACAACAGAACAAGCCCCAGCTATCTTTGCCAAGTGATAGTTATGCCTTAGCAACGGTGCCCTTCCCTCGTTCTTTTTATAAGGAACCGGAGTCTACCCCAACTGCTGACCGCAAATTCCGTATGCTTTCGATGGAAATTTTCGATGTGTTAAGAAAGTTTGAGCACGACCACACAACGAATCTAACGCGTCGTCAATGGCAAGGATTGAAAGAGCTGCGCGATTCCATCGCAAAGCAATCTATCCGCACCTCCATAAGTGACAAAGGTGGCGAATTTGTCGTGATGCCGCAAACGCTGGATAGAGAAATCGCTGAGTTGCGTTTGACAGATACGGCAATTTACCAACCTGCAACTATGAAAGACTACCAGCTCCAGTGTAAAAAATTGAACGATATTTGGATGAGCGTGGGCAGATCTGCAGGTCTCGATGAGCGACTGATAAGTAGATTAAAGTCACAGAATCCAAATTGTCCAGTTTTTTACCACTTGGTAAAAACGCATAAAATTGAGTCACACGAAATGCGCGCCATGTCACCGGAGTCTTATAAGATACGGCCCATAATTAGCTGCGTTGGAGGACCTACGGATCGCATATCGTGGTTTATCTGCAAGATCGTGAACCAGCTTCTGCCTCATTTGTCCAATACTCTTCAATTTCTAGAGCAGCTGCGTAACACGAAGTTTGGACATAGTGTCATTATGGAGTCCTTCGATGTGACTTCTTTATACACTAATGTCCATAACGATGACGCATTACACGCTCTCTCTGAAATGTTGGACAAACATATAACAGCCATAAACACCTTTGGTCTGAACAAAACGCAAATACTGGCCCTCACTCGAGCATGCTTGGAATGTAACATCTTTAAGTGGTCTGGGAGATATTTCTCCCAGATACGAGGACTGGCTATGGGTCAACGCCTAGCACCTGTTCTCGCAGTATGTTATATGAGTAAAATCGAGCAGCCAGTACTTGCGCGTTTGCCGTTAGTGTACTGTCGATATATCGACGACTGTTGTATAATAACATCGACTCAAGCCGAAATGGATGAGTACTTTGCGATTTTAAACCAACAGTCCCAGTACATACGGTTCACTAGAGAAACACCACGTAACGGATGGCTCCCTTACTTGAACACACAGATCAGATTATCTGATGGTGTACTCCGTGTAAAATGGTATCGTAAGGAAGCATCCAAAAACATCTTGATCCACGCAAAGTCAGCTCACCCTGCAGCAACAAAACGAGCGGTCATCCGCAACATGATGAAAACTGCTACAGCGGTATGCATACCACGAAGAGGAGCTCGAATCACGAAAGCTGGCATTGCAAATTGCGCAGAGTAACGGATATGTACCAAATGAACACAGATGCAAAACTTTTGCACCTTCCGATACCTCTATCCGTAAGCAGAATAACAATAAGGTTCCACTTTGCATCCCTTTTATATCAGATAAGGTTAGCGCGGCAATTAGACGATGCATTCACCGCGCTGAACTGCAGAATGATGTGATATTGGTTGAGGTACCGAAGAATAACATTAAGAAGCAGCTAGTTCGGAATAGGCTCTACGATTACGAATGCATAGTAGATGAATGCATCGTATGCCCGTACGGCAATGTTGGGGATTGTGCGAAGGCAGGTGTGATATACCAGCTGGAATGTTTGAGCTGCCAAGACTGCTACATAGGAGAGACGGGTAGAGCGTTGGGTGTAAGACTAAAGGAACATTTGGCTAGCAAAAGACGTGGGATATTAACAACACCGTTGGGAAGACACAAAGCTGAGGCACATGGTGGAAATGACTTCAAAGTCAAATGTACCATTCTGTCTTACGAGACTGAGATTTGCGCAAGAAAGATCCTTGAGGCAGCATGGATACTTACGAGGAATCCTAGAATGAATGCTAAGAGTGAATGCGTGTCAATCAACAGTGATCTCTTGCCGTTCATACCGCTATGCAATCTGAACAGCCGCACATAAATACCCTTGACTCATGGGTGACACTCAGTGACGTCCGCTATTGTCCCATTGTGCGGACTTACTGGTATGCGGTGGAGTTAAGGTTAGCTCGTTTCACAACTTTGATGGTTTCCCGCTGGCTGCTATCCTCCGATAAGGTCTAGACTAGCACTCGTGGAGGAGGCTCTTGGCGGCGTACTAGTCAGATCCAAAAACCTATAATCTACGTTCAGACCTCTTGAAAAAGACGAGCCCGTCGAAACGTCGGTCGAATAAACATCCATCAAGAAACCTGGTTTCGGCACAACAATCATTTACTGACACATATCAAAATGCCCAGGTTCAAAGATAAGAGAGCTTTTGATCTAATACTATGAAGCTTTCCCCAAAGCGACATATTATGGCATATTTATATGAGAGGAAAGGGATGCAAATATCTTCATATTCAAATTCCTGAGAAAACTTTGTGAGGTACAAGCAATTCTGAAACCTTGCACGTTTCATGTTTAGGACTAAAAGAACTTCCACATTATGATTTCGTGCATCGCTCTTATGTATATGCAAAATACGAAGCAACGTGAGGAACGAACGTGAGTTGTGAGGAACGTTATTGGGACTATTACTCAAAATGGCTCGGTCGTCAATGTGCTGAGAAAAAAATCCTTGCTCTCATGCGGGGGATGGGATGACACTTTTGCATCCCTTGGTATCCACACACTTGTCTGTGGTGCCAAGGCACACATCCCCTTATATATATATATATATATATATATATATATATAAGGAATCTTAAGCTGCATTCAAAAATTATCAGATAGCGGGAAACAGAGCGGTTCCCCAAGCGAGCAACTCTAACCCCAATAGGCAATTCACTATGTCTTTCTAAGTTCCTATTTGAGTCATTTTGTCAAGTCTTTTTTGTTGATTGTGTGTTTTTCTACTTGCGTCATGCATCGTTATCGTTATGAGCGCTTCGCGCCTCTCTTCCCTCGCTTTCTAACTATGTGCTGTATCTCTGTTTTTTTACTTGATGATACTTCATTGCTGTCGTTTTTGCATTACTTTTATTTTTGTTGCAATCAAGATGCAGTACGACATAGCGCATGCAAGTTGGGAGTCAGGAAGTTGCAAGTCAGTGCAAGCGTAATAAAAGCTCTGTTCTCAGCTTTATCTTTTGTGCTATGAAAGCTTCAAGGTGTCGTAAAATGTGACTAACAACCATGTGTGTAGGAACGGAGATCGTTTGCGCCAAAACATGCAAGAGGTTATAGCATGTAGATTGTCAAGCCGATGCCGTTCGGTCATAATATTGGATAATATCAACATCATAATTGACTTTTATTTTCGCTTGCTTTCCCCCGGACTACAATCACTACTGCAATGCAAACCCAAACAATCAGTTTTGATTCGGCTTCTTCCTCTGTTTATTCGTGCACATCAGCGCCCTATACCGAGCGCAATTTCAATGAGGGTGCGGTTTATAATGTGAAAAGAGAGGGTGCTCATATTGCCAACGCTCGCACGCAGTTTGCGAAAGCTTTATGTCTCCCAAATTTCACTTGAATTAAAGCAAGCTGACGCAGGACCAGACTATTATGTTTAGCGGTAAATTTAGCTTATAGGATGGCAGTCTTCGTCTTGAAGGAAAGCAGCAAGCGAATACAGGAAGCTGCAAGCTACCTGCCGCGCGGATATTAAAAGCATGACTGTGTAGCATAACAAAGGAAATTCATGAAGGACATGGATGGATTGGTCATATCGCAAAAGAGTAGATGGCGATGGGTGCTAAGAGCCTAGACGGATCTCCTTAAAAGAAGTGGAGCTTCCAACGAAAATCCGCATATGTGTCAACAAGCAACGACTGAATCGCGACGAGACAACTGTTACAACATCATTCCATGCCGATCAACTTGCATTCGGTTGTGATACTTTTCCAGCCCGAAAATTTTGAATGTCAACTGAAAATGAATGGAAATCTTGACGATTAGATCGCGACGATTGAAGGCAGTGTCCGGGCAAATCGATTTTGAGATTTTGTGCTTATACGAGCCTATTCGCGACGCTGAATCCGAAAATCCACATTGGAAAGCGGGAAAACGGCAAAAAAGAGCTCTAGCGCAGGAGGGAAACCGCAAGTGGGCGGGGTCCTCCCCACTGTGAATTCACGGTCCCAGCTTCCAGAGCTGTCTTCTCAATTCCGCTAGCCCTCCTAACATCGCTACCGGCCAAGTGCGAATGATTGACATGAAATTGGAAGCGAGAGAATCGCTCTGGAAGCTGAGAGCGTGAATTTACAGTGGGGAGGACCCCGCCCACCTGCTGATTTCCCTCGTGGTAAGAGCCGTTTTTCGCCGTTTTCGCGCTCTCCAATGTGCTTTTTCGGATTCAGAGTAGCGAATAGGCCCGGGTAAGCACAAAATCTCAAAATCGAGTTTTTGTCCAGACACTGCCTTTAAGTCGCGTGAAGTCTGTCCGGGGCCTAAAGCGGACAGTGGGACGACAGGTACTGAAGTACACTAGGCACACGCTACACCTCTCATTATTTTCAAACTTGCAACCTAAGCACCGGCTTGTGTACGTGTTAAGATAGAGATAAAAGCGGTTTATCATTGATCTTGCTATCAGCTAGAGCTCAACTTTCGGTATGCAACTATTGTGACTGGTCGGATATAGGTTAGAAAAGCAATAAAGACCACAAAATTGGTATAGAAAAGCAATAAAGAGCACCAAAACGAGCATTGGCAACCCCTTATATTTCCTTAGGTTCTTACAACTGATGCGCAAATAGTTTCAACGAAGTAACGGTTTGCTTAGAATTACTACAATGTCAGGTTTTCATGAATAAGGCTGCTATGAAGATTCGCACCTTAGAAGACTTTCCAGGAACATGAACTGTCGCCAGACGGTACTGTTTTGAGATCGGTATTTCACAGGATATGGCCTTGTAGAGGTATTGTATGCGCGAAATCTAAACAACAATTTATGTGATCTTGTAGAATCCGACTCCGGTTTTGACTAGCCTTATCTTCGCTGAGGGAGTGATCGAGAAGGAACACATAGTCTACGGCGTTTTCTGCGTTAGTACCAGAAACTGGACTACATTGAGGATTGATTGACTCCTTCTGTAAACTTCGAAGATTCTTGCTGCTCCACGCTAGGGTTCAAGACGCACCGCTGTACTCTGGCAGAAGAGTAAGAAGAGTGCCACTGGTATACAAGAAGACCTCATAACATGAACGATGAAGTATAAATGAAAGACACTGCATGGTGTTGAAGTAAGTATGATCCGCTTGTTTGTGTTGTCAATTGTGAGAGGAAGGAGCATGATTCAAAGATGCATCTCCCACAAAGCTTTCTGTGGACTAGCGGGTAGATCTATTTCAAGAGAATAATTGAAGCTGACGTTTTTAGAAGAAATGGGAAACGGAACTTACCCCAAAGATGTGCCGCAGTTATAGAAGGTAGTGGAGAGTGAAGAGCCGTCAACAACGCTAGATGCCACCTAACAAGCAGTGTATCTACAGCGGTCCCTGCATACAGTATTTCTGTGCTCATCCATAATCGAGCCGGGATTTTACGGTAATCTCGAACAAAATTCTATAGCGGTATTCGTCCGATCGCGGTGAAAATAATCACCCTAATTTCACGCGTACAAGGCGCGGGGGGGGGGTCTCAGCTTTCATCGACCAGCCCGAACACGGCAAAGGACTTCGCAATCAGGAACCCCATACCGTGCTGCGTTTTGCCTGACGAATCGTGCGGCATAAGGATCGTTTCTTAAAACACGTTGGGGCGGCTGAGCAGCTCGATGAAAGCTAGGACCACCCCGCGCCTTGTACGCGTAAAATTAGGATATCCAGTTTTCTATCACGTTGTTTCCGAATATCAATGACTTCGCGGTGTGATTTCTTCTGACTTTGGATGCGTCCAGTTTTTGCAGTGTTTGTTTCTCGTGTATGGTTCTGTTCCAACATCCTTGGCCGGTGTTTGTCTTGCTGAACACTGTGATGTGTGAGAGTGAAACTGCACATTAGCCGCAAAAAAGCGTGGAAGACGGAAAGCGTGGGCGGGCAAACTTAAAGTAGTAAGAATTTGATGATTTTGCGCTTTTATGACAAACGCGGCCAGCGGCGGCTAAGGGCTGCTGGCGGCTGCTACGGCTGCCAGCGGCTGCTACGGGTTGCCGGCGGCTGCTACGGGCTGCTAGCGGCGGCTGCCGGCGCGGTATGAAGGCACCCTAATACCTTGATAACGAGCCCCTCCCCTTTCCATGACCCCTTTATACGACCCCCTCCCCCAGGTGTGGCATGTTACACCTCACGCTTGACCGTGGGCGTATCTTCTCTTGCTGGGAGGAGAGGGGGAAGATTAAATGAACCCGCGTTATGCAAGAAAATATAAGTTTTCTCCCGAAACGTTGAAGGTTGTGACAGGACTCTTAAGAAATGGTGAATGGATTTATAGTTTTTCGCGTTTTAGCGAGATCTCATCTTAGAAGTTTTTTCTACAAATAGCATTCAGAAAATGAGTGCAGAAAATGCTAAGATATCTGTAGTCACAACTAGACGGCTAAAAATGTATCTACTCAACCCACTTACTAGCGACCCATACGCTCGCTAGTAAAAACAACACAGCAAAGGGAGCTTGTCTCAAAGGAAAAAAAGACCCAATGAGTTCATGCCGCAGGACATTTTTGATATCACCACGTAATATATTCTGGATTCGTCCTTTACCGCTTGGCCACCCCTGATCCGTGGAACACGGCAAACGAGGAGACAGCAGACGGAGAAATCATGATGAAGTACACTGATCTTTGACTTTGGATTGCTGCCAATGCATGCTTTTTGGAACATGCCAAATTTCATAACGAGCGACCGAACAATGTTTTCGTAAAAGGGTCACACCATTTCGAAATTCAATTCTGAGTGATGAGAGTTGCAGTGGCTTTGATCGGGTCTCCAGCGTCCGGGTGCGTTACTTGTACAAACGGTTTTTTTTTTCATGCTTGCTATCCCAGAATGTGTTGGTAAAATATATTGTGCTCCTATTTGCTTTTGAAATGAAGCCAAATTGCGTAACAACATAATTCAGTAAATATGTATTTCTCATAAAACTCTTGGTAAAAACTACTCCGAAAACGTTCAACTGGAATAATTTTTTTCTGCTTACAGACAGTAGAGCGCGAAGTAACGTCTTTCTGGTGCTTCCGGAAGCATTTGTCTTTGACCAGCATTGCTTTTGCTTGTGTAACTGGGTCCCGGTGGTGCTTCCGAATAGGTGTCGGTGTGTAAGCGGCACGTAGGGCAACTTGATCGGGCAGGTTAGGGATAATCGTTCTTCTGCTTTCAGAGAGGAGAGCGTGGAGTAACGTCGTCTTGCTGGTGCCTTTGAAAGCATTTATTTTTGACCATTGCTTTTGCTTGTGTAACTGGGTCCCGTTGATGCTTTTAAATAGATGATATCGGGTCTGTAAGCGGCACGTAGGGCAACTTGATCGGGCAGGAAAACAAATTTTTGTACCTTTTGGGGCAAATCATATAATTGGACCTTAAGTGACGTAGGCAATTGATATTACGTTGTGAGCCACTTGATTTCGTTGTAGGAGAGTAAGGTTGGTTTTTTCATGAACACAATCTTCAAGCGGCACTTAGGGCATACTCTTTCTTTCAAATAAATGATATCGGTCTGTAAGCGGCACGTAGGGCAATTCGAGGCAGAGAAACAGATTTTTATATCTTTAAGCGGAGTTTTTATAATTGACGGTCCTTAGGTAGAACGTAGGACAATTTGAGGGTCGCTCAAAAAATAGTTGATTACATTGACCTAGACCTCGCCAAATATAGTGACAGAATAGCGCAAGAGAATCCAGGTCATCGTTTTTAGAGATGGGGTCTCTTTTTGTAGTAAAATTTCATATTTTCAATTTGACGAAATCCCAACTTGGAGTTTTTTGTCAAGTTTTGAGAGAACTGATTTTGTTGCCATCAAAATTGATTTTGAAACAAAAGCTGTGTTCATTGTAGTATACATCACTGTTATGGATGTTCTGCTACTTTAGAACGATGTGTATTCTATCAATTTTCTAACAATCCATGAAATTTGTGGAGAAAAACACGACGAAGCAAATTTTTTCGAGAAGGTAGGAGGGTGGAATCTTTTCATTATCCGAATGAGTCTCCTTGAGAAGAGGGGGGGGGGGATTTTGCAGAAAAGCATGGTAATTAAATTTTCCTTTGATCTTGCGAAAGAAAATTTTCCTTAATCTCGTTGGTTATGGCAGGGCTTTCGAAAAATGCTGGATGATTTGTGAAGTTTATTGCTTCTTTTCTCCTTTTGAAATGCTTTTTCACAAAAATATTTGCAGAAAGGAGTAGGAAATTTTATGTGAAGATATTTTTAGTCACAACTAAACCTAATTTTGCATCTGCCCCGAACCACTTGCTAGCGACCCCTAGGGTCGCTACTGTTTTGAACTGCGTTTACAGTCCAAATATATATGTAATACACAACCAAAATAACATTATTGTTACAGTAAACACCGCCTACTACTAGCATCCTACTTTCCTTCCATTCCCACTCAACAACTTCTATTACTTCTCATAACTCAGCTGGGACAATACTAGGTACCTACTTCCATTCCCTTTCCGGCGAGCGTTATCTGTTTCAATAGTAGTTACAGTCAGACACGATGGACATAAAGAAGGGGAAGCTTAGAGGACTGACCCTGTGTTGTAAGCTAAAAGAATGAAAGCGCGAGAGAGCCTCGCTCTTGGCTTTAGGCAGCTTTTATACTCGCCGACGCGCGTCGCGCGCTTGCCATTAAATCAATGTTCATCATGAACGAGAGTTCATGACAGCAGTAGTGACATAGTTTATTCTCTAAGTTCAGCGTTGAATCTCACAAGAACTTGCTTGAGATCCACTTTGGCCGCGTCTACTTTGCGAAAATCGTACTTCTGCTAATGGAAGCAAAAAAAGCAAAGGAAGCTTGGTCTCGAAGGAAGGAAAGCTCCAAGGCCTTCTCGCGGCGGTGCGTTTCTGCTCAGTCTCACAAGGGAGGTCCGTTTGGTCGAAGTGGCCTTTTCACATGAAATGATACGACTATAAAGAGCATGAACGTTGATTCAAATTTGTTATCTGCCGAGCGCCTCTGGACGTCGAGTTATGGGCGTTTTTTGCTTTGAAAAATTGAATGCATAATTAGAACAGAATTCAGAACTGCTCAAATTGCACCCCATTTAAGCAGTTCTGACGAAACTTCATCTGTCTCATGTCTAAAGCAATACCTTCTCATACTGAAGACTGCTCTATTCGAATGTTGAAAAGACCGTAAAATTTGATTTACCTAGACTATGCGTTCACTTTTCACATCAGAAAAATATTCATAACTCAGCATGCAGAAGCGCTCGGCAGATAATGAAGTCAGATTTGGAATCACCGTTTGATGCACTTCAAAATATATAAGACTCACCTGGAGAGGCCACTTCGACTAATCGGACGTCCCTTGTCAGTTTCAATGCTAAACTATTCAAAAGCACGCTTGAAATCCACTTTTGGCCTCTTTTACTTCGCAGAAATCATACCTCTGCCTCCTATAACAAAGAAGCAAAGGGAGATTGGTCGAGGGAAGGAAGGTTCCAAGAGCTTCAAGCGGAAAACATTTCTGCTAAGAGCTCCTTACTTTTGATGTTAAATTATACAAGTCGGATATTCACTTTTGGCCGCTTTACCTCGCGAAAATATTTCTTCTGCTCCTGAAAACAGAAAAAGCAAGGGGAGCTTGGTCTTGGGGGAAGGAAGATCCAGAAGATTATGCGGCAGGACATTTCTGCTAAAATTGTCCAGGAGAAAGCTTTGAGTGAGCTTTTATCTTGCTTCAAAAAAAAAAGACTTCGTGAGACATTGTAAGGAGAGTTATAGGACGGTGAATGGTCTTGAAGGTCGGTGTGTTTGCGGGCGTTGCACAGTTCCTGAGAGTTAGCTTAAATCTCGGACTGACAGTTTTTCTACATAGATGACTGCTTAGGTGATTCCCATGTTTGGGAACTGTGGTATCTGGGGTAAAGTTTTTAAGAAGAAGGACAGATTTGGAAATTAATTGTCAAAAGCTTCCTTGAGAGTATGATCTTGCTTCTACCACTACTTACTTGCGCCAAAGATCGTTGAGAAAATGGATCAGTTCCTTGCTATTCTCGGTTGCACGCAGACAGTTACCAAAGTATCTGCCCTCCCCTCCCCCTCCCCCCACTTATTAGCGACCCTACGGGTCGCTAGCCACTGATACATATCGACAAACTAACATAGTGCAATATCGACATATTCACAATGGTATACCCGCATCAAAATTCAAAAACTCCATTTTCAACGGAGTTTTGGCATGAGAAGTGATCTACAAAAAAATTGTTTTCCACTGGCGGATTGTGGGAATATTGTCGCTTCTTCTCATACTTATGAACGGTATCGCATGATCCATAAAAGCAAACAGTGATATTGAAATTTCAAAGCCGCTGCAGTGATTTCAGTGGATTCTCCCTTACTTATAGATGGTAGCCATACATCGGTAGACATTCTTCTACACAACTGAACATTCTAATTTCTCATTAAAGATTCTCATTTACGAAGTTTCTGCCCTTTGAACCTTTTACTTTGCGTAACGACCGCAGTAATAGGGCTGAGTAGATATACTAAATTAAAAAATCTGAATTATTTCCAGGAATTTTTAAAGTTCATATCACTGGAGCGAGTTTATAGCATTCTTCCAAAAATCGATTGCTTCTGTTGCAATACAATTAGTTTCTTTACAGCATGATGATTATCTTCTAATTGATGTAAAGATATCAGAAAATTCTTTACGTCTTCTCTAATTCCCAATAATAAAAAAATGGTCCCTGATGCTTTGAGCCACATTCTACAGCGAGAAATACCTAGACATGCTCAACAACCACAGAGATTAACTGTTTTTCAAGAGGCATACTTAATCTACACACCCACCATTTTCGATTTTGCGAGCAACTAATCCAGAAGCGTTTTTTAGGTTAAGATTGATAAACAGCTATGCGAGATGCGATCAAAGCCTTCGAAGACTATCAGAAAGCAGTCTAAGCTCTTGACAAGATTTTTCAGCAAGGAATACGCTAAAATACATAGAATCATCACAGCAACGTGGTAATCTACCCGACTTTTGTCAACGACATAGTCAGCTGATTCTTGATGATAGAACCATCTCAACGAGAAGAAGTTTCAGCAAACGCCACCATTTATTATTATAAATTCCTATTCCCACTTTTGTGTGCATAGGTGAAAGGTAGCATGTCATATTACCACTTTTGATGACTCGAATAGAAAAAATTTAGTTTCTACTTCCAACACTGCACTTGATGTGAAGCGATTCATTCCCCACCAAACCAACTATAGTCGTTTTGTTGTCCATCGTGATTTTATTCCCCTCGTTGTATAAAACACGCTGATAAACAAGCATGGAAGCTTCATGAATAAATATAATATCGATAACAATCAACAAATTACCAATATACATTGGATCACCGTTTGTACAGGCCCGCAATATATATACAAGTCACCGAAACAACGTATGATGTACTTGTGTCAATTAGTCTACCATTCTAAAATCGCAGGATAGTTCTATCATACTAAAAAATAGAATGATCTTTTGTGGTTTTGAATATTAATTATCTATATACATCAGTAAACAACTGCAGCAAGTATATACACAAATACGATTAAGTACATCAAGCTTCGACGGAGCGTCGCAAAAAATTAATGCCCATCACCAAGAATTTTGTTCTGATGTTTGATCAGATCATGGAATCTTGGATCCTAGAAGAGGTACGAATAAAACTTAAAATAGAATCTATGTAGTTTCTCCCACCTCAGTGACCGAAGCTCTTCTCTCTTCTGGGAGGGAATGTTGTATGTTGGTTTGTCCCCAGCTGAACGTTGTTGGGGAACCGAAGATCATTTCGGAAAGACTGATTCGACGGGGACGGGGGACGTCAATCGGAGCGGTTCTGGAGCAAAAAGATGAGATACACTAATTCACTAAGTTCAACCTAATACTACCTGATATGGGCCTCCGACGATCTTCTCAGTCCCTCGGAATCGCTGGATTCGACGGAGCAAGTACGCTGTGGCTGAGTAATGCGTCTTGGCTTCCAAAGCGTATCAGTGTCATAATCAGCACGAATCTATAAAATCAGTATAATAAAAACTCGTTCTACACTATGCTTAAAGATTCTGTGTGATCTACCGTATCTTCCGAATGTGCTGGTACAACCGGTCTGAACGTTATGTTAGAATTTCCAACCAATTCACTCACAGTTGGTGGTCTCGACATCCTGTAAAGACGAAAACTGTGATACTGGGGTATCTCAGTGGGTTACTAGAGCAAAATTATGCGTATTTATAGTTCCACACGCCCCTTTGCCCCCCTCCCCCCAAACACTCCTCACAAAAACAATCCCTTGCTAATGGTGCGTTGCCGTAAACAAGGCTTCGTGAATGCAAGAGAGAGAAAGAGGAGCATTGATCACATTTTTGAGCATGTGCCAAGAGTTATTTTTACTTCGAGATGAGAAACGCGAATGTGGGACTAATTCTCACTGTATTCTCACTGTGAGTATGGAGGCCCAAGGAAGCAGAAGCATTTTAACGTGCTCCGCAAAGTTTTAGAATCATAGGCAAGTGCTTGATGTTTCACGATCTCTTACCTTTATGAAAAGTGCGCAAACTGTGCCTGAGAAAGCAGAATATGCATCAGTATGATATGACATTTCCGATAAAAACAAGTTTGGGAAAACTGGAATCATGTAAAATTAAAGAGTATTGATTCCACTCTCCACAACAAAGTTAGAGAAAAAGTTGTGAGAAAGGTTGCTAACATCACAGTTGATTTCTACCTTTTCTTTCAGTGAACATTTCAGAGGACATTAGATAAAAAATTTGATCCAGCCTCTACGCTGTCACAAATTAGTATGATTTCTACAGAAAGAGCTCCCGGTAGATTTTGTGATTGCATGTGAGCGATAGCAGTGATTATGCCGAAATAGCTAGCAAAAGTCGAGAATATCCAGAAAGTGAAGCAATTTCCCTGCCTTCTGGCAACAAGCGAATCTTTATAGGCCATTAAAGTCAGTCTACGATATTGGTTTTTTCGAACTTATATATTCCCATCAAAAACTGCTACTTCAATTTAGCGCTGTTTTCATAAGAAGCTTTTAGCTGCAAGAGATTTCTGGTCACTTTGTCATACACATAACATTCCTGTGGAAAATGGGATGTGTATGACTGTCACACTTGCACGTGCTCACACATCATACTGCTTCCATGACATCAAGATTTCCTGGTTTAAGATCAGCATGCATCACTGTTCACTATTCTTTCTAGTAACCCAGTCAAATCAGCAACAATCATGCAATAAAAACCACACTAAAACAAGTCTTCCTACTGCAGCAATCCACATATATCTGCCATTTGCTTCTTGCCATTAGAATGATCATCCTTTTCGAATGAAAACTCCTCAATAAATTCGCTAAGATTTTTGCATTAGGCCAAAATTCACGAAGAAACTTTACAGCTTTCTTGCAAAAAAAAAGCGCTGCAGCAGCGCTATGTAAAGGAAAAAGCCCTAGCCAGTCATGGAAACACCTGAACACCTCATTGTATAGCAAATTTGTCTCCCAGCTTTATTACGACAATAAAATTCCACTTGGCACGACAAAACATTCATAAGTTCATGACTATCCCTTAGTGCACCATATACGTCCAAATTTTCGAAAGTGAGCATTTCTAGATTTGAGGAATTTGCTGTATGTCAAGTTAACCAAAACAGTCGAAAGCAAGACGTTTCGATTTTTCGTGTGAATATCCAGTATTCACCGCTGTGATAAGAAAACGACTGAACGGTGCCGAAAAGCAAGCAATAATTCTAGAGTATGAAAGAAGATGTACTTTTTTTGGAAGGCCTATTGTTCAAGGAGTATGAAGAGCAGAGTATTCAGCTGTAACATAAGCTGTTCCTTTGTAAAAGGAATATCGCCATTTGAAACGTCTTAAATCAACCATGACCTATACCGCATATAAAAGCATAAACCATGCTACATATTCAAAAAAATGGAGAAAAAAAGAGGGCAGATTACTTTTTGCTTTTTATAGGCAAGCGAAAGAGATGTGGTTATGCGCGTCGGTTCTCCTCCCACGTATCGATTCCCGCTTCAGTCGCACACCAAACATCATCTGTTTAAGCAAGTGGGTAACGAAAAAACAGGAATACTGACTAAACCAGTAAATCACGTCACCCTCATTTACTGGAACACTTTACTAAGAAAAAAACAACTACTGATCTCGTGATGGAATAAGTCCTAATCATATAAGCCGGAATCCACCCACTTGATAAGATTGACAAAACATTCTTGGAGACGAGCTAAAAGCAACTCTTCATCAAGCTTGTGAGCCACGTGATACTCTGGCTTTTTCGAAGGGGAATGGGAAGTTCAAGACGTAGCTATGTGCCGTAATCCAGCAAGCAACATGTCAGCTGCCAAGGTTTTATTCTTTCTCAGCTGCACATTGCCAACAGAATGCTTGCATAAGATAGTGAGAGCCAAAAACCTGGAGGAGCGCGACAAAAATTTTTTGAATGAAGGTGCACTCTAAAAAATTTTAGGGGTGCTTCAAAAAACATTTTGCGGGCGCATGACCCCGGAATTATAAAGGGTGCGCGGCGCAACCATGCCCCCTCCACACGAAAAAAAAATTTAAACAATTGACATGAATTTTTGAAAATCTCTAATTTTGAAAATCTCTAGAAATATTTTAATCATTTACAAATGTGAGCAAGTCACTTGCACATGTTTATAACCCATGCAAGTAACTCTCAAAGATTTGCGACCCATTCTCAGGGTCATACTCTCATGCCCTTCGGTCCGCTACTGGCATGAGAGTATGTTCTTTCGAAGAAAATCCGACCTAAAGTCTACTTCCCAACTGTCAAATCCTTCTCAATATTGTTATCAGTCACAATGACCATTGAAAAACGTAATCTCTGCCCTTTGTATCACGGTTTCGAATTTTCTAAGCTCGTATATGTACGATAAGGATCTGCTTGACGTCGAAATGTGGCTTCAACGATGAAAAGCTTTTTTGTTCTCAAATGCAAGACAAATCGCATTAGGGACAAAGTTTATTGCCAATGCAAACGTCTCATTGTCAACAAAAAAAACTTTACAATCGCCTTATTTTGTGTTGCTTGTAGACTACTTAGAAAAAAGACATGAATACAGAGTACATGCATGGCGTGAGATGAGTTATCGCAAAGAGGATTAAGGTAAGGCTTTACCGACCCCGTGCTGTCAAGATAATATCTTTAAAGATCTCACGTGAATGAATAAAAAGCAGATTATTGCGAAAAAGCTGACAACCTGCTGGACAGCTCTTCACGGAACATGACGTATTCTGATCTCAGCAACAAACTTAGTTTCTCAACGAATAGGCTAGGTTTATAAGACGATTGCTCCAGTTCACTATTACGAACTTCGACTTTGATTAAATAGCGCGACGCTGCTACTCAATCACCAAACATGTTTTGAGGTCGGTAAATGTTCACAAACACGGCAACACTTTTCCTCCATCGAACACACAAAATTCAAAGGTGAATGGGAACAAAGTTTTTTCTTACTGTACTCAGGTTCACGGTGTACGCAGAGAAGTCTCAGTGTTGTGAGACCAACGCGCTGAGTAGGTCGCAACATCAATCTCACTTTGAGTTCAAAGTACGACTAACGAGCACAGTTGTACGCGAAATGCTTGTCTGCGAACCGAGGAACGGTGAGCTCATAAAGTCAAAAGGTTACCCAGACAGCTGTCCAAATAATTTTGCCGCTTGTGGTAGATCTATGATGCCTAAAAATTTTTCTCATTCGTCGTCCATATATCAAGACAGCGGTGACCGTCCTAGTAACGACTGCTACAATGAACAATAGAAGAAAGCATCAGTTTCATCTACTAAGCAGTGATCGAGGACACAGGAGAGTTGCGTGCCTGCATGAGTTACAAAATTACTTTTTTCTCGCTTGTAGATAATCACCTCAAAAAAGACTTCGGAGGTACGGCTAACCACGCCCTTCCAATCAAAGAGAGCTCGTGCCTTCCCTTCCCGCTCCTCCCACCCTCTTCCAAAAATTTTCTCAGACCGTCACTGCTAATAACATATTTTCACTGTGTAGCTTGTACCCTTTTTGTCGAAAAATGCCATCATCGAACGCGACTAGGAGTAGTTTTCAGAAGCTCATCAACTACTGCCAGCTATCAGTTATCGCTTTACTTATAGACAGCTATGTTTGTAACCAACCAACTAAAAAAATGTCTTCATGCTAGTTTATTTTTACATGAAAGCAATAATAAACTCGAATTAATTGTTTGAGGGAAGCAAATTGCAGCCCTCTATGAAATTAAAATTGACATGTGCCAAAGTTTGATGTTTACATTTCCTTCTTATCAGCGAACATCTGAAACAAAAACAAAACCTGCCAGATAAGACCTGTTTCAAATGCTCTGATTTATTGGGATTGCAAAAACTTAGTTTTCAAAGAGCGTTGACATATAAAGTGACCGGTTTCGCAGCAAACAAGACAAAGAAAAGTGAGACGTGCGTTTCTACAATCCGGAATGAAGAGGGTGAAAAAAAAAAACAACTCGTTCAGTCAAGAGTGATTACTTCAGTGAAGATTAGCGTTTCACACTGCTGCTTGTGTAAACAATCATCTACTTACTGGAACTGTTTGCAGGGGCAAAGAGAGCTTTTCAAGGCAAATACAGGATTCCAGTCTTATCCAGTTCTAAATCATCGTTTCTTCAAAACTTTACCGCATGGAAGGCAGCAACACAGACCACTCTTCACAATGCCCTTTTCAAAAAATTATAGCGTTTTTTTTTTCTGAATGGATATGTCTGCAGAATAGATAAGTGCTTTCATAGTAACGGAAGCGAAGTACGACTATGGTGCTATTCCAGTCACGCGCCAAAGAATGGACATAAACGCTGACGAACTAATGTCGTACATGGGTGCAATTGTCCTTGTCGCAGACTTGTTGCGGACACTGAACCACAAACGAGGTGGTAAGCATCGATGCCTCGTGCCGAATACTCGCTGACCGCACGGACTGCTCAAACGTTGCGGACCAGGGCGCAGCTGAAATGTTGCGAGAGCACGCCTTCTACAATGGCGAATTTGTACTGGGGCAAGCGTTTCACCCCGAGGCGCGTGCTCCGCAGTGATTTCCAGTCCTGCGGTCAACGAATCAACTATATGTAGTCATTCTTTCAAAAATTCACCGCATGGAAGGCAGCAACACAAACCACTCATTATTTCAGATGTACTTTTTCACATATTTTATTGCTTTTTTCTTTTTGGCTATGCCCGCAGGCACCAAATGGTTTACATATAGATAAAAGCAAAGTACGACTATGGTGCTATTTCAGTCACGCGCCAAAGAATGGCCATAGATGCAGACAAACTAAAATCGTACACGGGTGCAATTGTCCTTACAGACTTGTCGCGGAGGCTAAACCAAAAAAGTTGGTAAATATCTCAAAGTCCTTAACATGCGGTTGGGAAAAGCATGATACATGACCGTTTCTGAGCACCTACCACTTCTTCAAATTTACTAATCGAGTCCATTCAATGCTATCTATCATCGCGATCGCGTATGACCAGAAATCCCGCAACTGGGGGCACCAACGAAGCCCACTACCGCCTAATTAATACTCCCCAATAGGTGCGCATAAAAAGCTTTGGAGTGTTTTTCTGCCTCATGCGTCTTCTATCAAAAAAGTCGAGGTAAGCATAGATAACCTATATATTGTGAAATTCTATACTAGCAATTTAAAAAATACCTAAGTAAACATTGCTTGAGGTCTCGGGCATACTTCGCGCGATTTCAGCCGCGACGCGATTTGTCAACGCTCCAATTGATACCTCATCGTAAGCGCGTTTTGGATATGGAAGAAGGATCGCAATCTAGGAATGTTAAACAATGCATTATGCATTTAAAGTCTGCCATTGTTGAATTTGAAGACATCTGGCAAATTGCCATATCGCATGGCGACTAAAATCAAGTGAAGTATGCCTGGGTCTGAAGCAGCTCAACAAGCACTTTACGATTCCATGAGAATATTTGCACTGTAGACTGTAACGTGAGTAACTAACCAGCTTGGATATGCCGGAGCGGTAGCCATTTTCTTGTTTTGAGCAAGCTAGAAGAAAGTCACAGTTCAAAATGAGTGGAATCACCGAACTGACAGGACGATAGGCGGGCAATAAATGTACGAAGGATGAACGTTCTGTGTGCGGCTAGCCTCTAATCAACAAACACGTGGCACAGCCGCGGACGCCAGAAAACGAACATTTCTTTCCGCACGAGGCTCGTGAACGCTATGTTGTCCCTGTGGAGGCACTATGGGGAAGTCACAAGACATGTGATGAAGCTATATTAGGTAAAGCCAGACTGAACTTTACTCGTCACGGTAATTGCTGAATAGCAAGGCCCTTCTGCGCATTCATTTTCTTTCGCCATGATGTGATAAAACATCACAGAAGCAGAATAAGCGACATTTCAAAACAAACAAAATTTCGTCATTCCTTTCTTTCTAACGCTAAAAACGCATCTTCACATGAGAAACGAAGCAACAGCCAAGTGCTCGGACTTTAAAGTAATACTCTTAGCGTAAAGTAGCTGTCGCACATTATGTCATCTGCTCATAGAAAAGGCACTACAAATTTTGTCACAGTGATTTAGAAATGGAACTAGTACTTGATTTTTATTATGTAAACTAATATTTACATTCTCCCTCGTACTCTTCGCGCTAGCAAACCCTCGTCTATATCGCATGGAGCACAATGCTTCAAGATTCCAATGGCTTAGAAGAAATATTCAAACATCAGATTGCGAAACAACCTGTTGTTTCTTCACTAACTAATGAAATGCAAACACTGAAATTGCTTGATAATGGGACTGAATGGGAAGTAAAACATCCAGCTCGAAATCGTATGATTTACGAATGCGTCGCACCATATGCTTCCTGCGCTCCTATCGCAAGAGAATGATTACAGAGGAAGCAATCTCTGACAAATGGATACGGGGTTTCCATTATAAGATTCGAAGTCCTACAATTCTGTGGAGCTCGGCTAAAGAAACAGCCTAATTGCTCAGCACCCATCGTAACAACAAAATATAACTGCTAATAATAGAATTTAATGCAAGATCCCTAATCAACTCATTTGTCGAGTTTTTGCGCTGCCGAAAACGAAAGCAAGACTATCAATATCGAGCAAGCAGATTTTTGTACAGATATAGAGGAAGTAATCTCTAAACGTACCACATAAGATCCATTGGCTCAAGAGGCATAGTTTACTCTGTCGACGTGATATTGCACAATCTGAAACGAAGCCCCATGAAATCCACTTGCTGAGTAATAAATAAGGCGAGGCGTTGCGAAAAAACTGACATGCACTTTCTCGTTCACGCAATAAATTAGCAGGTAACTGGATGGATGAAACAATTGTTAAAAGTCAACTGGGAACCAGTTACTGCAGAAATAAATTTAGTCACTAAGAAACTAGAAGTATGTAGGAGCGAACTGATTAACAACGTCGATACGCTGGCGAGAACAACACGACGACTGACAGCAAAGTGCATCGACAGGTGGGTGGATAGTGGTCAAACGTTCGTGCCGCCCCAAGTGATAGATTTCACAGCTGATTTGAAGTTATCATGAAAAGCCACTCTTTTGCTAAAACGGAACACGATAAGGTTATGAACTTAAGACTACGAAATGTAGAAATGAGGCAGAACGCAAAATCTATACACACGAAACAACCGAAATCACCCGAAACGAGGATACAAAAGACAAATCAATTTCTCTTTCTATGATGATTACATCAAAACACACTTCCACTACACTAAAAAGCAATATGAGCAATAAGTGCTCTATTTATGGAAAGTCACATAGAACTATGTTTGAATGTGCTTTGTTTCGCGCATGCGCGATCTTGGATCAATGCCAAATCGCATTCGCGCAGCAAATTCTTGATGAAGCATGCCAGTGCGTGGGAAATCGAAGGAGAAATGAGATGTTGTGCGTGAATTTTAGGACGAAGCAAGTACCCAGGAGTAAATCGCGGGACTGATTTTCAGTCAACGACGTAAGACGCAGGTACTTCACCGCATCAAAGATTTGAAGAGTGCAAGAGTTAAGCAGGATGCTCACCTCAATAAAATAATTAGATTGCACAAGAAGCGCAGCTTCCAATCCAAGAAATTAGCCACACAATGATTCGAGAGAGACAGGAGGTTTTGACTCGATATATTTGAAGACTAGAACACTTAATGATTGAAGGACGTTGGTGCAAGGCCATGGGCGAAGCCGATCCGGTTCAAAGTAAAGCAAGTGGTGATTTTATATACGCGCAGTCTCAAAAAAGAAAAGATGCGAACAGATTGTGAATTGCATCACGCGGACAATCTAGCCACACATCAAAGTGAACCCAAAGCGGTTTACCGCACGTAACTCTTATCTCTTATCATTAAAGAGAGTAAAGATTTTTCCACCGCATTACAAGCAAGAACTTGATCTTTGGCTGAGTTGAAGGAACTTTTGCTCGTACGCAGAAAAACAGAATTGCTTTTTGGACCTTCGTAAACCAGGATCTCTGGCTATATACTTATTAACTTCAAACAGGAAACTAGTTGAGGTGTCCCGAGACATTTACTCGCTCAACTCAACTTTGTTTCTTTTGTCTCTCACAGAAATGAATATTTCATTCAAGAAATCTGGATTCGAAATAGATTTGGGCTATTAGATACACACCTATGCTCTTCATTACTGTAGGATTACGACAAAAACATTCATCAAAGTGTCTTCCAAATACCGATGCAATAAGAAGTTGATAGTTAGTCATTCAAACCAAAGAAGCTGCATTTCAGAATAACTCTTCATTATAGAGTTGAGGTATACTGCAATAACTGTTCATCCAGTTCATTACACCAAAATCCATTTTTTATTTTTTCTTCAGTGGAAATTTCTTGAATATCTGTGGTATCGCAGCTTTGACGATAGCTATGGTGCATTAGAAGCTCGTATACCACAATCCAACTGTGATGGAGAGTGACTGATATCTCTGCACTATCAACTTCTTTCTGCACCATCAATTGAGCTGAAGCCAGTCCTTCAAGTACTCCAGCACTCCCGAAAGGCGTTGAAATGAGAAAGTTATTTACGGTCAAATTACGGGTACATTGTTGGTACATCTGTGATACGTGCCCAAGTCGTGTGCAGCAAATTGCTTTAAAAATTTTTATATTTGACAGCTCAAATTCTAAATGGTCAGGTCGTTTTATGAGACGTGTTTTTATGTAAGGTCATTGTCTTGTAACAAACACATGGCTGTGCTAAAGTCATTCTCCATCGCAAACTGAATGAGTTGCCTAGCAAGAAAAGACAATTTTTTCAACAAATCTTTTCAATGCAGAGTTTGCAGTGTCACAAATTTGTTTCAGTTCTATCTACAAACATCAGTGTAACATCAAAAATGGAAAAGTCAAATTAATCAAAAAAACTCCTGAGTCTGACATGCGACTGACACCATTATGCGAAACCGATGTGCAACACATTGTAACAAGTCTTTATCATTGTTAAACCCTTGAACTACACCATCTATCTTTTTTTATCTCTTCTCTCTCATTATCAGCACGCTCATTAATTGTCCAAATAATGTAGACCATCAATTTACAGCAATTCTGACACTGACCGATTGGTTAAAAATTGAGAGAACCGAAATGTTCAAAGAACCAAAGAGAACAGTCCAAATCATAGAAACACAAAAAGATTGAGCAAAGTTGAAGTTTAGATTTTTTTCAAATTAGGATGTGATAAAATAAACATAGACAAGAATTAAACTTGGCGAAGATGTTACCTGAGGATTAGGAATGTATTCAAAAACTCAAAATAAAATCGGAAGGTTATCTCTTGTCAAAATCGTGACGCTCCCAAAAACTATAAAAAGGCATTTTTTCAAAATAGCGTATTCACCAAGACCGAAAGAACTCGGTTAACCAGACACGCAATCTTTATTTACACAGAAGAACTTTCTTTTCTGTATGTCAGGTGCCATACTAAGACTGATTACATAGAAGGACGACACCTACACCCGTTTTCTATCAAACAAGTTTAAGAAATCAATCATGACCAAGATTTATAATGATGCATTGCGTATTCCAATCTTTGTGCGCAAGTTGTTTTTCGCAAACGGTCTCCATTTTGTTTACTTCAGTGCAAATGTATCCAATGACGCAGATGTGTCGTAACTTCTACATGTGACAGAAGACTCATGCACCGGCGATAAGGTACTAGACCACGGGGCCCCTAGTCTTGTTTACGGATTTCATATACTCTTCGTACATACATCCAGACAGTTACAGCTTACAGACGTACTTGTAAACCGAGAGGAGATAGCACTTGTTGAGTTCGAAAATGAGCAAATTACCAACTTATCTGAAAGTCAAACATCGCTGCACAGATGTAATTGATCATGAGACTTGCAGAGAAGAAGGAACACAGGGTCAGGAACACCATTAACACATTCAGACAAGGCCGATTTTTCGATTATTGTCGTTTCGGACCAGAGCCTTTTTCGCTTTGTCAAAAAAAGACCCACCCGCGGTTCGTATGGTCCAAAATGGTAGTCTTTTGGAAGAAAATCAAAACTTCTCCAAGAATTTCCCCAAAGGGATTATCGAAGGCGCTGGTTATCAAAATGTGATTTATTTCAGTTTTTGCACTATACGTCAAGGTTACGGTACTCATTTTGAACGAACCTTACGTCATAGATATTTTCGTGAAGAAGTGTGCATTGGAGTTGTTTCACGTGCTGATTACGATTAATGTCCACTGTTCGCTACTGTCCCACAGTGGGGCTACGGCATCATCACGATGGATTTTTCGTGAAAATCAAGAAACAGGTGTAAGAAGACGGTGTTAAAACTTGAGACGTGATCAGCATGTTACAAAACCTGTGTATGTAAGATTTGAGATTCCTGGGATGAAAAATGCAACAAATCAATAAAATCATTAATCTTTTGAGGGGGTCAAGATTAGTCCTTTGCCCGCCCCAAACCTCGTGCATGTACACCTGAGCTTTCAGAAACAGAGTCATTCTGCGAAGAATCTGAGCTTAAGTCGGTGTGCCTTATCCTCTCCCTGGGGTGTACCTACCGTAACCTTACATCATAGTACCCCGAGTCCGGACCATTCTTACTGAGCTTCGCCTAAGTGCCCCGATCATGTGCCCAAACCCCGTAGGATTCCATCGTGAACTAACAAAAATCTTCAGGAATGTTATACATCGGTGGGCTTTATTGTCCGAAATGGCAGACGTACGACCCACCGGTGGGTCGTATCGTCGTGAATGTGTCATCATGCGGTGAGCTGCTTTATATCGTTGTAGCCGGCGGCACTTAGCACAAAAAGAACTTTCTATTGACTATCTCTTTTTCATTTCTCTGTTAATGAAAAATTCAGTTCTCTCTGTGTACCAACCCAAGTCACTCAGTTGGTAATGTAACAAAATACTGTAAGTCAGCTTGAGCATTCTTAGGGTTTTTTGAGCGGGAATGCTGACTCAGTACCAAGAAAGAGTCTGCACAAAGATTAATTCAAATGTTATTGTTTGCTGAAATTTTTTCATTTCTAGACAGCCAAATTATAGCGTGCTAGCCCTAGGGATCAAAAGACAGTCCGAATTCTTTTCGGAAGGGAGGGGGGGAGGTTAGGGGAGAGACAGTAATACTCAAGCTTTTCGAAAACTTTTTTAGAATGCTTACAGAATTTTTTGCGCGCTAAAATCAGTATTTCGATCGAAGGAGGCGTAGCTGACAAGAATTTTACAGAGCACTTGGATTTCTGAAACTCTTTGGAATCAATTACTTACGATCAAAAACAATTGACTTGTGCGGTATTACACCTGTTCGTTTACGTGTGCTCTGCTATTCAATTACTCTTGTATGACTACAAATCAGTTGTACTGTTTGCGCCACTTTCTTCATCGCGTTCACATTAAACATTCTTGTAAATGTCAGGAGCTGCTAGAGAGACGTACCTCGCTCGTTTGCTATAACAACAACATACATTACATTCCTCTGTGCCTTGAAAAGCAAAACAGCCTTCGAACACGTGCACCGGCTAAGCGAATGGGGCTTCGAATATAATGAGAAAAGGGAAGAAGCGAAGGGACTGGCTGCATGGCCCATCAATAACCAAATTAATAATTCAAGCTGAGATTTTACAGTGGTAGATTTTATTGATGGGCATATGAATTGCTGAGGGGCACATGAACTTATTGTGTTTGCAAGTACAAAAGCTATTATTCTGCACCCAGCTACTTATTTATAGTACAGAAATAGCTCGATTCAAGAGCAAAGATGTGTTGTAAAAGCCTGGCACGATGTGGACAATGGCAAGATTGGAAATGAAAAAGTGACCAATGGATATCGTAAATGTGCACGTTGCACATGTGTATAAATATCATGAACAAGTCTTTACATGGCTGACGTGCTTAAACAAGATTTGACAAGGAATTGGATTGAGTAAAAAAATTTTTCCGTAAGCAGTAACAACGACTTTACTTACAGCGCACAACCAATCACATAACGTCCAGTATGATGTGTTATATGCAGAAAGAAGAAAGAAAGGAGTCGAAATATAATTTTTCAGAATTGTATGCATGTATGTAAGTAACATATGAGAATAGGGATTTTATTTCCGAACTATACGCCGCAATCGATTTTGTACCCTTACACTAGAAAGAGATCCTTCATCAAGTTGAAGTCATTTCAACATCGTTCAAGATATACAGTATAAAAGAAGAGCAAGCAGTGCAAAGCGCGGAATAAAAATAACTAAATATTGAGAACAATCTGAGGCCGTTGGAGTTGCTTTGGAGCCGATCGCCAAGGGAGGAGTCGCTATATATAGTTGTCAATCTTGTGACGAAGAACAGAGAAACCGTATATTGCATCACGCGGAACTATAGCAGATACCAAGATGTACCCAGAGCGGGTGTAACGCACGTAAGTTTTGTCAGCTTATCACAAAAAAGAGTGGAGACTGTTTCGCTGTCACTTAAATGACTTCCGATTGTGATAATGGCTCACAAAAGAAGCGCATTTCACCATTGGTGTTTTCTGGATTTGTGAAAATTGTCGTTTCTTATAAAAACCATAAGAAATGCTCTACGCAAGCTTATTGATGCTACTACAAAAGTTTTCGGCTGGAAAATTACCAATTTGAATTGAGTTTCGTGATGGCTCCAAATCATAATGTGCTGGATCTTCTATCGTACTTTTGCGCTGAGGATAGAAATCCATGACGGTTCCAGTGCTACAAAGCTGAGTCAATTGAGATACAGCATAGGTACTCCGAAGGACGAAAGTATTTAGCCAAACAGTGCAAGAATTTTTTTTATCACTGTAAGTTTGGTTACAACAATCACTTATTTCTCTAGTACCTACCAAAGCGTCTATCACTAGAACAAAATGAGACCATCACATTACAGCAAGCCTGACATTGACTGATTGGCCAAAGATTGAAACTGGAAACCAGGCTCTAATCTGTTTTGAAAGGTTTATCAAACTTCCATTTCCTTTTGCGATTGATCAACTGGAGCCAAAGCCATAGTTATAGAAAATTAGGAACAGTTTATATACAGGAAAACCTGCATAACTTACAAATGAGAGCTGAACCAACATATTAAAACTTTACTCAAATATTTGCAGAGAGATTGCGCATCGTCTTTGTGCCCAAATCTAATTTCCATTTCGCTTTGTTGTTTTTTTTTCCGAACAGATGTGTCCAATGACGCAGCTGTGTGAGCGTATTGTATACATGTGACGGAAAACTCATGCCATCATAAGGCCTTTCCTGTTGACAATGTGCAATGAATTCATTAACAATATGTACAGAAAAGTTAATATTGAAGGGGCTAACATGCGCTATAAAAATGTGGAGTAATCTTATTATAAATAATAAATAGTTATTTCGTAATTATTCAAGCTATATTCGTGAAGAAATTTTTCTGGGACCAAACTGCCACCATGCCCTTTTCGAGACTACAGTATGAGCTTCCAAGTTCGAAAAGCATTTTACCGACTTTTTTAAAGGTATGGCTAAATGCCAAGCTCTTTCGAACGAAATTAATATTTTCCTCTCCTTCGATTGATGAATCAAGGGTCTGCCACGTTACTTATTGCTCGGTAAAACTTCGAGAAAGGAACTTTCAAAATTTTGTGAGAAGCATGAGATGAGTATTCAGACATCTTCCGGCATCAGCATACAAAAGGATAAAGGCTCTATAACATCACCTTACTTGGGTAAAATTCTCTGCTTGAAGCACATTTAGTCGAAGTGGCCTTTTTTAGATGGGATGCATACGATACTGGAGGGCACAAAATGATTCCAAATCTGCCTCCTTAATCTGCGGAACTTTTATGGAGGAGGAGTTACGAGCGTTTATTGGAGCGAATCATTCATTGTATGTTCAACTAGGGCAAAAATAGCCGCAATATTCTAGCGCTTAATAAAGTAAAAATGATTACCAAAGCAATTTATTGGATAAATGCTCTAAGATAACAAAATATATTACATTTGGTTGCTTATTTGAGGACTGGTAAGATCTTGACAACTCACCCCAATTCATTTAGATTTTTGCACCACTAAAGGTCCACAACTCCTCGTCCGCAAACATTCAACAAATCAGCGTGTTACGCCCTAATATGGCATACACTCCATTCGAAGAAGTCACTTGGACTATAAATGCTTTCCTTGAGGGCTTTTGTTTATAAGAGCCCTATCCTATAGAAAATTCAGGTTTTGTACACTTATATCCAGATCTCAGCTCCTGCGAATGCCAGATTCTGTCATAAAATCATACCGAATTACTCGCTGAAAGGTATGCTCCACATTCTTTATGTCCACAAAAAGCGAATCAGTCTTCGAGCACGTGCACAAGCAACAAAAGATGCATCAAATAGAAGGACGTAGGGGAAGGAGAAAGGGAGGCTGTGATTCCAAGCGGAATTTTGGGGGTGATGGACACATGAAGTGCAGATAAACACATGACGTGCTTGCAGAAGTACAACAAATGATAGCTTGGCGATCCATGTATTGTCCAAATAGTACTGTGAAAATAGCACGATGCAAGAGAAAAAGAAGCAAAGATAGTATTATCAGAGCCTGGCACAAAGTGGACAATGGCTAGGCAGAATAATAGCAAATGGGACGTAAATACACGCTGCAAGTGCAGGTACGCCCATTTGGAGTACTGAACGAGAAGGGAGAAGGAAGGGGGATAAATTCTAAAATGTGTGGATTTTTCGATACTGTAGAATCATTAAAACGAAGTCAGCCTCCTCAGCAACACTCTGCATCAAAATTCTGAGTTGCTCTCCAAATGGCTTATCTTGTACAGGGCTCGGCACGAGGTGGCTGGATGAAAATGGTAAAAACGAAGTCCCCTTAGACCCTCAACCAAATTTCCTCTAAAAACCTGAAAAATTCCCCAAAATCCCCCAAAAAACGAAACGTCGACTAAAAAAAATCGCCGTCGCCAATTTTCCGTGTCTCTTCGGTCACGTCACAAAAACGAAACCCCCTTTGCTTTTCGTCCCAAAAACGATATCCAGCTTGCTTGTAAGCCACCTCGTGCCGAGCCCTGATCTTGTAACTGGCTGGAACAGTGATAAATGCGCTTTTCGAGAAAGAAAGGCGAGTTTGCTTTTCACAGCAAATCAATCAGCAGATCCTACTACAAAAATTTCTGGATATTCAGAGAATTTAGCGAAAGATTTTGATGATGCCCTCAGTTCACGGCCTATGCTCGCCTTTTGAGGACAAAATAGATGATATTTTTCGCACTTCTCTTCTATGTGACGTAAGATAAACCATTTCCAAAGAGATAATTTGCGAAAGTTTGTATCCGTTACTTCTGGGAAACTTATATATCATGCGATTACAGATCGATTGTTTCTCTCGTAATCAGGCCATCACATTACAGCAGACCTGACGACATATGACTGGTCAAAGATTGAATTTGTACCAAAGAATTCAGACCGGATTTAGCGAGAACAGTCAATCATATTTTTAGTCTGATGAAATTTTGCTTTTAAAATCAGAGTGGGCTTGAGCGGAACTGAAAAACTTAAGGGAGTATTACTCAGAGTTTCTTTTTACAAAGGGTAAACCTATTGCATTTATTGCTTAAATTGCGGTTAAGATTGAGGTATTATATTAGGTTGGTGCAAAAGTTCTTTTCCACCAAATTTAAAAATTAATAACTTTTGTTGAATTCTCAACGAATTTGCAAGATCCAAATTTTGCTTGAGAGAGGAACTCATGCTCTTTGCAATTGTTCCTGAATTGTTCGTTAATGTTTACAAATGAGGGAGATAGAAGCTCAAAACCAAAATCACTCAAAATTCAATTTTTTCGTGTAGGGTCATAAAAAATCGGAAACTTGCGATAAAAATCGAAGCAGTCAGTATTGTAGGCTCTTTCACAAGCTCTTTCCAACAATGCAAAGCTTGTGCCGATTGAGCATCTCTGTGAAAAGTTATGAATTCCCTAAATGCTAAAATGAATCAAATTCGCTCTTTTCTATTGCTTGCTCGAAAATCATAACTTTTTATAGAGACGCTCAATTGGCGCAAACTTGGCACTGTTGGAAAGAGCTTTTGAAAAAGCCTACAATACTAACTGCTCCGATTTTTATCGCAAGTTTCCGATTTTTTATGACTCTACACGAAAAATTCAAATTTTGAGTAATTTTGGTTTTGAGCTTCTATCTCCTTCATTTGTACACATTAACGAACACTTCAAGAACAGTTGCAAAGAGCATGAGTTCCTCTCTTAAACAAACTTTAGATGTTTCAAATTCATTTAGAATTCAACAAGTTATGAATTTTTGAATTTGGTGGGAAAGACCTTTGCACCAACCTAATATATGGCTTTAGTAATTCTTAGGATTTTAATCGAAAAAAAGACTGAAATACCTCATACTCAAAATATCCGGTATAAAGTCATCGCCTTTAGCAAACGATTCCCACTGAACATTTCCTGGTCATGTAAGGCCAGTGCTGAGATTAATCCGACAAGATCTTCATATTTTCTTATGTCAGCTAAGGTTGAAAAAAGCGATAGCTTGAGGCTTCTTTGCATGCGTGACTTCAAATCATTTGCTGAGCTTCTTGATGTATAATGCAAGTCATTTGAGAACTGGCTTTTGCTAAAGCTTTCCTAATTCAGATTTATGCTAGCCCTAGCCCCTATGAATGACAATATGTATCTACAGATAAGATAATAAGTGCAGAACTGAGTCGTAAAAAGCTAGAAATTCTAATGCTTCATTTGTTCCATATTCACCTATGTTGTGTTCTTAAATATTCGCATGCTTTCCACTATGAAGCCGTCACTTTTCTTTGTACGGCAAAGCAATTCAGTCCTTGAATACGTGCATTAGCCATGCGAAAGAGGCTGTGAATAGAATGAAGCAAGGAAAAAGGGGGCTTATTTGTATGCCCCCATGATATGTTATCTGGTCGAGAAAATATTGATGGACACAAGAAGCGCAGAAAAACACATGAAGTGTCGCTTGGCTACACCAAGCAATAGTTCTGCCACTAATGTTTAGATTTATGACATAATAGCACGCTAAGAGAAAAAAAACCGGGTGCTAACATCCGGGCCTGGCACGAAGTGAAGCTGGTTAGGCAGGAGATGAAAGGCTGGAGTTTTTTCAACTATCTTAGCGGGGTGGGTGCACCGCGGAATACAAAACCTTTGATCATTAGATTCTTATCCCTTTAATTTCTACTGTCAATCACTGTATATCTATTGGGTTGTTTCAAAAATTCTACCCGTTTTCAAACTTTGATTATGATTCACCATAACTTTTCTCAGAAATAATCTTTGCAATTGCTATAAATGCTGTAAACTGTATTACAATCTGCAAATCTTTGGCTATTCTGTGCACTCTTCAAGATTATTGCAGTAACAGTGGAGAAGATTTTATAGGCGAGAATCGAGGAACATCTCCTTGTAGAAACCTTCACTTTGCAAAAGCATAACTTGATTTGAAATGTAGCTGAGTTGCACAAGCACTGCTCGCAGTGTAGCCCATAGTCGACTGAGCAGTACCGCTAACTTTGGATTTCATCAAATCTCTTTCATAAAAATTTTGTGCTGAAAAATCCGAAAGGACCCAATTTTGCTCTTTCTGAGGCGGCAAGAAATGCAATTTTTTGACATTTTTAATCTTGCTCGCCGTTGACAAACCAGGAAATCTTTCCGTTCTTCTAGAAACCGTTGTTCTAGCTCTAATCTTACTATATAGAGAAAAGTTCCGCGATTGCAACATGTTTATGATTTTTATGCGACTTGAAGGGACCATAAAGACGGGTTATGTTTGAGTTGAAAATTTGTGGGTTCAAAATTTTTCTGAAATCATAAGTCGATGGGCGTTTCGCAGCACGAGTCTCCAGCAAACATTATATTGCTATAAATGAAATTTTTTCTTTTGGCTGTAGATTTCGCGGCGATAGAGCAAAGACGAACATTTTCGCATTTGTTTCGCTGTCTTTTCAAAGTACGCAACTACACAGCGAACAAAGATCTATGAAAACGAAAATATGCCTGAAAAACTAGAAGAAAAGAGCTTTTATGATGTAAGCATTGTTTATAAAAAATGGTTTCTTCGTCCAAAATCGGCAGTTCAAAAAAAGGTTTCAAAAACGGGTAGAACTTTTGAAACAACCCGATATAAGTATAAATCTACGTATATCGCATTTATAATCTCCTCATTCTATACGAAGGCCAATGCCTATTTTGAAAATACCGCACCGGCTTGCTGAGAAAAAATATCCATTACATTCCCCTACGCCTAGAATGAGAATCAGCCATTGAGCACGTGATTGATGTGCGAAAAGGGGCTATGAATAGAATGAGGCAAGGAGAAAAAGAGGGGCTTAACTGCATTCTGATATTGCCCAGATAGAATTAAATTTATAGAGCGTAGGAAGAGCATAGTGGAGAGTGGGGAGGGGGGGGGGGCAGATATGTACATGAATTGCCGATGTCAAAAGCAAAATTCCTTTAATGCCAGCAATAGTGATTTTACAATGCTTGCATTTGCGCGTAGTCCCTTTCGCCTTTCGCCCAGATTCTCCAAATAAGTATTAGTGTTGGAAAATGTAAAGTTCTTCGCTGTTTCGCGAGCTTCTCTTAATAAAAGGGTTTTCACAAACAACTTCTCAGAAAAAGGAATGAAAATGGGAGGTATTAGTGGTACGACTAGAGGGCGTATCTACCGACCCACTAGCTAGCGACCCAGAGGGTTGCTAGATAACTGAAAGTTTGTATTGAATATTTACATCAGAAGAGAGATTACATTTGCTGAGAATCGAAAACAAGTACGCCATCAAAACTCATCAAAAAAATCATGACTGAAGTGATCTACATGAGTTATGGTAGTGCCTAGGAGAATAGTTTACTTATAAATAGTTGAACTCTTTCTGGAGTTTTCTAAAATTTTTCGGGGGAGAGCTGCAGTTCCCTTTTTTGTATATGGTATTATAAACCCGACAAAAATTTGGAAAGCATCGCGAAAAATTTCGAGGTGCTGGCTGAAGCTTCCATTCCCAAAAAAAACCTAGCCTGTTTCTTACATTATAAAAGAAGGAAGGCTCTGAGGAAAGTGGGAAAGTTTTTCTTGCGAAAAAAAAATAACTATTCATGCTCACAAGGGCGCCCCTACCTCCCCCCCCCCCCACCCCATAGTGGATTCACAATTTATATATCGTTATAGTATTTGAATAGATTAGGTTGAAGCTTGCCCATGTACAAACTCGTGGAAATGCGTTCGATTCCTATCCATCATTTATTTCACAACTCTTAATTCTCAGTTTTTTACGAATGCTAGTCATACCGGAATGACTCGTTGAAAACAACATGCCTCACATTCCTATATATCACGGCGATTCAATCCTTGAACACGTGCACATGCTATGCGAAAGAGGCTATGAATTTAACAGTATGAGGCAGGTTAAGGGGGAAAGAAAGACTTTTGATATACTTTTCCAAGCAAATGCCCTTTGGATTGAGATGAGCAAATAAAGTCGTTATCGTTGCAGAAATACAAGTCATAATTTTGCAGCGAATTTTATGTAAAATATTGCACGAATTATGGCAAAAAATGAATACTGTCAGAGCCTGGCACGAAATGGGCAATGACTACGCTGAAAATGAAAAAGTACATGTTTATCTTGAACATCTGCGTAGCGGACAGGGTGGGGAGCGAAAAAGATATACTTTGTTCCAAACTCTACATATTCTATATTGGTAAAAGCTGAATCGAATTGCAGCTTCTTATTAAGTTTCAGAATTATAGGACTATAAAAGATTATGAGAAACAACAAAAAATTTCTGCGGAGGGCGTGGTTAACCATGTATTTATTTCATCGAAAATTCTCATTTTTGTCGTATTCCACCCTCCAAAAGAAGACTGTTGGATTAAATATACACACGAATTCGATACGGTTATGCTTAAAAAGGATATTGCATGAGCGTAAAAGTGCAAAATTTTTCACATCAGTTAACCGCTCAGATAAAGCAATATATTGATCATAACTCCGAAAAAAGCTTGCAGTCATAGGCGAAAGTCCACGTACTCAAAGAAAACTGCAACAAGGCCCTGCAAGAAGCCAAGTCGAAAGAGTTTTCGGTGGCCTTTTATACAGAACAATTCTTGTGAAGAGAATACTGTAAATTGTATCACGCGCACAATCTAGCAAACACCATCAAGTGAGCCCAAAGCAGGTTTAAGGCACGTAAGTAGTTCTTATCAGATCTTATCAGAGAGAAGGATAGGGAGATATCACTTGAAAAAAAATGAACTTTGGTTGCACCGAAATGAAGGCAATTCATTTTACTGTTTGTTGATCTCATACAAACAACAAGATTGAAGAGAACGTTGCACGAAAAAATGGACATTGCTTCTCACAGCAAGCCAGCACCAGCAAGTAAACCGTAAGTCTAAATTGTCCATAAAGTCAGCATTTTCTACATATTATAAAGCTATTGCCTACATAGGAAATTTCCTTCACCAATTTCTGTAGGCCCCTAGTAGAGTGAAAACCTTACAACAAAACTGAAGATAATTTCCTCCACCGCATTACTGCCAAGCAAAAGCATTCTGCAAAAAGTGCAGTAAGTTTTTTTCATCGTAGATATACTTGAACAGCAATGGCGATATCAGGATTTCCGCTCGGGAGGAGGAGGGTAAGAAATTTGTTTTATGTAGAGGTGCGTGGCGTTAGTCGAGCATTCCGGAAATTTTGGGATTCGAACCAGAGTTCCCTGAGGGCCATGGCACGGAAATTTCGGAAAAGAGAGCGCGGCGGCAGCTAAGCACCGAAATTATTATATAACAGCGTCGATTTGAATTTTTGAGAAATTTATAAAATTATGCTGGTTATTTATAAATATAAACAGGCCACTTATACTTATAACCCATGTGAATAACACTTTCGCGACCCATTTTCGGCGGAGAGTGGTGGGCGTGAGGGGAGGGAGGGGGAGGGGGGGGGGGGCGTGGGCGTTGAATTTACTTTTAAAATCGATCCGAAATAACTGAAATCAGTTCAGAGTTGTTTATGCAGATTAACACGTTTCAGACCGCGAAATCGCGCGCGGCGAAAAAGAGTGTTCTTTCAGCCGTTAGCTAACAAAGGGACCTTATTTTGTAGATTATGTGCTGCATATGTGATGAACATGTCGGATAAGCTCCATACCCAACGTTCTGAGTGAATTCGAAGTATTTGAATTTTGCCACTTGTAAAGGACTTCTGTGCTTTTCTGAAAGATGGAAACAAGAACTCAGTTTCTAATAGTATCCAAAAGTATCTATGTTGAGGACGGTACACACCAGTATTGAGACTACGGTTTTTCTCTTTGATATCAAAGTAAAGGAAAGTTGCGACGTCGCACGCGTCGTTCGGGTTGCCGCATTTCGTTGCAACTGTTGTTCGATTTGTACTCTTATCTCCTAAACAAATATCGGAGGCACAATTCTACAGAGTCATTTAATAAGTAGAAGCTTAGGCCTTTGAATTGATAACTTTGGACTAAAAGAAAACCTCCTGTAAACGTCAAGAAGATCCTTCACAGCAGGGTGCTGCACCATGTGCAGCACCGGTCCGAAACGTGTTAATCCAGTTTCTATACAAATACAGAACTGCAGCACTTTCTTGCTTGGATGCAAATAAGTAATAGAGTCAGCACTCTAAGGCTTTCCAAGTTTCACTTCAGAAAAGAAAACTGTGTTATGGCTACTTTAACTTTTGCACTTTTGTTCACATTTCCATTTTGTGTTGTTTTTTTAATGTAAATGTTCCCACTGTCGCAGCTGGCGAATGTATTCTCTTTTGATAGAAGACTCATGCCATCACAAGGCCAAGGCCTGCTCCTGTTGACATTTTCGCAATGATTCATTGAACGTTTCTATAGCAAATTCGCATCAGGGGAGATAAATTAGTTGAGGATACTCAGAGCATACAGTCTTTAAAGATCGGAAATTTTGGGATTATATTTGTAGATACACAAAAACACCTACACAGAAAAACGACGGATAAGGAACTTTTTATAGTCTCTAAAAGCACGATGCAAGGGTCATAAAAGGTTCCATCGGTTGCAATTTACAAAAGGAAGAAGGCTGTGACTATTATGGGTTTTATTTGGTAAAGGCTGAGTATTTCTTGTTTGGGAAAGTCCCATGCTCTAGTAAAGCCTTTGAGTGACTCAAAGATAATAAACTGACATTTTGTGCATGCTTGAATCTAATCAAAAAACTGAACATGGCATCTTATGTTCTGAAATGTGCAATGTAATTCTTCCTAACAACTAGCTCTGCAATTCCATTTTCGGATTATTGTTGGCATTTGCTTGTAAATCGCATTGCGAATCCGAGAACTGCAGGGAAATTCGTGAACTAGAGCCATCCTTTTTCAAAAACTCTCTGTGTAAGTTACCCTCACTTACTCCAAATTTAGAGAAATTTTCTTATTTTCATATGCTAGCACCTTCCGCTATAAAGACATAAGGCAGTGGCTACTGAAAACAACATGCATCATGTTTCTTTGTGCCTTGAGTAGCAGGTAATCCCTCGACACGTGCACCTTCTATACGAAAGGAGTCATGAATAGAACGATGCAAGGCAAAAATAGGGGCTTGATTGTATACCTCATGATGTGTTATCTGATGGATTGGCAGGAGAGATTTATGTTGATAGTCAGGGAAGTGCAGAGAAGCACATGAACTTTTTCTGCTTGTAGTACACCAAGAAAACGTTCTGCGATCAGACGCTTGAATTTACGCAAACATCACGAGCTAAGAGTAAAAAAAAGGGATGCTATCAAAGCCTGACACGAAGTGGATAATGGCTATGTAAAAATACGAAAAAGTATATCACAATTACACACTTTAGCTTACGTATGCCAGTTATTCACAAATATACATGTATTTAAGCTAGCGGAGCACAAGAGCACACTTTCCATTTCAGCAGTGTAGAGCCTTTGTTCATAGGACGCAAAAAGCGATATCAAACGATTTATGAAGGCTCCTTGATATGAGACCGATTATGCTTCTCATACTAAGTTAATTTGTCAAAGAGCGAAGAGAGAACTTGACAGAATAGTGCAACAAGTTTTTAGCATCGGTATTCTTTTGGCCTTCCCGAACTAATTGGGCACACATTACAGCAAGCGTGACTGACTGATTGGTCAGACCGAGACAAGAAAGCAGAAAGCTTTGTTCGCTCTATCAATGCTTTTCTTGTCCTGAGTTCGGGTACATTTTTTAAGTCACACAATCTACTGCGCTTTTCGTCTAGATCATAATTTAGAATCAACCTATATCAGTACATCAACACTCCACAGCTCTTTCTGAATATTGGTTGAGATATTGACTTCATTGCGATATTTTAGAATATTTTTGACTTGTTTTATATTTTAAGCCATTTTTTGACATGATTTCCATTTTGTTGCGTTGCCTTTTTTAGTGCAGATGTATACAAAAGGCAGCTGTGCGGATGTATTGCCTACATGTGACGAAAAACTCGTGCCTTTACAAAACATTCTGTTGACAATGTCGCAAAGAATTCATTGAAAGTTTGTATAGATTATTCATAACAGAAGGGAGATTATATTAACTGGGGAGATTATAAGCAAGAAAATTATCAAAACCATCATCGATAAAAAATGTAGGAAAGTTGCGGTGGAGGAAACAAAAAACCATGGACCCATATCTACAATTGAGCTCCTAACTCATGGGAAAAGAACGGATTGCGGCAAATTTTTCCGTCGCGACATATTTTTCTTCGCAAAACCGTCGCAATGCTATAACTTTTTTAAAACTAGTTTTCAAAAGAAAAGGAGAACATCATTGGATTGCTGAGAAACTAGCGATTCAGAATAACTGTTAAAATTTCAAAATTGCTTTTATTTGATCTATCGCGACGTATTTGTCGCGACAAAACCGTCGCCCCGAATTAAGTTGCTTGAACATAAGTTTCATGGAGTAAGAAGTAAACTTTTGGACTGCTGGCAGAATTTTGACTTAGAAGATGCTCCCAAAGGTCAAAAAAGCTTTTGCACGAAGCATTTAGTGATTATTTGAAATGTTTTTATCAAATTTAGGTCAAATTTACGAAAATTTTGAATAAATCGCAAAATTATATCAGAAATCGACAGCAATGAGCATTGCGTTGTTTCGTTGATAAATGAATCGGATCATCAACTATGATGCAGGCTGATTTGGCCCCTCAAGAACGACTTAGCCTGCAGACGCGAACTGAGGATTTCAAGACTTCATAATTTTCAAATTTATGTAGCCTTGGCCAAATAACTTTAGCATTAGTAGAGTGTAAGCATCCTTTCAACAAATCAAGGTGAGCCTAGCCTGTTATATGGAATGCCTTAATAAATATATGTACTTAAACTAAGGTGCGCATGCATCGTTGTCAATATGGTGCCACATTATCGACACCGTATTGCAGGCAGTCGGTTCCAGATGTGGATGAAGTTTCGGCTCTTTTACTGACCGACTGCCTGCAATACGGTGTCGATAATGTGGCACCATATTGACAACGATGCATGCGCACCTTAGTTTAAGTACCCTGTTTTCAGGTGTATAAGCCGCACTTTTTCAAATTTTCGCCCGGGCTGCTCCGCCGCATTATTGTGTTTCGAGAAGCGATCCTTGTGCCGCACGATTATTTCAGGCAATATGCAGTACGGTATAGGTTCCTTTGGTTGCGAGGTCCTTTGACGTGTTCGGGCTGATTGATGTAAGCTAGGACCACCCCGCGGCTTATACACCTGAAAATAGGGTACATATATTTATTAAGGCATTCCATATAACAGGCTAGGCTCACCTTGATTTGTTGAAAGGATGCTTACACTCTACTAATGCTAAAGTTATTTGGCCAAGGCTACATAAATTTGAAAATTATGAAGTCTTGAAATCCTCAGTTCGCGTCTGCAGGCTAAGTCGTTCTTGAGGGGCCAAATCAGCCTGCATCATAGTTGGTGATCCGATTCATTTATCAACGAAACAACGCAATGCTCATTGCTGTCGATTTCTCATATAAATTTTGCGATTTATTCAAAATTTTCGTAAATTTGACCTAAATTTGATAAAAACATTTCAAATAATCACTAAATGCTTCGTGCAAAAGCTTTTTTGATCTTTGGGAGCATCTTCTAAGTCAAAATTCTGCCAGCAGTCCAAAAGTTTACTTCTTACTCCATGAAACTTATGTTCAAGCAACTTAATTCGGGGCGACGGTTTTGTCGCGACAAATAATAGATCAAATAAAAGCAATTTTGAAATGCTAACAGTTATTCTGAATCGCTAGTTTCTCAGCAATCCAATGATGTTCTCCTTTTCTTTTGAAAACTAGTTTTAAAAAAGTTAGAGCATTGCGACGGTTTTGCGAAGAAAAATATGTCGCGACGGAAAAATTTGTCGCAATCCGTTCTTTTCCCATGAGTTAGGAGCTCAATTGTACATACTGTGCATAAGGCAATGTTTCGCTAGAAATTAGTTGATGTGGTTCAATACAAGCTTAAGCTGAAATCGCTCCATTCGACCGACTTCAATTTGAGGACACCTTTGCTGTTGAATAATAAATAATCCTTGTCTACGAATGTTGCATGATATAGTGAAATTGGTAACATCACTGCACTTCTGGCACAAAATGATCCCCACAAGAGTTTGATTTATTCATT
The DNA here is from genome assembly GCA_958299035.1 of Cylicocyclus nassatus. Classification (NCBI taxonomy): domain Eukaryota; kingdom Metazoa; phylum Nematoda; class Chromadorea; order Rhabditida; family Strongylidae; genus Cylicocyclus; species Cylicocyclus nassatus. The sequence goes on from CATQJL010000305.1 coordinate 39,380,468, forward strand.
AGACTTTCAGCAAGATGCTTAAAAAAACCACGAGTCATAAATAATTCCCATTCAAGATGTAGGTTTGTCAGCACACCCAAACCATTCGAATTTATCCTAACTTTCGTTTCTGTTGTGAAGCGTACGTAAATAAAAAAATGCGGAATGCGCTTTACAAGCTGTTTTCTTGATATTCTACCGACAATTATTTCATAATCACATTTACATAAATTCTTGGTATTTTGAGACAAGGCCATTGCCAGTTGTGGAGAAATTCCGCTATAGCTCGCCGAAAACAACATCCATCACGTTCTATGCATTAGAATTCGAATCAGCTCTTGAGCACGTGCATTAGCTATGCGAAAGGAGCTATGAATAGAACGAGGCATCGAGAAAAAGAGGGGCTGAATCGCATTCGCCCAGATGTATTATTCAATGGTATTGCCTGGATAGATTTATGTTTTCAAACACAAGAAGTGCGGAGGGCCACGAGGGCTATTCGCTTGCAAAACAGTACCAAGCCATAGTTCTGCGATCAATTTATCGTGCGAATACTGATACAGGGATAGCGATATGAAAGCAAAAAAAGGGACATGCCATCAGGTGTGGGCTGAGCGCAGTGAAATATTTTCTGCCATTTGATAAGGGCCCTACGGAGTAGGTGTTGTGAAGAACAACTAATAGGACCAGGATTACCAACAAATGATATTTCGGAGAGATTTTCGAAGCACTCCAGGACGGAGGAGAATCGATGAGTCCTTTTGCCTTGAAGTGGCATCACTTTTGAGAATAGTGGGGCAATAAGTTGCTTTTTGCAGAGAACGAGGAATTTGCAGCAAAGTTGTTTACTCCAGCGCTCGCCCGTTGAAAACGGCGGACTCAAAAGGTGACCTTTCGTCTTATCTCAAGTGTACGTTCGTCCGCATTTCGGTGAATGTCGAGACTGGAGAGCAAAAAATGTCCGCGCTGCATCGATGGAAAGAATTTTTCGTGTTGATGAAGCGCAGGATCCTTGGGGATTCCAGCGCTATACTGGGGCGACAAGTTAAGGGTATATTTTGCTAAAGTTTCCTATACAAGGCTTTTTGCTGATTCTAAGAATGGTGTCCCTTCATATTATAAAGATCCTATTGTGAATGTAGTACGACATAAATACGGTAAAGAACAAAACCTCACGATTCCTTTATTCTTGCGTGTGATGTGTAACTTGCATTGTGATCACAAATATTAGGGTGTCTCATGATTTTATACCGTTTTTACCCTAGACATTAGCATTTCTCGAAAACTGGGGCACCTACAAAGAGTACAAGTACATGGTCGTACTTCTGTATTGTATGAGCCGATCGCGTATGTGTGGGGAGCTCAGGTCTTCTAGGGGACTTTGCCATTTTCTTCATTCATTTTTTTCTTTATTTCTAGCCATAGAAAGAATGCAAAAAGTATATAGTTGAATGTTCGATGTGTCAAGCATATGCTAGGATAAATGGGGAATTTTTAAGATCTTTCGAGAAGCGATACGATTACGGTAAAGTTCGTCTTTGACAGCTGATATATTTCAGTCAAGACTTCACGTGAAATACGAATTGGGTAGACTTGATAACCAACTTGTAGAACATGCTTTGCTCTGTCGAATGGTTACTTAAGCCACATCAATTGATGGAAAGATACAAAAAGACGAAGGTTGTGATACAAATGGTAATAAATTATAAGATATCGTCCCCTCTACGGCTCGTGCTACCCTTGTGGCGTCGCGGACGTACCAAGTATGACTAACTCATTGGCAACGTTGGCAGCAACACGTTGGCAACATGCAGCAACATGTTGGCGTGGCCAAAATGTTCTGCCAACATGTTGGGGCATGTTGCAAACATGTTGTTGCCACTTTGCCAACATGTTAGCCACACGTGACAGGTCTGAGACGCAGACCAAGGGTAGCACGAGCTGTGGAGGGGACGATACATGATATTCTCGCGCTAAATTACCGCCATATTCTAGGGTAACGCTGGATCCCCGAGCGTACATTGCCGTAACTTCTTTTAAAAAAGTTAGCGTAAAGGCGCATATGATAAGATCAGCATGTCTAATAACGATCCAAGCAAACTTTTGGCGGGTTTTGTGGTTTTTGAGGCCACATCGTGAACCTGCCCTAACCTAATATTAAAGAGGCCAAACAAGATGTATCGCTTTTGTGTGATATGCTGGAAGCGAAATTGAGTTAACCGAAATCGAACGCCACCAACGTTTTTTAATTTGTTTGTTTTATAGTGGTATACGAGTTATTCCTATGCGTGATCACCATTTCCTAATTTGACGAATCATTACTTTTGAGTCATATAATGTAGTCAGATTTAGCCTCACATACACAACTACCAACATTACACAAAAGGCATTGACAAAGGAACGATCCCAACTCAAAGTGGCAAACTGGAATGAGTCGCATACCATTAGATGCTTCTTGATGAGCTAATTCCAAATCTACTTCCATATCTGCGACGCCGTTCTCTAAAAAAGTTATGGGCGGTTAAGAGTGTGAAATCACTGGGTTTCCAATGTATTGTGCTTTGAAATTCAACATGAGCTTGCATGACTAGCATGATATTGAGTGAACTGATTTTGAAGAATGTTCACATTTAACGGAAACACAAAGAAGTGTTTTTGACTAACGAATTCCTAACGTTCATTGCTCATGGCTTTTACCAAAGAACTTTAGTCGTTTTTTAGTTGCTCAAAAACACTTACCTGTGTTTCCTTCGAATGCGAGCATTCCTTGAAATTAGTACCTCAATATCATGCTAGTCATGCACTCCCAAACTGATTTTGAAGCACTAATGCATTGAAACCCCAACAAATTTACATTTTTAACCGCTCATGCCGTTCTTTTTCCAGAGAACGGCATCGCATATATGAAATGTTTTGGAATCAGCTAGCGAAGGCGCATCTAACCATATGCGGTTCAATCCAATCCGCCACCTTAAGTTGGAGACTTGTACTAGTCCCTTGTGAGACTTGTCATTTCCATGTAAAGTGCGGTTCATAATTATACGAACACCCAAAATATTGGAAGTTTTTGGACTTTTTGGGAGAAACTCAAAAAACCGTTGGTACCACGCGATAGCACAACCCCGAAAACGGTATATGATCCATAAGAATGGAGATGGATGTCAATTTTAGGAGTGTTTGGGCGCCTAGTGCGGATTTTTAGCAGTTCATAATTATACGAACACCTCAAACAAAGGTCCATTTTTTATTCAAAATTGCAGTCATTTGAGTCTAAATTTTTTGTAAAGCTACAGTAACAAAGTCTGACGTGTCCGTTACACACTGAACCCACTGCAGTTCAAAAAGAGGACCGTTACTTTTTTCAGAAGGCTCTAAATGATTCTGGAGTGACTGCGCACCAAAAACATCCGTTCTTTTGCGGTTTACGCGCTCTAATTAGCTTTTATCAAAGCTATGAGATAAAATAAGCTCTTTCGATGGGTATCTTGTTTGACGCTTAGAAAATCTTTGCGTTTTCGTGCCATTTTTCAACCAAGTTCCAACCTTACCACAGAATTAGCACGATTTCGAGCCTCAAAACTCAACTTCTGAAGTTGTACAATGAAGTAAGCATATAGTATGTAGAAGTTCACAAGACTGTATATTTGTCTAGAAAAAATCAGCAGCGTTGAGCGCTTGTTTTGGCCACGCAGACGTCATTTCACCAAAAACACTGCTTTTACTACTGCGATCACACCTTTATTTCGTTTGTAGCTCCACAGCCTCAAGATCAGTCCCACAAAAAACCCAGAAACTTTGGCACAGAAACATCATCATGTAAACAATGCAGCTGCTTCATATCAAATGTTTGCGCGCGAGAGAAGCTGAGTTTTGAGGCTTGAAATCGTTTGAAATCATTTCAAGCCTCAAAACTCAGCTTCTCTCGCGCGCAAACATTTGATATGAAGCAGCTGCATTGTTTACATGATGATGTTTCTGTGCCAAAGTTTCTGGGTTTTTTGTGGGACTGATCTTGAGGCTGTGGAGCTACAAACGAAATAAAGGTGTGATCGCAGTAGTAAAAACATGTTTTTGGTGAAATGACGTCTGCGTGGCCAAAACAAGCGCTCAACGCTGCTGATTTTTTCTAGACAAATATACAGTCTTGTGAACTTCTACATACTATATGCTTACTTCATTGTACAACTTCAGAAGTTGAGTTTTGAGGCTCGAAATCGTGCTAATTCTGTGGTAAGGTTGGAACTTGGTTGAAAAATGGCACGAAAACGCAAAGATTTTCTAAGCGTCAAACAAGATACCCATCGAAAGAGCTTATTTTATCTCATAGCTTTGGTAGAAGCTAATTAGAGCGCGTAAACCGCAGGAGAACGGATGTTTTTGGAGCGCAATCACTCCAGAAGCATTTAGAGCCTTCTGAAAAAAGTAACGGTCCTCTTTTTGAACTGCAGTGGGTTCAGTGTGTAGCGGACACGTCAGACTTTGTTACTGTAGCTTTACAAAAAATTTGGACTCAAATGACTGCAATCTTGAACAAAAAATGGATTTTTGGCTGAGGTGTTCGTATAATTATGAACCGCTAAAACTAGGCGCAAAAATAGTCCCGAAATTGACATCCATTTTCATTCTTATGGATCATATACCGTTTTCGGTTGTGCTCTTTGGCGTGGTACCAACGGCTTTTTGAGTTTCTGTCAAAAAGTCCACAAATTTCTAAAATTTGGGGTGTTCGTATAATTATGAACCGCACTTCATTTTCGCAAGAAACTATGATATTTAAAAACCTGGCCATAATAGATTCTACCGATCAAATTGCTTACTGACATGAGATATTTCTCGGCTCCATAGAAGACGCAATATACGATGTCATTCATCCTTTCTGCACTTTATCGATACGTGTCAAACTGATGTGGGCATGAATATCCCGTGAATTTTATGTTTTTCTTCAGATCGTGACGCTCTTGTGCTTGCTATTCATAACTATTCAGCTGACGGGGCATTCATAACATAAATGAATAAGCCATAAACACTGTAAGGCCGCCATTTTCTAGCATATGTGCCCTAATAACGTTGAAGACAATAGGGCATCTTGTAAGATCCAAGCAGTGCTTTTCTCACACAGAGTTGAGAACTAAGATATGTAGAAATCTTCTTCTTCAACACCAACGATGAAAAGGTTTCGGAACCAAATATTTTCAGTTTTTTGCATGTTAACTTAGTAAACCGCACTAATCCCGCGCTTATGAGCCGAGAGAACAGGTGATTTCAGTCACTTAATAACTTACCAATATCTTTTGGTCACTTCAAACTGCACATCTCAGAAAGGGAGACTTTCGGATTTAATGGAGGTTTGCAGTTTCCTAATTCATGTTAAACACAACATCTCAGCTAGCGCCAAAACGAAACATTTTGATATTTCAAAAATGAGCTGCTAATGGAGGCAGCTTGACATACCAATAATTCTGGTCTTTGAGCTCAAAGAAAATAAAAAATTTTCTATCTATTAGGTCGTTCCAAAAGTAATGTCGCTTTTTTCGAATGAACGCCACTATTCGTAGAATCAACATTTTCAAGAGATCTTAGAAGCATTCGATGCAGCATTTCATCCTCTTTCTAATGGTTCTAATTTCACTGCATTATGTTCAATGAGCTCTCGAAAAATTACCAAAACCTGCGACTCATGCTTTTGCCATAGTCAAGTTCGGCTATTTTTCTAAATTTTTGTACCTATTCTCCGAAGAAGTACAAGTGGCTGGTAAATAGAGCAAACCCTATAAGACACAGGGCTATTTTTTCTTTTCCTTAGCTTGCTTCTTAGAGTTTCTGGAATCAATTTTTCAATGCCATCAAATTCCATATTTGGTCAACTCAAATCTCAAAGAACAACAACCAGCAATCAACTCGGGTGTCATTCAAATCAGCTTTTCCTCTTCTTTCTACCTGTTGTTTTACTCCGATTCATCAAGTTTTCCTGGATAAAATCGTCATGATGCAAGTTTTCCAGGGTGCCCCAGGCTGTAACTGCAATTTTCGAAAGTTGCTAATCTGAAGCGATAAACGCTCATTTGCTTTGTAAAATTAGTGTAAAACCATAATCCATTTTTGTAAGTTTCAAAATCCGGAGACTTGTTGGCGTTTGATGCACTTGTGTCTGAGACGAGCCTGCTAAAATTCGGTGGTTCCATCAAAAAATCTGTACAAAAATTATGACGAGCTCTGGAAAGCAGAAAAAAGTTGTGTTGTTTCCTGTAGGGTTTGCTGCCCAGTGCAACCTAATTTTCTTGTTCTCAAACTTTTGTACAAAAATGTTATCAAAGTCTTCGAATTTCTCAGAGAGGACCAGATCAAAATGTACGCAAATTAAAAATTTGGCATTGTCTTTGCAATAAAGTGGACGCCAATAATCTGGGAACACATTATCACGTGCCCAATGTAAAATTGGCATAACTATGCTTTTATACCAGTGACGGTCCCAGGATCCGAGGGGGGGGGGGCAAAATTTATTCAGATGAAGCTTCGAAAAGATTTTAGGGATGCTTCCCAAAATCTTCGCGGGTCCCCAAACCCCAAAATCTGGAAAAAGGGGACAATTTTTTTTCGGGGTGTGGCGTCAGCCACACCCCGAAAAAATTTTTTTGTAAGGCTAATTTGAATTTTTAAAAATTTTAAAAACTATTTTGATTGTTCACAAAAATAAACAAGTCACTTAGACACTTTTATAACCCACGTAAGTAAATTTCAAAAACCCCGCCCCTCCCCCTCGGTCCGCCACTGGATGATTCTACATAAAGCCGTTTTTGCATACGCTATACGATACGTTGTCCATAATGAGATGGACAGCTGAACTAGCAAACGACTACATTGGTACGGTAAGAACCACGACATTGCGGCTCATTACGCTTTTCCTCCTCAGTCCAAAAGGGATGTATCAGAAACTCCAGCATTTCTTGATACAGAAAACGAGTGCCAGCTTCAACGACAAATAAACTGAGTAATAGTCTGCCACCAGCGTCTGACCGAGAAGCTGGAAACTGTTTGAAAAATCCTGAATTAGCAGACACTTTTATTGCTTATTTCCTCTTTCTCACACTTCCTCACACTCCTAATTCTAGAAAAATCTCAAGCTTCTCGATTCTCCATAACTGCTCCATATGTAAAGTACCACAAATGAAAACTAGCCAGCATTGCAACAGTTTTGAAGATACACCCAAACTCTTCCTTTTCCAAGGATTCTTTTATGCGTTCCAATTCGCTTTCTCTCCTGGTGTTTGTTTGATATGTATTTTAACGTCTCTTGTCGTTACTATTTTAAAACAGTGCTCTACCAGAAATCCTCCAAATACACTATAGATAGTGGCAAGATCGCAAAAAGATTTTTCAGGTTGTAGAAACTACCCGAACCTGGCGGCGACGACCTTACCGAAAACCTGGTCTTGATGAATTATTCGTTTTGCTTGGCAACTTTAAAATGCTTCATATTCCTGGCACATATTCCACGCCAAAGTGATATCAATGTATGCAAAAAAATGTCAAGTAGCAATGGAAACAATCAAACACTGTCAACTTACACCTATTCCGGCTTTTTGCTCATACATTCTAGAACGTTTCTTTTATTCAGTGCATGCAAATAACAAAAACATAAAGCTTAACGTAACAAAGTAAACAGATAATTCATATCAGCTGAGCTAGGTAACGAGATTCTGCGATCATAAAACAAAAAGCTGAAAAAGTCGAAATCATGCAATATACAGAAGGCACAACAAAACCGGCAATTATGCAGTAACGATCCATGAAACGAGCCTACCGCAACATGATATGAAGGTAAAATTATTTCATTTTGCTATGTGCATCTAGTAATGCAAAATCTTTTTCCTCCCACTGTCTATAGAGCATTCGGAAAATCGTGACGATGGCGGGACTGCGCGCGACACGCGCGCACCTTCCGACAAATACATTTTCTTGGTATTAACCTCTACTCGACTAGTTTTCCTGTTTAGGTATGATAGTACTTGGAAACTGGAAATGATTGAGCTGAGCTCTGAAGTGATTCCTTGTATAAGAGTGTTATGCTCCTGTAGGCCAAAGACCGCAATCAAATGCGTCGTCACGATTTTATAAATGAATCTTACAATATTATAATTTCTGCCAGAAAACGCATTGGTTATCTGAGTGAGATCACCGTGGCGTGACCATCTCGCTTCAATCTGAATCTAAGGAAACCATTGGAATGGGCTCGAGGCGCATCTTCTGATACGTAGAGATGTATGTTTGGTCGGTGGGCGCACGGTGGCAGACAGAATGAAGTCCTCTTGGATTTTACTTACAGGAGATTACTCAAGCTAGTTAACCACTGCACACTGATTAGTCTACCTTAAGCAAAAACTGTACACATTCTTGAAGCTTAGCTACCTACCTGCGCAACCGGGATCAAACAAGCCCCTCTATACATCAGAAGATGCGCCTCGTCCAGCTGAAGGGATCGTCCTCTTTGAAGCGAGATATGACCCCTACTACGGTGATATCACCTAACTCAGGTGACCGCGTTTATTTTGCAAAAAAATTATGAACGGTATTGTAGTAATAACAAGTCTTCGCCGCCTTGAAGCTAGGAGAAAACGATGTTTAATTCGCAATTTAATTCGTAACGCAAGTTTTCAAAGCTGCATACGAAAAGCTGAATTTCATGGATCTTCACTGCAGTCTGTACACATAGAAGAGTGATATAACTACTGTAAATATAGGCTCGCTCTGAATTTCTTGATGTACAGATATAATCACATTATCTTGCTGGACTTCTTCAAAATTAGCGATAATGCAAGCTCCTTCTGATTGCTAGTATTAGCAGCGATGAAGTATTGCCGCAACATCTAGATAAATAAGTACTGCACCTCACATCAAATACATGTCAATTTTCAGCCCGATTGATATTTCTCTAGGATGAGCATGAGCAATCAAGCTTCTCATTAGAAAAGTATAAGAACAGAAAAAATCGCTGAATCGTTAATATTCACTTGAGTTTAGTCTCCAGCACATACCCACAACTTACCATCGGAGCGTTCTCATAAATCTCTCGCATAGGGATATACTGCGCAAACTCTTCTCCATCTGGTTGGACAAATACCACGATGCCAACAGTCTCCGCAGTCACAGGATGTTCTGTGACTACGCTCACTTTCACTGCCTAAAAACAACATTTAAGTCACTGTCAAACCCTCTTCATGATATTTTTGAAGCTATATGTTATGGGAAAGCTGGCCAAAGTTCTAGAGGAATTTCCCAGCAGTCGCAGGTTACACCGACTTGAAGGACTGAAGAAACATCAATGGCAGAAGATGTGCGTCAGAAACGCAATCCATACATGAATGGAAATGAACACAACTGCAGCATGTCATACTCGCAGAGGCACAGTTTTACTGAGATCATGACTGCGTTGAAAAGATACCCCAAGGTGAAAAATTTGTTGTGCAACTTTACCACTGTGATGGTATGCCTAAGTTTGAATGCCAAAAAGTGAGACGTCGACAATAAAGCAAGGAAAGATGTTGTCAGTAAATCTCAAGATGGCAGTAATGGCAGAATTGCGCCGTACAACTGACTAAGTGTAAGGGACACACACGCAAAAGATATCAGGTAGCGGGCCAGAGAAAACACTGATCAGAGTTTCTATGTCAAAACGATACCACTTTTGGAATTTTGGAAAACAACCGATACGGCGATATCACAGCAACAGTACGGATTTCTAAGTGCACACATTGGAGGCACCGCTGAAGCAACGCGCTTCGAATAAATGATTTTTCATTTCCAATACTCTAGAGCGGAAGGTTGCATGGTGTGTGATGCTATTTAGAGCTCATGGAACTTCCCCAAAGCGCTTTTCGTAGAACATGTAGGCCATTTAAACTACCAGTTTAGTGGTGTGATCAAAGGAACTTGCACTCTAACCAGTCATTCCTTAGCAGAAGGTGAAAAGAGTGAGATCTTGGATGAAAAAGGGGCGGGGGTAAGATGTCCACATTCTACAAGAGATGGAAATCAAGCTGTAGGATGAGCCCGCAAGTAAGCAGGGTAATTTTTATTGCGACTGGTCGTATAAACCTTTGCAAAAATCTAGCACCTCCCTCTACATTAATGAACATTTTAATTTTGATTGAAGAATTGATTGCAATCTAAGCGATCACCCCTCCTCCATTATGAAAACCGCAAGTTCTATGAAACAGCAAGTTCTCTACCTTGTAACCTTTCTTGAATCCGTCGGATTCTCTTCTGACATATCTGAAACCACCGTCGGAGTCGTCATCCTGAACATTGATACATTCGTACTGGCAACAACATTGGAGTGGAGCCAGCTATTGTCAAGGTCAGAAGTCCAAAAAAATCCTGAGTTAAATACAAATATCTGCGAAAGAAGTGCTAAGCTATATCTATTACAATAACTCATGGATGGAATACCATCATCAGAAAAAGTACGGAGACCGTGTCTGATCTGGCCAAAAATTTGATCAGATGCAGTTAAGATTTTGAAAAGGTCCATATACAAAAGAAGCAATCAAGAGAAAGCTGTTTTTTTTTTGCACAGGACTGATCAGAACATCTTTGTGGTTTGAAAGTTTGGCTAGCATGACAGAAGAATTCTCGTATTTTCAAGATCTATGGAGTTATGAACATTTTTCTAGAAAGTCGAAACATCCCCACCCCCTTTAATCCTTGAAAAACTAATGCTACCGTCGCTAGAAAGAGCTCTATCCATACCTAACATATGTAAGGTAGGAGTAAATTCAACAATTTCTTATACTGAAGTATGCATCTCATATGAAACTTCCACTAATACACTCAGTCGTGAGTAAAGCACACATATCATGCCATGTTTTGGCTCTTATAGATGTTTTTGACTATTTTATACGTCCCCAATTATACTAGACTACATTTGTTTTTGTGGAATTGAGGAGAATACGAACAAGTATACTAGTCAAACTTACGCCTGTCATAGGTTCGACATTGCTCATTTCAGGTTCCATGTGATCTGAAATGACAATCAATCACTAGTGTACTTGCACAGGGAAGATCAAGGCACATTTGTATAGAACTTCTACTGGAAACGTTCACTACTGAAACACCAATGTCACTGCATCTTTTTAAGGACTTTGAGGAAGGAGGATACGCGTCTTTTTCTCGAAAAAAAAATGACTACTTCCTTGGGACAATTTTGATTCAAAAAGTTGCTAGAATTTGATCCTTTCTAGCATGATTTATATGGAATGATTGTTAGCTTTGATAAGAGGTTAAAAGTGATACCACTGCTGGACATTGTCAGGTTGCTGTTCTCATAGACAAAAAGGAGAGCGATTTTTATAAGCACTCAAATTTTTTTTTTGTTATTTCACTTCCGTCCTCGAAAGGATAGGGCAAGTCTGCAAAAGGTCCTTTCCAAGGCAGGAAAATTGTCTCAGAAAGTTGGCGTGGATCTGTCTGCTCCACCCAACAAAATGGATGGTATATAGGGATGAGCTATACTGCGCCATATTACCTAAAAATGTCAAAATTGGTCTTTAACCAAAATAAGACAACTTTAGCTTGCTGATTCGCATTTTCGCTCGACCTGAACTTCCCATCTATTCACGGAAATGATGGACGGAGTCTCGATGCGAAATTGCCTTTTGCAGAAATTATTTATTGCTTAGTGCCCAGCAATGGCGGTCCCAGAATTACCGTTCAAGAGGAGAGGGGGCGACAAAATTTCTTCCGAATGATGGTGCGTGGACACCCCCCCCCCTCCGAACAAAATTTTTGCAGGGGCAATTTGAATTCTTGGAAATTTCGAAAATTATTTAGATTATTCGCAAGCATGAACAAGTCACTTGCACAATCTTATACTCACCTTAAGATATAGCTAAGCCGTGGGGTCACAAGAAATCTCAAACTCTTTCCAACTTTCTCTCTTCTTTTGAAGCTTTTTCCGAAAGCACTCACTTTGCACAGATGAAGACGAAAAACACAACAAAATGGTGATTTGTGTGCGCTTCCGCACTGAACACTCAATGAAGTTTAGATAAATTACGGTGTGCAGCAAAAGCGGAGATTTTGTGCTGTGTTGCCTGTTCACAGACGGACTTCATGCAGAACCCCTACAGTCGCAGTGGCTGATCTTGCAAAAGTTATCAACATTCGTCCCCAAACAACAAAAAAATTAAGTAAAGTGAAAAAAAGAGAAAATTCAATCACTGATGATGACAGTGTATGCTTGTGTTCAATAGCAATCACAAGCTCCATCGACGTGGCAAATGGACGAAATCAAAAATAGTCATAAATAAACATTGACATTTAGCAGCGCTTCACGCAAAACAATGTTATATTACGCTAGCAAATTCCCGAAAAGGTTGGCGAATGTAAAACGCAAAAAATATGATAGTTAACGGATCCCCAAATGCCTGAAAAACTAGTCAAAACATACCTGGTTCTTCCTTCTTGACTATAACAGTTGAGTCATACTGATTTCCAGATTGCGCCTGGATCTCGGTGGCATACATGTATTTTTCTTTCTCCTTGTTGATGTTCGAGCACGCTGGCTCTAACCGATTCACAGCGGCAAAGTTCACCTTGTCCTTCCGCTTTTGCCTGTTCTCTGATGTCTCCTTCTTCCTAATGTGAGCCTGTTCAGCTTTTCGACTAATACTCTCCTTCGTTGTAGTTACTTCAGATGACTCCTTCTTCCTAATGTGAGCCTGTTCAGCCTTTCGACTAGTACTCTGCTTCGTTGTAGTTATTTCAGATGACTCCTTCCTACTATGGACTAGCTCCGCCTTTCGACTGGTAATCTCCTTCGCTGCAGTTACTTCGGATACTTCCTTTTTCCTACTATGAAGTGACTCCTCCTTTCGATTAGTATTTTCTTTTGCTGAGGTTACTTCAGATAACTCTTTTTTCTTACTGTGAATTGGCTCTGCCTTTCGGCTTGTAATCTCCTTCGTTGCGGATACTTCTTCATCTTCACTCGAAGAAGAAGAAATGATGATCCTTTTGTGACTTTTTCGGTGTGCATCAAACGAATGCTTCTTGGAAACATGCGCAGGAGAATCCCTCTTATAGTCCGTTTCTTTTTTGCGCTCTTCTGCCTCACTGGAAGACGGCAAGTCGTGCACTGCTGTTTCAGGTTTGTCTGGAATCGAACGAACACGGCAAATCAAAGCTTCACTACTTCACTGTTTTGACACAGACTACTAGGGTCATCAATACTCACTTGTGGCGGCTTTTCCAGATCCTTTGAAATAGCGCATCTGGAAGCAGTTTCTTGTAATTTAAGCAAAGAATTTTTTGCATGTAAGGGAAGGCATCAACTTAGGTCGTTTTCAAAAAACGGCGCATATATTCGAAATCAGCTTGAAACGCTGATTTCAAATATGCTGTCCGTAGCTGCAAAGCATTGCTCTGAAGCGAGTTATGAGCTTTTTAGTATGTGTCATTGACATATAACTATCTATGAAAAGAAGGCCAATGAAAATCTGGGCCCTTAGATGAAAATCTCTGTCCAAAAAGTGGTGGAAAATGGTAGAAAATCGAGATAACATCAAAGGAAAGCAAATCGAAATCAACTTTCAAGCTGATTTCAATATATGTGTCGCTTCTTACAATTAGAAGGCCGACCTAAGTTAGGCGCCTTTTCCCGTAAGTAAGCTAGTCTCGATATTCTAACCTGGCAATGTTCATTGTCCGATGAACTTTCGCTTGAGCACATGTCCACAACTTCGCAAAACTGAAAAAAGAAACGTTTCTCAATTGAGTAAATTCACAATGAGAAAAAATGAGATAGAGTGCGAAAGCGGCGGTGTTAAGCTAGGTCCCGAAGTTCCGGAACAGTTCCAGCACAGTTTTGCACTGTACTGGAATCGTGCCGGCACTGTGTACATGCGCTGCAGCCAGCCACATGGGTTTTGAGCAGCGCGAAAAAACAATTTTTAACTCTTCTCAACATTTTTTTTTGAGAGGAATTTTGCTCGTTTTCACTTCATTCTTGTAACTCGCTTGCTCTTGTGATTGGGAAAGTTCCAAACTTGGAGATGGGTACAAGAACGAGCGCTATTTCGTTTTGTGCACCAGCTGAAAACTTAATTAATGCCGATTCCATTCGTGCACATTTCTCCAAGTTCGAAGTTTTTCATAACAAGCGGAACAGTAAGCAAGAACGGAAGAGGAAGCAGTGAAAGTTTCGCAATGATGATGGTTGTATCAGTCCTCTCTGAAGACAGCTGAACATATCGAGGATGCAGTGACTCTCTGGAATACAACAAGAGCGCTTAACAGAAAAATCACGAAAGAGGAGGGGCGAGCAAAGGAAATTAGATAATTTACGCAAACATGACATAGAGAAGTCTCATTCTCGAATCCGCTCGAGTTCGATCCTCTATATCACAAGAAGAAGCGAGATGTGAAAATGAAACGAAAATGGGCACAGTTTACAATCAAAACCGTCGGAAAAAAGTCAAAAATTGTCAATTTGCGTTGCTTGAAACCGTACGCGGGCGCTCAGCGCTTGCAGCACAGTTCCAGCACAGTGCGAAAACTGTGCTGGAACTTCGGGATCAGTATAAACCAAGCCACAGATCGCATGATAGACTACAAGTGTAAGACACATTAAACAAATACAAAAAACAAAAAAAAAACGCTGCTGAGAAATAACATTACCAATCTTTTCCCCCTAGCTTCGGCTTCTAGTCTGCGTTGCTTAGCCAACTCAGCTTTTTCTCTCAGTTTCTTAGCTTGCTGTTTCCTCCTCAATCTCTCGAGTTGCTCGAACTCTTTGATAAGATCTGGACAATTCTAAAGCGCACCATATTATTTGATATCACACATTCGCTGGATATGCGTACGACGTTTCGAAATGCTTAAGCAAAAGCAAATAAGCTTACCATGTCTTTTTCATCCACGTAGCTGTCTGCTTCGCAGTTGATTTCATAACCGACCCATTTGACATGGTAGGTGTAGTTCCCATCTTGATTCATCTAAGGTGTGGTAACGCTTGCAATGTTCCGCTTTTATGATGCAACTCACCGTTCGCGAGAGGATCCGCTCCACTTCATATTGATCGGCTCTTAACACTGAATTGTAAATGCAGTTCTAATTAACGTAACACGGAACAAACTCTGTGTTTTCCGCATTCGAGCTGCTGCTGTAATCTTCTAGTGCAACAGATGCCACAGACGAGACATCCGATGCACACCCATCGTCATCATCAATCGAGACTTGATTCATTTCCGCAACAGGAGGAGGCGACAGTGAACGTCTATCGTCTAAGAGGTGATGGTATGGAGGTGAATCAGGAATAAATGGAGGTGAATTTGGAACAAAATGCATGTCATCGGACTGGATGTCACGTGGACTCTCACATCCGTCTTGATGTTGAGGTTGAGTTTCCTGAGCTAAAACAGAGTAGATAAGCCAAGAATGTACTGCTTCAAGTAGATCAAATCTCTAGTTATGGAAGGATCATGGTAAATTCTGCGCGCCTCTATAAAAAAAACGCGGCCAGATTTAATGTGGATCGTTACCTGCAAAACGTGCTCGTTTACCATAGCTTAATGAAGCCTGTATGCCTAATGGTTGAAAAAGAAACACAGTCAAAAAACATAGGTCTTTAGGCATACTAAAATGAAGAGAA
Source organism: Cylicocyclus nassatus (assembly GCA_958299035.1). Taxonomy (NCBI): domain Eukaryota; kingdom Metazoa; phylum Nematoda; class Chromadorea; order Rhabditida; family Strongylidae; genus Cylicocyclus; species Cylicocyclus nassatus. The sequence continues at coordinate 39,396,093 of CATQJL010000305.1, forward strand.
AGAATGATCTACTAAAACGACGAAAACGGACTAAGCAATGAAAAGAAAGAACCAAGTGAACTTACCACTTTGAACCAGCTCACGGAAAACGTGAAAAAAGCGTTCCAGGTGCTCTTTTGATAGATTTCTCAAGCCAGCACTAATTGTAAGATCGTGCGGAGTTGGATCGCGAGTTTCCGCAATTTTCAGCAGTCTTTTCATGCAGCAGTCAACGCTTTCCTGGAACAATATCATAAGGTAGAATAATAACGAGAGCGATTATTGTTGTCTCTACACTCTTGTAGTATCCTCAATCTTAGGAGAACCTCCAAAGAACGTTAAGACTCGACAACTGAAATGGCGCCCTAGATGCGATTCAAACATCATCACACACGAAAGAGTTGCGTATGGTAAAGAAAACTATGCTTCGCGTTCCTAGATTTCGGGGTGGCAAGTAAAAAAATTTTTTTTGAGAAAGACTGTTGTGCGGCATGAGTTTCCTGCGTGCACTAAGCAAACATGCATATAGTCGACTATCTTCCACTGATATAAATTTATTAAAATAGTTCCCAAGCAATACAGTAAGCGGAAATGTGGCAGCTAACACGCATAGCATTTTTGCGGGACAGTTCGTAAATCAATGCTTCGAAATGCACACTGTTTTAGTTAGCGTTAACAAAGTCTGCAATGCTCAGCCTATGGCGAGAGGCGATATCAGATGTCTAGATAGAATATCAATAGGAAAGGGATGATCGCCCCGGAAACTCACCATACTATACCCATACTTTCGCGCCGATTCTCCGATTTTCGACGAAAATTGCGAAGACAGTTCATCGTACCTGCGTCGGCACAAGCTGGCTTTGGCTGCTGACATTCTAGAACATCAGAAAACTGATATACAGCAATATTGATGACCAAAACACTCGCTTTATTTTGTTTCAAATCAAAAACAACAACAGCGAACGTTCAGATAAGGACGACCGGTAACCACACGGCGCTGAAACGGCTGGATTCGCCTTGGAGCGCGGCTGTCGAGCGGAGCGCGTAATTGTCATGGAACTTGACTTTTAGCGTTTGACGAAAGTTGATTCAAAGGTTTTTTTGACTCAAGTGGTTCTTTTTCGCATGTTTACTTACAAGAGTCCACTCCGCTTAAGTGCACATATAAGTACTTATTTTGCGATAATTTCCGCAGTGTAGGTCCTCCCAACTGAGGCTAGATGCATATACTCACTACAGAAACGGGAATTGGTTGTTGCAGAAAGGTGAACCAAATGTAGGTATTGATATTTGGAACGTATAACACATAACCAACATCTCTTCCATAGCTTGCAACAACTAGGCGAAAGTGAAGAAGCAGAACAAAAGAGCGATTATACGGAAGTGGTGCATGAGATGTGGTCGTTATGATTAGCAAGACAGTAATTCCTGGATACTGGATCAATATAAGCTTGCAAGATAAAAGAGAAGGTAGACTGAAATTAGTTCTCCTAATGGCACTCTTGTTCTTGCACATGTTGTCATGTGCTCCAATGTTGCTTTGAAGTACGCTGGCTTATTCACTGTTTGATTTGTGCATCAGAGAGGTTCTCGTAGGTACCGTCAACGTGGCTGCCTCTCGATCGTTTTGACACGTTAACTACAGCAAATTGAAGGCGCTTATTCGAAGCTGACACGTTGAAACGATCGAAAGGCAGCCACATTGATGGTACTGGGAACCCCCTTCGAGCACAAACGATGCGTGAGTCTGATCGCAATAACACTTTCCACTACAGCTTTCAACTTGGGTCGAGTTTATTTGTTGGACTCATCAAGATTTCTTCGTTACTTTTGATCTGAAGATCAAATAGAGTTTCCATTGAGTTCATCCCTTCCCAGAAAATGTAGAATTCTTTGCATCTCTGGCCGGCATACTTGACTCCACCCTTTCCTTCGATACGCTATAGTAAAGTCAAGTCAATATTCCATCACTAAACAAAATTCCCCTTTCCATGTCCCACTCCCGTGTGTTAGATTCCCTTCCTCATTATGTTTTCTTGTTCAGCATACATACTTATCCATCTGCACCAACTCCACCCGTGGCTCAGACTCAAAAATCAAAATAGTCATTGAGCGATAACAACAAGTAGGCTAACATACCCTCCCCGCCCAAAATGCTGTGAGCATGGTTTTGTCCAAATCTTATTTGTCCAAATTGAAGTCAGGTGAGGAAATCCGCTCTAATCACAATCCGCGCTCCATGGCGAATCCAGCCGTTTCAGCGCCGTGTCGTGGACTCTTGTAAGTAAACATGCGAAAAAGAATCACTTGAGTCAAAAAAAACCTTTGAATCAACTTTCGTCAAACGCTAAAAGTCAAGTTCCATGACAATTACGCGCTCCGCTCGACAGCCGCGCTCCAAGGCGAATCCAGCCGTTTCAGCGCCGTGTCGTTACCGGTCGTCTCAGATAAGATTTGAAGGCGATTGGAGACGTCGGATAGGCAAAAGCTGGTGCGATGGCACGATCTCTTTGTCTTACAGTATCTCCTCTCCATTCCCGCATTCGCTGCAGATGTGTGCTGTACAAGGGTTCAAGGGAATTCCGCAGCGCACATGTCTGCAGTCTATGTCATTAGCTTGCTCCCTTCTTTTCTTCTTCTTTCCCGTAAGGGGGCCGTCCATGAAGTGCTGGCGAATGCCCAGGCGCATCGTAAAGTGTGTCGGGATGCAGCTAGTCACAACAGCTGCTCGAGGGGGTTGGCGGATGACAGCCAACCTCTGGCAGTGACCTCCGCCCGCCGGCAGGAGCCGGTGCCCTCTTTCCCCTTTTCCCTTCCCCTTTTGTATATAACTATGTATGATAAATATTATAGTAAAGACCTATATAAACCCGCTACACATCAGGTAAGGGCGTCATGAACCCTTATACCTGACATGGAAGTCCCGGGAAGATTTTTTTTGAGCACTAATCAACAAATCCCTTGAAAATTTCCCCCTTCCCTCCCTTCCCCCCACCATATCGACAGCAACGCCACCCAAAGTCACAACGAACGAATAAGTGAGTCATATTTTATTTTTTGGATAGTACAATCAGCTAATAGTATGCAGTGACTGTTAAACAAAACAACTTTTCATAGAAGAGAAACTAAAATTTCAGAAAAGAAAAAGGTACCGAAAAAAATATATCACGCAAATTACTAATAATCTTTGATTGAATTATTCAAGGATAAACTCTAATAGTCCGCGCGAGCAGTCCCAGATCCCTAAATCATTCAAATAGAATACGTAATTAGCTCGCTCAACTTAATTTCGAATAAAATGCATTTTTTTCTGACCGTTTAGGTGTATCATGATCGCCCTTAGTTGTCAGCTAGGTTCTTAACACACATTCTAGCAGCATTTTCTACAAAAAAAATTACCGGTGCAAATGTGCAAGGACGGTGATGACGAAATGTGGTAAAGGAGGTAATGGTGAGGAAATAAATGTATGGGAACAGGTGAGCAATATTGGGCAATATACGAGTCAACGCGCAACTAATCAGTAACAGAAAATTCCTTTTTGCTTCAAATATTACATTGCATTGTAGAGGGAAAGAAGAAAATTCTAATGGGGAAGTTGAAATCATTTTAGTGAACAATACATTCAGTTAGGAAGACTTGCAAAGAAACGGTGGCAAAAAAACACATGCGATGTTTGTTTTCGTAATTGCTACAATATACACTAATGGGGCAAGCATGAATCTAGGACAATATAACTAGTTCACGACTTGGGCGAAACGATTTTTGTGCTTACGTTACTATATAGAGTTTTGGTTTTACTAGAGCTGCTTACGAGGAAAGTTTGTGCAAAGATATTTCCTTGAAATCGCCGGTTTAAAGAAATATATGAAAGTTAAAAAGGGGCGTTGCGGCAGAAAAAAATAGAAGATAGACCTACGAATGGAAAGAAAAATCTACTAACCGAGCGAAAAGACAAAGCGTCTTGTTCAGTTAGTGTTTTCCGGTTGTAGGAACCCTCGTAGAACTATTTCTACGAAAACGTGCAGATGTTTCCGGTGGTGGTGAGTTTGGAATTGGATTTGGGGTGGAATATTAGCAAGTGTGGAGGCGAGGACAATAGATTTTGAGTTTATTGATGTGTACAACTTGAAAGGACTGATGGCCAGTCAAATTGCGGATAGTAATGTTAGGACGATTTACATTTTCTACGAGATGAGGACCTTTCCACTGAATTGAGAATTTTGGACGTACTGTGTCGTCATGCAGTAACACAAGATCTCCAGTGGAAATGTCCTTGGTAAAAACTTAATGTAAAAAGACGTAACCTGATTTGTACCTAGCAGTTTTTTCTGCAAGTTGATTACCTACTTCCGTAATCGTTGTTTGCAGAGCCATTGTGAATTGATCGGCGAAACTGTCTGAAGCGTACGTGATTCCGGACGGCAATTGGTGGACGATGTCGCACCACGTGATGGGATGACGTCCATATACGATAAAGTAAGGGCTGTATCCTGTAGTATCATTAATGCTGGTATTATATGCAAAAACAATGGGTTGCAGGAAATATGACCATGAGTCTCACGCTTCGGAACAACTAACATCCTTTTATTATAATTTCCTGTTTCCGACATCTAATCGTGGCAAAATGATGTTATTTTGTGATTTAATTCAATAGCTGCTTTTTTTTTTCAGAAAAGCATGTCTCGCGCTAACTCTCCTGCTGACAGCTGGAAATTGCTGAGTAATGTGGAGATGACGTCCACTCCGGAGGTTTCGCCGGTATCATGGCCGCAATGGGTGGAAACACCCACGTCACCGAATCCAGTGCCCAATGAAACGGTCAGTGAAAAATAGTGCGACTTCACTATTAATTATAGAGAAAAAAATTTTTTCGCAAGGATTGAGGAGCTTGAGTCCGTGGTGGGCGCTACCTAGGCCAGGAGCAACGTCGGTTGGATGAAAATGCGGACACTGTTACTTGCGCGGATGAAAATGTTAGTGGAAAATATTGCAATTTTATGTATGAATTACAGAGAAAAAATTCTTTTTCAGGCAAAAATTCAGCAAGTGGAGTGCAAAATCGCTTAGAGTGCCAGTTAGAGGCGACGCAGCGCCAGCTGACTGAAAACGAGGACACTGTCTTGTCTCGCACGCACCTGTGGACGACGCTGGACACTGTACGCGAGCGACTTCGCGAAAAGGAGGACGAAGTTGGGCGGCTACAGTATCAATTCGACAAGGCGCGCTACGTGAGTGACAGAAATCTACGGTCTGAGCGGATAATCAACATGAAGTTGACAAGGGTAAGAGAAAGAGAAAATTTTTTTTTCAAAATCGTGTAAAATGTACAAAATAAATTTCCAGGAAAATGCTGACATGGGGGAAGATACAGCGTGTTTGCGCACGCTGATATCTATCACGACCGGTAGGCGTTCGGGGAATTACCTTGAAGAGATATTGCTCTTCGAGGAGCAAATCTTATCAATGCTGGTCAGCGGGGAGGTAAAAAAAACCATATTCAAGATCCAGAGTGATCAGACAGTACTTTTGGAGGTGCAAAGCATCTTCGGGCACACGTCACAGTGTAAATTTGATTTTTTCAAAATATATATATATGCCGATAATTGTGCTTAATTATAGGCAGCCTCCATGATTGCAGCGGCTACCTTTTTAAGGCATGGTCAGGAGACGGTGAAAGGAAAGCCGATCGTGCGACCGTCTGCCTACAGTTCGGCGATTTATACGTGATCAAGTACGGGTGCAAAACACCCGTTGGAAAATCATTTGATGAGACGTTGCGCCGCGGGGCTACGAGCTCCGTTAACATAAAAAATGTCGCAGGTGGAAAGAAACTGATGAGGTAGATCAACGAAATCGCAGGGAGAAATTAAAGGTTTAGTATTTTCTAGTGTTTCATATCCAGTATTGTGAAATTGTTGAATAAAATTTCCATTTCCCAATTTCCTCGTTTTAACATAATAAATTGAGAAAAGTGTGTGTTTAAAATGAAAATTGAAATGTAAAAGTTAGGGAAAAAGAGGAAAGAAATAGAAAAATCTAAGTTTCTAAAAGTCTGATTGCAATTTGTATTCCACTAATTTTCCCTGAACCGTAACCTTCATTGTGATGTCGTTAAGAAATATCAGAGGGAAGCCGACTATATATCATTAATCACGCTATAAGAAGCGCAGCATATCTCTTGCTTCGCGCTCAGCTGCGCGCTTCACTAATTGGTGGCATATTGGTGGGATGCGCCTGGCGCCTACGCAAGTTTTCGCGCGTATATGCCGACTGTTTTCGCGAGGGAGATGCTATCGAGGATGCAAGAAGCGCTATAAGATGTCATGGCGCTAAATATAACATGAGTCTAGTAGCGAAAGCGTTTCTGATTCATGAAGTCAGCGCTAATACTATTTTATTGTACATATGTAACTGGTTAGACCTTTTTCACCGGTATTCGCGAAAGAGTCCAATCAAATCATGCTTTAAATAAAATTAATCCAGCTATGTGTTGCAAAAAAATAGGTAAGTACTATTCCGGATCCCTGTGATTCGAAATTTTTCAAATCACGGATCACGGATCACGGTTATTCAAAATATTTTGGTCATGAATCATGGTGCAATCCATTGAATTTCTCAGTCTACTTGGGTAGAAACCGAAATTATTTTGCGTACATACTAATTTGCTAGCAAAAACAAAAAATAGAGTGCGATAGGCACTCGTTCGCAGGACTTTTATATCACAAGCTTGGAATAAAATTGGTTAGTGCGCACATCTTTCATTCAGTTGGTTATAATTGTAAGAAAAACTCACAAATTCGTTGGATGGGTTTTTTTTCTCAGAGTAGAATATGCTGTGGGAAATTGGAGGAGAGGGGGGGGGGGGGGTCAATTTGGAAAATTTCCCAAGTGTAAAAAAAAGTTTTTTTTTGAGAAGAAAAATTACCTAAATTTAGGAATATCTCACATGATCTCCATGTCAGGAAGAAGGGTCTGCAGGTCCCTTCCCTGAGCTGTAGCGGGAATACGAGGTTCGATAACACATGATTATAGATAGTTTTATTAACATACTAGCTGGCATACCCGGCTCCGCCGTATGTTCCGAATAGAAAATTCCATTTCTTAACCGATCCGAACCAAACTTGGCACACATACACTTCGGGCCCCGGCGGGTGTCACAGTCCACTTTTCGTTATCGATTGATGTCGATTTTATCGATTTTTTGCAAAATTTGAGCTAGGGGGCTGGGATTTGGCACAGGGGGGGGGGTAATCGAGCATGCTGATTACGAATACAATATTAGTTTTTGAAACCGTGCATTACTTTTATCTATTTTATCGATTTTTTTGCAAAATTTGAGCTAGGGGGCTGGAATTTGGCAGGGGGGTGTAATCGAGCATGCTGATCACTCCCCTTGGGGGTGATCAGCATGCTCGATTACCCCCCTGTGCCAACTCCCAGCCCCCTAGCTCAAACTTTGCAAAAAAATCGATAAAATCGATAAAAGTAATCGATAATCCCGAAAACCAATATTGTATTCGGAATCCCCATGCTCGATTACCCCCCTGTGCGAACTCCCAGCCCCGTAGCTCAAACTTTGCAAAAAAATCGATAAAATCGATAAAAGTAATCGATAATCCTGAAAACCAATATTGTATTCGGAATCCCCATGCTCATTTACCCCCTGTGCCAACTCCCAGCCCCGTAGCTCAAATTTTGCAAAAAATCGATAAAATCGATATCGATCGATACGAAAAGTAGCCTATGACACCCGCCGGGGCCCGAAGTGTATGTGTGCCAAGTTTGGTCCGGATCGGTTCAGAAATGGAATTTTCTATTCGGAACATACGTACACACAGACAGACATATAGACAGACAGACAGACAGACACATACATACAAACAGACATTCAGCTTTATATATAAGACCAGTGCGTCACCTCTGCTTCGCAGAGGCTCGCACTGGCCCTATTTCTGTATGCCTTGCTCATTTTCGCATAATAATGGCATTGAAACTCACCGCGCTATGTAAGGCTATCATGAATGATTCGTAAACAACTACTCATCCCTAGAGGTTTCTCGTGTGAGATCGGTACTTTCGCCTAGATGAAATTTTCTCCGGAAGAGCAGATGCAAATTTGAGTAGGTTTTTTGGAATTATTATGGCTTGGTAGTTGCCATAAGGACAACAAACATCATGGGCTACATCTCTGTGCAAAAATCTTCTCAAATGATCAGGTGAAATCTTGGCAAAACGAACATTTACGCAACTAACTCTTTTTGGCGCCATTTTCGTAAAGTAGCCAACTTTGGTTCAGTTTTCTGGGCTGAAGTCCATGGCTTCCACATTAGCATGTCAAACATCCATGGCATCGCAAAAGTGGTGGTACAGGCTCAATTTTATTGGCCAAAAGCCAAGTGGATCCGATTGACGCGCATTTTTAGAGGGATCCACAAAACGGATCCGCTCGTGCTTTTGTACAGTGGACTCTCATGTTGGTAGCATGCGCTATGCAAAATTTGGGTTCAGGAGGTTGGCTGGAACACGTTCTACGAATTTCGTGACAGACAGACAAACTTACACACAGACACACAAAAACACGTAAACACCCTTAGCCCGTTATTATAAGTTATGATAAGATATATACGTGATAGAAAAGGGGGGAGAGGGGGTAAGGGATGGAGCTGAGCCGTGACGATAGCCAGCCGGCTCCGTAGTCGTCGTCGTCCTAGGAGAGATCCGACTCTCCTTTTTATAATGGACTCGGCCTCCACAACACCTGCTCCACGCAGGCTTGAGCGTGGGGAGTCATGGATGACAGATGGTCGCCCGACACTTGTAACTAATCAATAATCCTTAACACATAATCCTTAACATTCTTAAATTCAATTTAGCCCTATAGAAAATTTCGGCGGCAGCCACGCACCCTTTTTCTGAAATTTCGGAATCATGGACCCGCATAAATCTCAGGAGGCATACCAAAAGATTTTTGGAGTGCGTGGCTGACGTCATGCACCTTCAAAAATTTTGTGTCCGCCCTCCCCCGAATGGAAATTTGGGTGTGCCACTGCACTGTATGTAAAGGCTGCTGCATGACGAAGACGCAATTGCGATATTAGTTGAGCGACGTGAGTGCAACGCGCGCGTATCCTCACCGTTGTAGATAGATCCCTCACCTCATACGCTCTGCGGCTAATAAAGCCGCGTTCGCGCCCGAAGATATTGCGCCTTCGTCATGCAGCAGTCTATATACAACTATGTATGCTATGATTACTTGCCTATTCATACTCGCCTGCTTTTTAATTTCCTAAACTCTCCTGAGCTACTGCTAGACACAAGGGAAGGATGTTAAGTCGAAGTGGCTTTTTTGGATGGGATATATACCATATTGAAGAGTATAATATGTTGGCACCACATCTGCCTTTCTTATCTGCAAAACGTTTATAGACGAGGAGTTATGAGCCCTTATTGGAGCAAAAAATAGATTGTCAGAGTAGGGAAAAAATAGCCGTAATACTTTTTCTTTCTTTTTCTTTCTTTTAGCGGTGATAATCATCAGAGCACTTTATCCAAAAAATACTCTGAAATAAAAAATATCACACTCGTTTGCATTATTGAGAGCTAATAAGACATTAGCAACTTTTATCCAAAATGCACATCCATTTTTTCGCTCCACAAAACGCTCGTAACTTTTTGCCCATAATCCTTCTGCAGAGAAGGACAGGGTCAAGCAAGGGATGTGGCACACGATCGCTGGTTACGATCCCCCCCCTGATTGCTGTCTTAATAAGACCCCCCCCCCCCCCCCTAAGGCTGCGTTCACACTGATCCCGAAGTTCGGGAACAGTTTCAGCACAGCGCCCAGTCCGAGCGCTGTGCTGGAACTGTTCTCGAACTTCGGGATCAGTATGAACGCAGCCTAAATTATATACCTAAGATAACATTACCTGAAGGCCCTCTCAAACATAATGGGCAACATATCCATAATGAGCATGTCAATTAACCCCTGTAGGCAAAGTTGGAGCGAATTATGAAGATTCAAGATACTAGGCTACTCAAGTGAAATGGTCATTTTCCAACATGATTAACTTTGTTTCAAAGGTGAAATAGCCATCCGTTTTTACAGACAAGACAAAGCACTACTTCTTCTTTGTTTACCTCAGAAATCCCGCTTCAAAAGACCCCAACCAAAATCTTTTTCCCATTTTTCGCTTTCATTATGCTTTCAACAGATATCACTCAGAGCTAAGACGAATCAGGCTTAAAACAATCCTATGGAATCACGGGGTTTAGGCTATCGATTCAAATAAATAATGTTCGCTAAAACTGTTTTCTTATATAGTTAATGGGGTGTGGCACACCCTTAAAAGCTGTGGCCGCCACAGCTTTTTAGGAGCTGTGCCACACTCCCTTAACTATGTCATAAAAACATTTTTAGCAAACCGTATTTATAGATAGCCTAGATCTCCTAGTTTTCACGGGAGTGTTTTGAGCCTAACTCGTTTTCTTTGCTTTGAGTAATAGTTGGTGAAAGCACAGCCATCAAAAGCGGAAAATGGGAAAAATTAGATTTTGGTTGGCTTCTATTTCCACAGTTTAGAGGTTTTTTGAAGCGGGATTTCTGAGATGGACAAAGAAGGAGTAGTGCTTTGTCGTGAGTGCAAAGATCGGTAGCTAATTCACCTTTGAAACAAGGTTAATCATGTTGGAAAATGACCATTTCACTTGAGTAGCTTAGTATCTTGAATCATAATTCGAAACTTTGTCTACAGGGGTTAACACGTTTCGGACCGCGAAATCGCGCGCGGCGAAAAAGAGTGTTCTTTCAACCGTTAGCCAACAAAGGGATCTTATTTTGAAGATTGTGTGCTACATCTGTAATGACCACGTCGGATAACCTCCATACCCAAAGTTCTGAGTGAATTCGAAGTGTTTGAATTTTGCCACTTGAGAAGGACTTCTGTGCTTTCCTGAAAGATAGGAACAAGAGCTCAGTTTCTAATAGTATCCAAAAGTATCCATGTTGTGGACGGTAAACATCAGTATTGAAACTAAGGTTTTTCTCTGTGACACTGAAGCAAAGGAATGTTGCGACGTCGCACGCGTCGTTCGCATTGCCGCACTTCGTTGCAACTGTTGGTCGATTTGTGCTTATATCTCCTAAACAGATATCGGCGGCACAACTCTACAGAGTCATTTAAAAGGTAGAAGGTTATGCCTTTGACTTGATAACTTTGGACTAAAAGAAAACCTCCTGTAAACGTCAAGAGGATCCTCCAAAACAGGGTGCTGCACCATGTGCAGCACCGGTCCGAAACGTGTTAATTGACATGGTCATTGTGGATATGTTGCCCATTATGTTTGAGAGGGCCTTCAGGTAATGCTATCTTAGGTATATACTTCAGGGGGGGGGGCGTCTTATTAAGACAGCAATCAGGGGGGTGTCGTAACCAGCGATTGTGTGCCACACCCCTTGCTTGACCCTGGTTGCGCCTCGACGCAGTTCAAACGACAAAAGTAGGCATGGTCTTCAGACTAGCAAATGATTTGAAATCCCCTTTCAGACCTCCGAAGAAGACGATATTTGTCGAAACGTGAAGTCAATAAACATCCACCATAACGACCTGATTGGCAGAACAGCACTACACATTCGATACATCATGCCAAGGTTACAAAATGAGAGTAAGTGGAAATTCAAGCAATTCTATACAGTGCATGGCATCGGCAGTAACACTCGAGATGTGCACTCTTGTATGCCAGTACAACTAAAAAGAACCTCGCACGTACGAGTTGATGTCTCGGCAACTGAAGGAGGAGCTAGGAAGGGACGGAGCTACCGCCAACCTCAGAATTGGCTCTACTTGGAAAAAGCTTCCAAGTCCCGCACGTAAGGTCTTCCGGTTCTGCCTCACACAAGAATGCTTAGGATTCTTTTTGTAATGATTATGATACGACCACATATTATGCACCCTACGTGTGTCCTTCTGAATTTGCAAATTCGGTTTCTTCGCTACGAGTTTGCAGTGTTGTAGCGCAAAAATCTTGTAGTATTATTGCGCAAGTCCTCCTTAGTATTATTAGACACACTTTTCGTTGCGTCTGTGATAAGTAACAAACTTGCGAGCTCAAAAATCCGACAAGGGAAGCTTGTTTAGACGAAGTGGTTTTTCTAATTAAGATGTATACCATTAAAGGGCATAAAATGTTGATCTCAAAACTGCCTTCCTTATCTGCAGAACGTTTATGTTTGAGGAGTTATGAGCGCTTTTTGGAGCTAAAAATTGACGGTGCATTTTGGATAAAATGAGTTGCTAAATTACTACCTTCAAATAATGCAACCAAGTGTTTATCTGTTTAGTTTTTATTTTAGAGCACTTTTAGAAAAAATGGCTCTGATGACTATCACTGCTCTATTGAAGAGCTAGAAGATGTATTACGGCTATTTTTGTTCTAACTGCACATACAATTTTTTTAACCAATTAGCGCTAACAACTTCTCGTTCATAAACGTTCTGCAGATAAGGAAGGCAGATTTGGAACCAGTACTTTAGCCCTTCATTATGGTGTAAACCCCGTCTAAAAAAGGCACTTTGAGTAAACATGCACTCTTTGTAAGTTATTGAATTTTTGGATCGCATCTAAATTTGCAAAGTCGCATTTAGATTTTGAAGCTCGCTGCTTCTTATCGCCTGTAATTCAACTGTTCCCTTCGGAGAGGCGCTAAGGGTGGTGGTATCAGCAGAAAATCTTTGTATACTGAAGAGAAATGCGTTACCAGCAATAAACATCCTATTCGCTGAAAAGAAGGTAGTGCACAGACTTGGAACGATCCCAAAACCCTAACTTTAGTCCAAAGTTTCGTGTTTCTCGCCTTTCATTTACATGGTTTTTCATGCTGATGATTAACTCGTGGAGTAAAAAGGCCGAAGAATGCAAAGAGTCAAAGGTGCATTAAGGCTCGTGTTTTTTGGAAAAAAACGACGCAAAGTAGCCCGACTCATGTGGCATGACCGCAGCGTGGCCATATCTCGCTTCAAATAGGACGAATTCCTGATTGAAGGGCATCATTCGACCCAGCTCGGCGCGGCGCATCTTCTGATATATAGACGTGCCCGTTTGGACACAGCAGATGGCACATACCATGAATCGTTTCAGATCTTTTCTTACGGTAGGTTAGTCATTGTGCTTATTCATTGCACTCACTGAGCACTGTATTGTAGGCATAAAGTAATGTCCTTGGATTAAGAATACGTTTACCCTGAAGCGAGATATGACCACGCTGCGGTCATGCCACATAAATCGGGCGAATTCCCGTCGTATTTCAAAAAATACGAGCGATATTGTATGGTAAACAAATGTTTGAGAAACAACGAATGTGATGAAACGAGAAGACGTAATCTATTACATAATTTCCGCTATACTATTTCTTCTTCTTAAGAGTTTAAAAAGCTTTCGAAAAATTTTATGTTCAAGGCATGTTGATGGTGCAGAGGTCCACCCATCAGCACTGTCAGATCTGCGGCTACGCAAAACACCCACTTCATGGGTGGGAGTACGTTCTATGGACATTTTTGTCAATGAATCCAGGTGATGAGCGAGAGAACGGACGATGTGGTAAATGGAGGACCACGTTGGCGCAAAATCGCATTTTGACATAAAAGTCTTTTTTGAAGAATGTCACAAATTATTTGCAGTCCCTCTGTATCAAGTTCCACACAATGCACACGGAAAGAAAGATTTTCGACACATTTAAAAATTTTTGACATAATTTTCACCCCTCCTTGACATTCTAGCGCACCACAGTGCTGCCATAAAAGAGACAGTGCTAATATACATTCCATAAAAACTTTAGGAGAGGGAAAACAAAGGGGACCAAAGGAAAAAAGCAAATTTTGCGAAAATTTCGGAAAAGGAAGGAAATACACTTCTCTAGTATCATGGTGAGTAAGCCTTCTTCTTGTTTTCGCGCTGCTTTGTCATTACCAAACTTCACGATTCTAAGCCCAAATGCCTTGTTCAATTTTTCTTTAACATTGTTCGTATTGACAAAGTATTCTGTGCCAAACAGTTCTGTTAGGTGATCTTTATTAATCAAATCGAGACCTAAGGTTTCGACGTCTTCGTCTTCCTCAGAGGCCTGGAACTGGCTCAGAGTGTCATCTGCAGCTCCACGTCATCAAACATTCTTCCTATTCCCTGACTTCCCTATTGTAAAAACGTTAGGGCGGAAGACGAACATACCGACAGATCACCACTATGCGAGTTTCCACACCGGAAATGATGGTGGCGGCGGAAGAATGAACTATATCATATATGAGCTTCGGATGTCATCTACACAGATCGCATAACGATATGAAGGGAAGGAAGTCAGAGATATTGACAGGCACTCATTTCTGTTGTTCATAGCTGGATTTTTCGCTGAAATCCAGAACTCCTTTAACGCTTTCTAGCTGAGGTTTACTTTTCGTAGGTCAAGATTTTACATCTGATATTGAAACCATCTCTACCATGCGCTTCATTCCTATGCCTGCCCAGAGGTGATAACTGAGTTTTACATCTTTTATCTGTCATGTATTCGCTTATGCGAGTGCCTAATGATCTTCCTGTTTCTTCAATGTAGAGTGCATTACAGCTAAGACATTCAATTTGATATATCACTCCCACTTTAGCATAATCGTTCATTTTACCGTGCGGGCATACTACGCAGCATTGATTCAACATACAGTATCGATCTTACAATCTATGTCGAGCTAACTGCTTTTGATGTTGTCGTTCATGGACAGCAAAATTTGCAATTGTGCGCGTTGTATGCATTTTCGAAAAGCCGCATTAACAATATCAGAGATAAACGGGAGGCACAATGGAAGTTTATTATCTTTATGAACGTTGTTACCGATTCTGAGATGTCGACTGTGTGGTAAAGAATGGTACCATTGTTGCAAGCAATCTGTGACGCTAAATCTCGTGACTCGCAACGTTCTTTTTCGAAGGAATCGGAACATTAGCTTCGATTGGATTGCTAAAGATTACCTAACAAACCTGTTTGGCACAGAATACTTTGTCAATACGAACAATACCCAGATCCAAAGAAAGTGGAACTTTGGAGTTTTTCCTCAAGATCCCAATTTTAAGCGTTCGCGGCATTTGTTCGCGATTTAGAGCGTCTCTGTTCAGACATTGTTTTACAGAAACTGTTCCATGGAGCACAATTTAGCACTACCGACTAGCTCGTTCTTTGAATTATACTCGTACTATACACGATTTAAAGGTTTCACATTTTGACTTTGTGCAGTCAATATTTATATCTCTTCGGTTTCGTCTTTTTTTCAGTCACGCATGTCAAGCGGATTATTGAAAGCATGAAAGATAATACACGAAGAGAATTTTCAATCTTCATCACTTTTCAACTTATCGCATATCTTAGACAACCATTCAATAGGTATTTTCTCTCCATTTATGACGCTCTTCGCAGTGCTTGCATCCAGAATGGCTATTTTTTCTGAGGCAAGGAACTTGTTTGTATCGCTGGCCATTTCTTGAGAAAATGCTTTGCTAAAAGATGTTAAACCATCTAAGTGTGCTAATGAGCTGAAACAAAAGGACAAACCTGCAGTCTCTTATAACCCCAGTTAGAAATCCATGCTTACTAGCATCGGAAAGGGTGTGGCGAACACAGATATCGTACGCTAATCCACAACAGAGGACTGCTGTGATGTTGTTTGATTTCAGCAATTTTTCTAGTTCGTTTCTGTAAACAAAGTTTGAGAATAGATAATCTTTATATTGACACTTGCCATTTCAGATATGACCTAATGATATTTGGAAGATTTTTCTTTACAAATCTTGTGCATGTATGATAGAGGTTCACGTGATCAGCCCTAAGCCATTCGATCTGATTTTTTATGATGGTTCAGTTGGATTTTGGATCGCCCTCTTATCTGCGTTCTTGTTCTGATTTTTTATTCACACATGGTGTCCTATTGTTACCAAATTTATGGCCATGGATACAGCTCACAGTTGCTTTCCGTCGTTGTCAGCAAAAGCAGAATATGAGTCAACATGGGTCTCCTCTCCTTTCCTTATAAGAAAAACATTGCTCCCCGGAAGAACGAGATCACTATGCAGCTGTGCGCCCCAAGAATTCTCCACGCAGTGAGAAGGATAGAGAACCTGCAAGGAGATTTTAGAAAATCACAGAAGCAACTTCCCGTTTTTGCATGTCCGTAATCGTATACTTCAGTTGCGGACGGACAATTGAACCAATAAAAACCAGCCTGCTTCAGCGACGGAGTCTCGAACTGTACCGCATCAAATGCTTTCAATTCTTTATCGTGGTGACCATTCTCCAGCATTCTATCCGTGTCTTTGGCCCTTTCAACAAACGATATGTGATTTTTTGGGTGCCAGTCCTCAATGTGAATAGTTGAGGCAAACAAACATACAGCAATAGGAATGAGACCAAATGCTCCTCAGGTTTCGTGGACTTTACCTGTGTGTATACAACCATGTCGAGACTTTCCTCATTAGCAAGATCGTTAATAATCGGAATTGCATCTAAAGGGTCTTCTCCAGCGCTACCTTCCTGCAAACATCTTGTTCAACATTTTTCTCTTCCCTTTGCCACTGTCATAGCAATATTTGCTATTTAAAGAATTTATGGCAACTGAGGATCAGGCAAAATCCCAATTAATCCAAGTCATGAATAAAAAGTGGAATTTCAGAGATGTGTCCTCCTCCAGAACCTTTTTTGCATATATTACCTATGGAAAAGCAATTTTATAATTTTTTGCCTTTGTCTTCTCATGCTCGAGATTAGAGAAAAGCTTACCTTTACACTCAATGATCCAGATATAAAATCATTTTGGAAATCGACCACTATTAGAGCTATTCTTGTATTTGCAACGGCTTCAAAAATTTTCGTTTGTGCTTCTGTCACATTGCTGTCCTGTAAATGCACGATCAAGCTTAAAGTAATCGGATTCTCCCTTATCTGGACGTTTTTCAAACGAAAAAAGATTGCTTGTTTCTTGTGCAAGATTTGATTACAACATAGGAAGGAGCACTTCCTGACATGTGTCAGAAAATTTGACATGTCATCTATTCAACAGGTTTTACCAAGATCTTGTTTAGCCTAACTATCAATCTAAGTTCAATTTGTTTCAATAAATGACCCATTTATATTCAAAAGTTTCAGAAATGACATCGTCTGTTCACAGAGACACAGCAAAACAGAGAAGTGGGCCTTTTTTTCATTGTCCAAGCCGCGAAGCGGAGACAGGTACATGTCATAATCTACATATTCTTTCCTGGTTAAGTTCGCATGACAAAAACAATTCGAAGAGGAGGTAGTTTTGACTCATTGATGAAAGCGACAATGATGTTATAATAAACATTTAGATTGCTTTGATTTTATGAAAACGTTGAACAACTTTTGAGTCATTTCAAATGCTCTCGTACTCATCAGAAATGTTTTTAGAAAAACATGTAAAATTCTTCAAACGTGTTAATTTCATCCTGTCAGGCGGTAGGGAGACAGTCTTCATAGGGTCTAATTTCTAGGCTAGAGAATGTATCATCCTAATTCATGAGAAAATTTTGGAAAAAATCGGTCCTTATAACGGAAAAGCACCAAATATTCTTATCTTGAAAGAAGATTTTATTCAACTTTGCTACCAGCTTACGTCTCAAATTTTGCGGTTGTCTGCCATACTGTACTAAATTTTGGTAGTAATTTTATGTCCAAAATATAGTGCGATACATTAGTATTCAGAATTTTTTAAAAATTTCACTCGCACAAAGCTTATTTAGGCGCCTTCAAGGATTCCGTCGCACTATCAAGTAGAATAGCTAACTTGGTGTTCTTCTTATAGAAATCTAATTCTCAAATTGGGTGAAGGTGCATTATTATTTTGTTGGCTTTTGTTTTTATTTTATATTAAACTGACCTTATCCATAGTTTCGATAGCTCTTTTAACTTTGTGAGGCCTGCGTAAATCGACACATTTCGAATATTCAGTATCAGTATTTGCATCTCGTGCTTCGCATTGTGGAGCTACCATTACCAGGTCTAAATATATGATCAGTTCACAAGCAGTCTTCAAAATGGGAGATTATGTAGCAGACTTTTACGCGTAGAGATCCTGTAATCAAAGATCCCACATTTGATTTGTCTAGAACCTGTTACTATGCAGGTAATTGAATCATGCAATTCTCCGCTAATGGAGTTAATCTCTATGCGTTATGCGGTGAAAAACCAAAGATGCCGCAGTACATTTACGAGCAAAGATTCCAAAAATAAGCATGGTATGCTCTGTTTTCCTGCAATAGTCATACTGCTAGTGCAAAGTCATGTTTCTTGGCATAGATATACAAGTTGAGTTGTACAAGTTCTATCAAAATATAAAGGCGTTTTGCTTGGTCATAGATCGTGCTATTAAGATACTCCAATTAACTTTCAGATTCTCGGAATCCAGTACAACTCTTGAATTCAGCGCCAGTCTCTGTTATGCTGTTTACTGCTGTCGCTTAGCAAGCATAGATGCATGGAAACATCAAAGTCTGGGTAAAATCCCACAATGGCATATTTTCTGAGGTAGAATTTCATAGCAGTCCGCAGAAAACTCGAGCTCGCGCCTCACTCAAAATTGTTTTAAAGTGATCGAGATTTGCAAAAAGTCTGTTGCTTTAGAATGATGGCATTTGACACAAGAGCTTGCAGAAACATTGAGAAAATAAAGTTCGACGGAAGGTTCAATTTTGTAAGACATAAAATTCCAAGATCATCAATGAACGTCGCGATAGTGATTATTCAATGGCCACTATGACTAGATACAAGCGTTTATGCTATTTAGAAATTCTGATAACACTTTGAGCGCACCGTTCCAAACTTTATGTGAACATATAGAGCGGAATATACGCTTTTAACAAACATACAATGTTTAAATACAATGTTGATGAGTAAATGCTGATAGTGACTGATTCACAGTAGTGGATGAAAGCTGTGATGTGCCAATTTGAGACTATTTTGTAGCAAACGAAAAGGTTCTTTGGTTACGACTGTAGCTGCATAACAAGTACTCAAGTAATTCTCCATACTGAGAATGAACGGTAACACCCGGTAGACACCTGATAAATTTCATTTTATTTCATTTTATTTCATCTATTCATACAATGATGCGCCAAACGAACGTGTTAGCTCAACAAGTTTGTCTTACTATAAAATAAATGATGAGAAATAATAAGGGCCAGTTTCTCGAAAAATCAAACTATTAGGTCGTTCCGAAAGTAATGTCGCTTTTTTCGAATGAACGCCACTACTCGTGGAATCAACATTTTCAAGAGATCTTAGAAGCATTCGATGCAGCATCTCATCCTCTTTCTAATGGTTCTAATTTCACTGCATAATGTTAAATGAGTTCTCGAAAAATTACCAAAATCTGCGACACGTGCTTTTTGCCATGGTCAAGTTCGGCTATTTTTCTAAATTTTTGTACCTAATTTCAAAAGAAGAGCAAGTGACAGGTTGATAGAGCTAACTCTATAGGACATAGAGTAATTTTCTTATTTCCTTAGCTTGCTTCTTAAAGTTTCTGGAGTCAATTTTTCAGTTCCATCAAATTCCATATATGGTCAACTCAAACCTCACAGAACAATGACCGGCAAGCAACTCGGGTGTCATTCGACGCAGCTTTTTCTCCTCTTTCTACCACTTGTTTTTGTTTCTGATTCAACACGTTTTCCGGGTAAAATTATTATAATTCAACTTTTCCAGGGCGCCCCAGGCTGTACCCGAAATTTCCGAAAGTTGCTAATCTGAAGCGATGAATGCTCATATGCTTTGTAAAATTAGTGTTAAACCATAATCTATCTTTGTAAGTTTCAGAATCCGAAAGTTTATTGGTGTTTGATGCATACGTGTTTGAGACAAGCCTGCAAAAATTCGGTGACTTCATTGAAAAATCTCTACAAAACTTATGACGAGATACGGAAAGCAGAAAAAATGGTACTGTTTTCTATAGGGTTTGCTCTATCCATCCATTACTTGGACTCCTTTCGGGAGTTATTACAAAAGGTTAGAAAAATTGTGAAACTTGACCTTCCCAAAAAGCATGGGTTGGAGATTTTAGTAATTTTTCAAACGCCCATTGAGTATTCTGCATTGAAGTTATAGCCATTAGAAAGAGGATGAAATGATGCATCGAATGCTATCAAGATCTTATAGAAACCTTGCTTCCATGAAATGTAGCGTTCACTTGAAAAAAGCGACATTACTTTCGGAACGACCTAATATATAAAAGAGAAACTGCAGCCTGCGCTCAATAGGTTTATAGATGTAAGTATGATGAGGAAGGATGGACGGTCATGCAGCTATGATGTGAATAACCTTTGAGTTATCACTCTCAAGCGAAAAGAAAGACACCTGAGCTATACTACTACTACACCGTTACCTACACATAAAGACACCAAATTTGAGTTCAATATTTCATGATTCTGGAAACGTGCAAATCGCATACAGAGGGTACAATACATGAATTAATTTTTCCCCATCTCTCCTGTTGATGTCACGGTTCATTTCTATCTAAATACTTTTTGAGACGTTGCCTTAGGCTACATGAGGGTGATGAGTGATCAGATTACCAAATTAATGAGAAAAAAGTTGGATGAAGTCTATAACAAATGGATTTCTTCACTGAGTATATCAGAAATCGTGCGTTTTTATGGGCAGTTAGATAACTAGTAAACAAACGTAAAAGCTGTCACGTTGCTTCATAGCGCTTGCGCAAAACATATGCTGCAGGGAACAAACAAATGCTAGCTTGTAAACCATAAGCATTCACTTGAGGTTAATTTTTGGACCTTTCCTTTTATCACGCATCGGAGCGTGAGCAATCGCCTTTTTACGATCATTGTTAGTCGCAGAAGTCGCAGAGTTTACAAGAACATTTTTGAAATCACGGAAAGTCTGGAAAAAATCAGAGTTTCATGCCAAGATAAAAACGACATCTTCAATTCTATCAACATCATTGTAATGAGAAACAGATTAATCTAGAACAATTTATTAGTCTGTTTGAGCAAAAAAAACTCATCTAAAAGACCTTGCTACCAACAGAGCTTAAAAAAATTAGTTGCTGCGTGCATAGGCATTTCTAGTATGATCGTCGTCTTAGCTTACGTCCGCGATGTCTGGAGCAAACATCATGTTTGCTGAGCCATGTGCGGTGTTTACGCTGGCTGCTGTAGAAGAGAAAGAGGAGGCGGACGAAAACACGTCGAAATTGTAGAATCAGACAAGTTCGAGGACATTTCTTCGAATAATCACTATCTACTATTTATGAGTTTGCAGAACACACACACATCACGGTTAGAAAAATATATTGTTGGAATGTGTCTGTGGAGATAAGACTTGGCAACATAGCTCAAGAATGCAACTATTCGCACGTGCGTGTCGAAGGCTCCGGATTAGCACAAAACACAAAATTTTGCACCTTACTTACAATATTATGGCTTTAGCATAAATTCCTGAAGGGAGAGGTGAAGGTACTACTTACTCGGGGTTTCCTTTTGTAGTTTGAATATATTGGGAGACTTAGGCAACCCTTTTGGCAATCAAGTCCTTCGTATAAGTGTTGCGTTGTAGCCATTATCAGTGCTGAATAGCTGAAAAAACAAATCATTTGCGTTGACTATCTTGACCCGAGAACCACTGAACTGACGAAAGTTCTTCAGTAAGTGACATAATTTTTCGACTTTCCGAATTATGAGGTCTAAATTAACGGTTTAGTATGTGTATAGAAGTAAAAGGAGTTTTATGCTTTACGATAACAAGACAAGGCAACTTCTGTAAAGCCTTCGAGTACAAGAGTGCTTTGAATTAAATTTTGAAACTGGAATTGGTAAAAAATACTGGAGCCGGCTAGCTAGCACAACCATCTGTGAAGATTTCTTATTTAGCAGTAGTCCATACATTGTGGCAGACTTAGCTGAAAAAATACAAAACGAGAAGTTGGTCAACATCACTCAACAGGGAAATTCACCGCTTTTCTTCTGCAGGAACTCAGCTAGCGAGAGATTTGTGTTAGTGCTTATCTGGAACATAACGTTTTTCAGACGAGATTAAGGCCTGCTACAGTATGTGTGGGATCCTGCTACGCAAGAGATTTTTACACGTACCATAGAGCTGACTAATACTGGCACTTCAGATTTTTAAGGCTAAATCTGCGAGATCCGAGGTGCCACCTTCAAAACGTTAAATCATCCTCTGATTCGCAAATTACAAAATAAGATCTGATTATGAGTTAGAAAAATTGGGTATTCTTCAGAACCTTCACTCCAATCTTACATTAGTGTTTTCTTTTGGAATTCGACGCTAGAGGCATTATGGAGGGAGGCAAACCGCACACAGCGCTAAGGTTTCGAATATACCTTGCGCGATTTTTCCAAAATCGCTGCTATACGCGATGGCAATTTAAAGATGTCCTAAGTGCGTAGGCGCATGGCTTTTGTAAGCTTATGCGAGCATACCAAGTTTTGCTTTTAGGGTATGTGCCTACGGAAGATTATGAACAATCGTAGCAATTAGGAGTCGCGCGGCGACGAGGTATGCGGATCCCTGACGTTTGGATGCAGCACTCAAGGATTGATGAAATTTCTAATACGTTCACCAAAGGTTTTTTGAATACAAACAAAAAATATGATTGAACGCATTGTCCTTACAAGGTGGGGTTTTTGGGATTTCGGTGTCATGCGAGAATGGACCTCTCGGAAATGCCATCGCTCAAGTGCGAGGCCATAGAGTTTGACCAGAACCAAGAAATATGATCGGAAAGCTGGCAAATTAACGCCCTGGGGCGGGGCTCTCCAAATGTTGAAATTCCTGTTCTGCGGCAGAGGCTGAGTTCACTATGATCCGTAAGTTCCGACAGTTACAGCACAGCGCTCGAATTGTGCGCTGTGCTGGAACTGTTCCAGAACTAACGGATCAGTACGAACCCAGCCCGAGTACGCATGCTGCCACAATTGAATTTTTAAGGTCCTGCAGCTTTGCGTCCCAGCCTTGGCGGGAACCGTCCTATTTCGAATCGTAAGGCTTTTGAAAACGGATGTTCACGCCGTTTTCGCGCTTTCTAATGTGGATTTTGGGATTCAGCATTGCGGATCACCCCAGTTAAATGAAGTTTCTAGACATCGAGTTCTTGCCCGGAACTGCATTTGAGTCGCTGTATGCACCTCCTCGCACTATGGTCTTCTGCCTCAGTTTGACCTGTTGACAGTACGTGCGGAGTAGTTGTAGAGCAGTGTATCTAGCGGAGTGTCTTAAGCTTCGAAGGAGTTTGACGTTTGTGGCCTTCGAATTCTGCGGATGCCCCAAGATCGCCCTAAGGCTTTGGCCATACTTTGCCCGTGTTGCCGATGTTTTCAGTGTTGCCAGTGTTGAAAGTGTTGAAAGTGTTGCCGGTGTTGAAAGTGTTGCCAGTGTTGAAAGTGTTGAAAGTGTTGAATGGAGATCATCAGTCTAGCAGTTTCATTCTTTCTCGAACTATCTCACCGGCTGGTGAATACGTTGGAAATGGATTTGGGGAATGAGAAATGAAATTGAAATGAGATGGGGAAGATTTTCGCATGCAAAAGATCCTCAAACAAACTTTTTGGAAAGTGGACGGCTTGTCTGGAATAGGCAATCTCCAATATTTGAGAAAGCTGACTTCTGAGTAGTAATGTGTTTTAGTTCGAATCCTGCCGCATTTGCAATTAGTGAGTAAAGGACCTAAGTGAGGTCTGCAGCGTTTTCAAATATTGGAGAATGCCTATTTCAGACAAGCCGTCCACTTTCCAAAAAGTTTGTTAGAGGATCTTTTGCATGCGAAAATCTCCCATCTCATTTCAATTTTATTTCTCATTCCCCAATTCCATTTCCAACGTATTCACCAGCCGGTGAGATCGTTCGAGAAAGAATGAAACTGCTAGAATGATGATCTCCGTTCAACGGCTTTGGCCATACTTTGCCCGTGTTGCCGATGTTTCCAGTGTTGCCAGTGTTGAAAGTGTTGCCGGTGTTGAAAGTGTTGAAAGTGTTGAAAGTGTTGAAAGCGTTACCGGTGTTGAAAGTGTTGCCAGTGTTGAAAGTGTTGAAAGTGTTGCCAGTGTTGAAAGTGTTGAACGGAGATCATCAGTCTAGCAGTTTCATTCTTTCTCGAACGATCTCACCGGCTGGTGAATACGTTGGAAATGGAATTGGGGAATGAGAAATGAAACTGAAATGAGATGGGGAATGTTTTCGCATGCAAAAGATCCTCAAACAAACTTTTTGGAAAGTGGACGGCTTGTCTGGAATAGGCAATCTCTAATATTTGAAAACGCTGCAGACCTCACTTAGGTCCTTTACTCACTAATCGCAAGCGATGCAGGATTCGAATTAAAACACATTACTACTCAGACGTCAGCTTTCTCAAATATTGGAGATTGCCTATTCCAGACAAGCCGTCCACTTTTCGCATGCGAAAACATTCCCCATCTCATTTCAGTTTCATTTCTCATTCCCCAACTCCATTTCCAACGTATTCACCAGCCGGTGAGATCGTTCGAGAAAGAATGAAACTGCTAGACTGATGATCTGCATTCAACACTTCCAACACCGGCAACACTTTCAACACTTTCAACACTGGCAACACTTTCAACACCGGTAACACTTTCAACACTTTCAACATCGCCAACACTTTCAACACTCTCAACACTGGCAACACTGGAAACATCGGCAACACGGGCGAAGTATGGCCAAAGCCAACACTTTCAACATTGGCAACACTTTCAACACCGGTAACACTTTCAACACTTTTAACACTGGCAACACTGGAAACATCGGCAACACGGGCAAAGTATGGCCAAAGCCTAAGGGCAAGCGTATGGGCGTGAGACTGTTCCTACTTGGGAAAAATTCAATCATTCGATGAGTAAAGTTCGTGCAAATCGGATCCCATCTGCGTAGGGTCCACTTGACCGATGTCAGGTATTCGGGCGCCATTTGGATTGAGAAAACGACATGTTTGGGACAACTCGCCATAAAGACTGCCTCATACTCTGCACATACAACGCTTAGGGTTGTTTCAGACTGCCGCACTGACTGCTGCAGACTGCAGCTGACTGCACTGACTGCAGCAGACTGCAGCAGACTGCAGCTGACTGCAGCTGACCGCACTGACCGCACCGGTCGCAGCCTCTTTTCTTAAAAGAAAACAACCGCGATTACCAAAACAGCGTGATTGACGCATAAGAAGATCATAAGTTCCATTAGAATTCTTCTCAATCAAATTTTGGCGATAGTTTTCTTTGGTATGTTTGTATTTGTTCTAATTCCTCCTATCATTACATATACTTGTTTTGTAACATTCTAAACCGTGTTGTCTTTTGCTTTTACGTATATATTGTTGTTGTTTGTTTAAACCACAACTATTTATCCTCTCCGCCTGGATGCTACAGCCGCTGCGGTCGTTGCGGTCAGTGCGGTCAGCTGCAGTCTGCTGCGGTCAGTGCAGTCAGCTCAGTCTGCTGCAGTCTGCTGCGGTCAGTGCAGACTGCTGCAGTCAGTGCGGCAGTATGAAACAACCCTTAGACAGTCTCCACAAATGCCCTCAGCTGGCCATCTTTAGGTCCCGGGCAGACTTCACGCGATTTGATCGTCGCGACTGAACGCGAGGAGACAACTGTTACAGCATCATTCCATGCTGAACAACTTTCATTCGGTTGTGATACTTTTCCAGCCCGAAATTTTTGAATGTGAAATGAAAATGAATGGAAATCTTGGCGATTAGATCGCGACTACTAAGTCGCGTGAAGTCTGACCGGGGCCTTAGTCTACATCCTCCATGTCCGAACCATTCCATCTACTGTTACTCCCCAGCACCATCAGCGATGTGATGAACTGCATGACTCTTAACAAAACAAGGAGAGAAGGTCGGTAACGAGATTCCTGAGATTCCTGCTAGAGGTTTATTGTGGGGAACTCCGACGCGAGAAGGAACGCCACTAGAGGAGGTAGGGAAGAAAGTTTCAAGGATTTCAGAATGATGACAAAACTTCTCACTGGACTTCTCGACTCCGCAAGTTTATCTGCATCAAGAGGAAAATGCCGGAGGACATGGGAACCCCACCAGGAAGACTTACGCGTAGATCATTCACATTCTCAGCAACCAAGATGTAATCTGTTGATATTCTAGTAGTTCAGTCCATCCACAATAACTCCGATCACTGCACCCTGCGAAAGTACATTCCAATCGTAAGCTGGAAAAGAATATCTGCCAACGTCACAAGGAAAGAAGAAAGTTGTTCATGTCGGTCACAGGCTGCAAAAGGCTCCTTTTACAAATGCGAGCCCAAGAAGTGTGCACCTCAAAGACCTCTGGGAAACAACTTCGAGGCGCACCACAAAGACCGCCAAGTATTTAGTCAGAAAAAGGAGGAGGGAGGATATGCTGCCTTGAGCCGTTTGATAGCGGATAGCTGCAAGACGGCTGTGGAAGTACAGGACGTTGAAATTACTAGAAGCAACCAAAGGAAGACGAAGTCTTGAAAATGTTTGAGTGACCTCTGCAAATATCCGTACCGTTGGCAGCAGTAAACAAAGTCAGGCTTCGACTCCCCACATTGTAAACTGGAATCTGACGCGAAGAATTCCTACACCGACCTCTCCCGCTCATCAATTGTCTCTCCTGCAAATGGGAGGATCCTCGAACTACCACCCATTATACCTGTCGAGTGTGCCAAAGGCTTTTTATGGAGATTAGCTTTGCCCGCATATTGAGGATACAGGATGGCCCAACCCCAGAAAAGCAGCTGTTTGGACCACATCCAGACGGTTTTGAAAGTTATAGATGTTACCACGACTGCCTTCCTCTCGTCTCAACTTTTCAATTACGAGAAAATCTTTGACTGCTTCGAAACAACGCAGTCCTGTACTGCTACAAGGACTGTACGAACATCACAGCTAGAACCTGGATTCATTGAGGCGGTTCGACAAGGCGAAACGGTCTCGCCGAAGCTATTCACTGCAGCTTTTTGCAGAAGGTAAGGAAATTGAATGGAATGGGAAAGGCATACGGACATTCTGTCAAGTCTTCGTTTTGTGAACGACATCATTCTCCTTTCGAACAGCATCGCTGAAGCAGGGACGATGCCGAAGTTAACGAAGTAGGAAAGTAGATAGATCAGAGTGCGACTGAATCGAAAGAGGGCTCAATCTCTAAGGAACACTCCTTATTGAGGATACCAAATAAGCACTAGATAGAAGATATGATCGGTTTTCAGATTCGTATGGAGTTGAGTTGCGAACTTTCCCTCATGATCAGGATGAACTTGCTGAAGCCTCACGTTATAGCATTGCTTTTCGTACTCTCACGCCATCAAAAACCGCCACGCTTCGAGTTGGAACGACTCCACCTCCACACAAATGTGGGAGCAAATGATACTTCCGCCACAAAACATCTTCTTACGTACAGAACGTCCGATGAATGGAGAACCATCGGATTATGCAAAGTCACAGACCGGATCAAGCCTCGAGCCTGTTGTGTCGCCGGCGAATATGCAACAAGATTAGTATACCAGCTTTAAAAGTGCTACTTTTCTGTTAAAATGGTAAAGGATTACTGGAGGCAGCCAATATGAACGGTAGTACGTGCCAACCATATGTGTTGCATAGGTCATATATTTCCAAAGTTCTTTTTACGCTGTGATGATATCTAGGAATTCGGGAAAAACGCTGGGAGGTCAGTATGCCCTAACTGTTACCGTACCACACCAGTTTCGATCCAATGAAGAATATATCGCATCAAAAAATAAGACTTTATGCGTGGCATATTGACAAATGCTTGAGTACAGTGTGCTCATTGCCAGCTATCGTTCATCTTGGCATACACTCAGGATTACACTGCCTCTCCTAAATGCCATCCAGTTTTTTAGAAATGATATAGTTCCCCAAAGACCTTGTTTGCATACAACAATCGTTCTATGTGACATTTTACAAGCCTTTGTACATAGAAAATTCCTCTCACGGCAGTACAGTCGGATTCGACCTACTGACCATGAGTACGCATCGCACACAATGTCTGAACAAGCTTGATCGTGTGTTTTGCAAATTTATAGTGATCTATCTTACCTAGCCTTACTTACTACTTGCAACCAGGGAAAAGCAGGTTCAAATTTCTGCAGACAATGTGTGAAACGCGAGTCACTTAGTCTCGGAAATGACTCGCGATTCACACAGAACAAACGCCCGATATACCTATCTATGTCCAGAAGGCTCCCCGTGTGTTTTATACCAAATGCAGAACATTTCCACGATGTTGATGCCCTGATTAAAAACATACACAAATTAAAATCTCGTGTTTAGTGCTTCTTTGGTGACCCATACACGAATTGTACCACACTGTACAGTGGTAGCTGTCAAGAGTGGATTTAATGTTGGAAAAATTAGACCCTGCTTCAAAAAGATGCGGTTTTCAAAATTAATTCTTTATCAATCGATACTAGCTAATGTTACAAACAAGAATCAAATATAAGAAATTTCAAAGTGCAAAGTGTTAGCAGCAATGTATAACCGGATGTGGAGCTAAAAAGCTATATACATACGAAAGTGATTATGATAGGTGTAAGATCAGTATATGAGGAGACGATGAGTAAAAGCATAATATTTAGAGAATGAGTTACAAGATTGTACCTTTCTATAACAAGTGTTCATAAAAACAAGCTTTCTAAACAATGTGATGGGACATAGAAAGAATTGACAACTGACTAGAAAAGTGTAAGAAATGTGATATGATCTAAGTGATTCGATTAGATATAGATAGCACTGAAGGATTTACCAGCTATCACTGTATCGTGGGGTACCTGCGATAAACGCATGAGCAGCAGCAGTCAGCTCTTTTTGAATCTGTGTTCCTCCCGTTGCTAATCGCATCCATCGACGAGAGTACTGCATAAAAAATCCATCGACAATAAACAAGAAGAAGGAGAAAGTTACCGGTTTGAGTGGCTTCTTCGGCGGCTCGAACAAATCGCAAGATTCTGGACGTTTCTTCAATTCTGCAGTAGCCTGAAAATGAAAATATGCTTTCGTCTTGAAATCAAAGAGCGTCTGCTCATTATGCAACGGCCGTTACCAGATTATTAAACTTCAACACAATGATGGCACTTCCCAGTGCGATGTAAATCTTTCACGTGGGCAGCTAACTTCGGGAGATAATACTAATTATTTGCATAAATCGGCGAACTTCATTGAGAAAAAATATGATAGCAGCATAGTTCTTGAAGAGTTGTGTTGCTTATTTTTTATCTGCTTAGTAGCATTCTCAAACAACATTCCGTGGAGGTTCTGCGTTAGAGACAGACAGCTCGCAGTATGCTGAACGATAATGATGTGCAACTGCTAAGCGCAATGGGTCTTTACTTTAAACTAAAGCTTCATTGCCGCAATGCAAATACTATGTCTTGAAGAAAAAAACAAACAACCCAAACTGATTTTGCCGACCATCTGCAATCCCCACATTATTCTCCTCTAATAGAAAAGATTTAGTAACACTCGTAATCAATGCTCCGAAAAAAAAATTCGAATTTACGGACTAAAAAAGGTATATAATCGGACGCGCACCTTTCGTTCCACGTTTTCGTTCGGGCAGTTGTTCACGATATTAGTGCTCTCAGTCTAAAGTGAAAGATAAAATTACCAACCACAAAGATGGAGCTATAAATCACCAAAAGCTTCCTAGGTTGTAGCGTTCCTTGCCGTTGCACATCACGCATTGCACGTTTGAATGATGTTGGTGTAGGCGGTGACGATTTCAGGACAACTGGGGACGTTGCAAGAATTGGGGTTTCTGCCGGATTTTCCAAGCTGGAAAAGATTGACTCACAAATAGTCCTGTTACAAACCACGAGAACACTTCTATAACTCACCACAGATCTGCATACGGGTTAGGTACAGGAGCAACATTGGTCGCAGGGAACAGGCATGCTTGGGAAGAAGTCCGAAGAGGCGTAGAAGTCGCTTGTATGCTGAGATCGTTGCAGAAAAGCCCAGAATCGTCTGCCTAAAAGCGGAAAATAGAGAATTCATTAAATCTTCTCTCCTTCGCTGAGCGAATACCAAAGCAACATGAACCAAAGCCTGATCCCTCCATTTTTCTACACGCGAATCCGTAAGCTCTAAACTCCCTCGCTGAGCATTAGTTTGGAACGACAGGGTGCTCTAAGAAAACCCCTTATTTTCAAATACTCAGGTTCTTCATGAAAAAAAAAACGTTTTTGTGATCTGATACGTTCAAAATAAGGAAATTGATGATATCAAACAATTATGACAAAGGAGACGCGAATGAATGTACAAACCATGGCCTCCAGATGCGAGTCATAGAAATCCCCCATAGTCATTGGCAATGTTTGGTCAAGGTTTGTGCTGTCACTAGTTGATGGCATTTGGAGGCACCTGGAAAAATGAACAGACATTGCAAGATAATTATAAAATTTTGGCTTACCTAGAGACAGAATTTTCTGTGGCCTCAACACGGGGACTCATGCCGATAATCCTTTTCGGCTTTTCAATCGATCCGCCACGAAAGCGGAAACCTAAAGCTAGACATTGAGCAACAGATCAGCATTGGTTAGGACAACTCACCGACAACATTTTCTGAGTTTGACAACCGAAGCGCACGATCGCTGAATGTTGGGGAGCCGAACGACGTCAGACGAAACGTTCTAAAACATGAGTATAGGATCCTGCAGATAGTGACAATGATAACTATAGAGCACACAGGTTTTTTAGAAGCGTTCTACAGAAAGATTGAAAAAAATGGGATTGTAATAGCCAGATGAGTTCTGTCACGATTGCATACATATACGCATGCACTAAATTCGTGTTGGAGGAGTTGCTGCCTTATACGTCGCTGTACGTTCCAGTTCATTCTAAGCTTCCCCAAGGGGATAATGGTGCATACGTAAGTGTGTAGCATCATACCTGAAAGGTGAAGGAGTAGTGCTCATATGGATCCCTGGACGGGAAGTAGGAGTCCTCAGTCCAGGAGATATCCTGTTTTGATCGGGCTGCAACTTTCACTTTACAGTTGATAACGATGCAAACATTTAACTCAATGACTGAGGAATGGGTGACAATTTTGCGTACTCAATCTCGTGGTACGCCAGAAATAAACGATGAATAGGCAAGAAGAAAGGGAAATGGGATGAACTATGGAATGAAAGAACCGGGTTAAATATGCGAAAACGAATGCTTACCTTATTGATGATAGGAGGGCTGCTAAAGGTCAGATTCATGTAAACGCCAGAATCAGCAGAAGTGCCTAGCAGAAAAGAGTCTGTGTTGCGAGCATTGACCGGTGTCGTAGCCCGAGGCCACTTTGTAGGAGGACTGTAGTCATTCAGTGACTGTGATGGTTGTGTGTTAATTACTTCAGCAGTCTTCAGTGGCGGTTGGTGCTCAACTAGCCATGACGGTCCGGCCGGAGACCACATGGAGTGGCCTTGCTGCTAATAACTGAAAAGCAAAACAGCAGAGAATTGCATTACAGTTTACGTTTTAATTCATGGCAAACGTCGACAAGGACAGACTATCAAAGAAAACAAAAATTGTGATACTTGCACTACACCAAGGATGGCGCCCAGAATGCTGATGGAAAAGATCTAAACTGTCAATAATCGCATGATAAGGATAACATAAAGATGAAGCAGATACGTTGATCCTACGCTTAGATCAAAATGCAATCCAATACTGAACGCAAGAGTCAAAATGAAAGAAATGAGAGCGAAAAAGGAAAAAATGATAAAGAAAAATAATATTAGAAATCGAGTAACTAACCAAAAAGGCAAGTGCAGTGGAAACGTTGGAAATATGGGAGCAGTAAACAGAACAGGTAGTATTAACACCGTTGTATAAAATGTTGATTCGACCAAAACTTGAAAGCTAACTGGAAGTATCGTAAAAAAATAAAAACAGAATGGAAGCTGCTTACGGGGTGATGGAAAAGGGGATAGGATGCAATTATTGGGAGAAAACTCAGTGAGCGAGTTCTGGAAGCTGCATTGTTTACTGATAGAACTGGGGTGATAAGTGCGGGAAAGAAACGACACCATGATAACTCCGCAAACGATGATCTGCAGGAGATAAGGCACTTCGGTAACCCATGCTCTAGTCAAGTTATCCAACTGTCGGCAGCTAAAAGTGCAGCCAGGGTGGTGGGAATCGCAGCCTTGCATGGACATAACGAGCTTGGTGGCCCACGCTAGGTCATGGGTCATCCGGGCTGGTAAGCAGCCTCAGCGCGTAATCTGCTGACCTTGCCTGTGCCACCGACCGGCGGTCGCTGCTAAGGTTGCGCAGCTTCCCACTGCCTAACCATGTATTGATCGCTACTACGCATATTTGCGAGCTCGCAACCCTCAACGCGGTACGATACGACGACCATTAACGAATTCTTTGTCTGCCCCTGGTCGCCTGCATCTCGCCCACCCAACCGCTCACTTGCAATTGACTCGCTGCTCAATTACATATTCACACCGAATCTCGCACATGTCCCAAAAATGAAATGGAAAGCGGAAAGGCAAGAGTAGCAGGAAGTTGGATTCACTTCCACATGCTGCTCAAATAAGGCCTCAAGGTGACAAACTGTCGTGAGATGTCTCAAATGTCTCGATGTCTCAGATGTCTCGCGCATTTAGCGAGAAACAGGACGACTTTTTGTACCATGAGTTCTTGAAAGGAAAGATGGATATTAAGCAAGCTTTGGTTCTGTACTTGGAACTTTTTCGCTCAGTTGCATGTATGCACAAACTCATTGTCCAACTTAGAGCAAAAAAACAAACAACCCTAAAATCTTACAGATAAGACCGCTTTTTTGGCCCAGATGTCTTCCCTACAGACCTTTCAGATAGGTCCGCCCTATGAATAACTTTTTTTCTTGATTACTACCCTAACATCTAGTCAGATAAGTCTCCGAAAACTGTCAGATAAGTCAGGACTTATGTGGAGGCAGAATTACATGACGGAGGTCGCATCCGTGATATTTTAGGATAACAAAATCGATGGCTCAGGTCCCGTGGATTTCACAAAAGTTATTTGAGTCAATTCGCATTTTTTTAATCTGGGTAATAGTTGTTGCTGGCACACCTTGAATCTGAAAATGGGACAAACGAGATTTTGTTTGTCCTCCTACAGTTTGGCGGGTATTTGAGGTGAGCTCTCATGTGGGCAAAGAAGCCTGCTTTCAAACAGAAGCGAACTCTTATTTCTATTTCATGAATGTGGCCAACAGCAGCAAAATGGTGGCATCTCGTCAAAGGCATTGTCCATGCAAATCTTGAACATCATTATTCTCATTTCGGACTCTTGAAGCGCTAAGTTGGCCATCTGTATTCAAATTCGGGATTCTGCCGTAGAAAAAGACGCTAGTTGCGTTTGGAATTTTCTAAATGATATCGTTATCAAGACAAATCCACTGGAGGCAAAATAGAGATTTACGAAGCGCCGGATCTGTAGCCCGAGGAAATGTAACTGCTTCAAAATGATTTTTCGCAGCCATGGGCGAATAGTTGGAAGCCTCGCTGTATTATGGTTCTAAAATTCCCAGATAAGCTGTGCTTTTACACAGTCCGGCAAATACGCGCGCGGCAAACAATCGTGATTTATTGCGTTTACGAAGCGAAAAGCCTTGTTTTATAATGTGAGTGCAAGAGCTATCATGTGCACGTAAAATACACAACTTTTAAATGATGTCCAGCCAGATACCACAATAATTTCGTTTGTCGGGTAAGGCAGCAATACTTTTCTGGAAGATGGATGCGAATTACTATCTAGTATTACCGGTGACTTTTAGATCCATTTATCCCGTTTATGGAACACTTAGCTATTAGAATGGTTGATGTTCTTGTGGCTTATACTTTTATCACCTTCTAATGTGGATAGTAAAACCAAGCTGCCTCCCCTGAACTTTGGAGGGGATTAGTCGACAAGAATAGCAGTCAATCCACGGGAGACAATCAAGAGGCGCGATTTCTTCAGCTGCCACCAACTTAAGACTCTAGCTTAGTGCTATGCGAGTCTTCAAAAATTACCAGATAAAGTGCATTAGCTTACTTTCTGTCTGAGTTCACCATTTCCTGAGTTTCATGGTTTTTGCTTTAAAACGGACTGAAATAATTACGAATTTGTAATAAAATGCATTTTCATGAGCTTTTGACCTTTGAAATTGCTGTTTTGAATTTTTTTTAGAGTAGCAAGATTGAACAACTCATGCAACTATCTCAAACATCTCCTTCTAAATTTCATATACTTTTAGAAAGTTGCAGAACACTTATTACATGCTATTTGGTGTCCAGCTGGCAGTAAAAATCGCGCCTCTTGACATACACCCTCAATCCACCCTCTAAGCAGTTGGCTTCCATATACCACCCAATGGCGTCGCAGAATTTTCGTCAGGGATGGTGGACAACATTTCGAATGAAATGAATTTTTTAGATGCTTTCCGAAGCGGACCCATAACCCCGAAACTATAGAAATAAGGGGCGTGGCTGCCGCCAGGGCCTCGGAAAATTTTTTTTACAACGCCAGTTTGGATTTCAGAAAAGAAGAACTAAATTCGATTATTTACACTATAAGCAAATCGCTTGCACAATTTTATAACTCAAGTAAGTAACATTTGAAAATTTCCCGGCCATCCACTCAACATTTCTTATATCCATAACAAGAATTCGTTGATTACGAGCCCTAAATTTTAGGCTGTAACTCCACGGAAAGGTCACAAGAGAAAATAGAAGGCGAACATGCCTAAGAGCATCTGGGCTTCCGTGGGCAAACGGTCCACCTACAGCTCAAACTCAAGAGGAACGAGTGTTTTTGTCAAAAATTATGTGATGAACGATAGACCACTGATAGGAGATAACGGTGAGCTACCATTTTTCGAATGGAAGAAGTCTCAATAAATTTATTTTGAGCATCAAATAAACTTATATACGGCTACTCAGGCTAAGCTTATTTCAAAACACGATCTATCAGAAACATCGATCGAGAGAATAATTCAATCAAAAAGGATATCTGGAAGTGAATCGTAACCATCTATGTACAGCCGCTTTAATCGAAAACTATTTGCGTGACTTATTATCTCATCTGAACACTACCACTTCACTGTCGACACCAAGGAAACTCTTTTCAGAAAACAGTCAAGGAGAGAAAGCAGGCTTTGCTACAGTGCATATGTATAATCGGGACATGTTCTGACGCTCTTTAAATAGAAAAGACGCACAAAATTTAGGAAAAACAATAAAGATGTGCCCGTTGCAACATCAAGTCAGACGTGCAACTCATCAGGCACAAGACAACAACAACAAATTACCGTAATCTGTGACTTTGTAATTGAACACGCAACAGAAAGGAAATTCTAGTAAACATATGGATCTATCAGCTAAGCAAATCTATCACATAGCAATGCAGCACGCACTGGCAATAACCCAGGATGAAAGTGAGACAACATACATAATGATTTGCACTGGATAGAAAAGACAAAAGTAACCAAGTATTTCCTTGGTGAGGATAATCAAAGTCAATATTTCGGCATCACAGTTTCTGAGAAGAGATAAAGTTTGACACAAAAAATTGCAAAAGACTTTACAAAAGAAAACAGAGCAGTCAGAGAGTGGTTTTTGGCTGTCCGTAGAGGTTTATAATTCCATCAGTAGATGCAACAGCAATCATGCACCTAAACGATTTCGGATGGAAAAGGTATGATAGAAAAGGAAAACTCGGTGTTACCTAAGCTTGTGCATAGCGACAGCGGATATGGTTGAAGCAGGTTCGCTGTGGCGAATTGTTGACATGGACACACCGCGAATGTCGTACACTTTCACTTCTGATTTGAGCACACAAGCTAGCATCTAGAACGAAAAAAAGATCACGAACTCAAACCATACAACACAGCTTACCTCAGAATTTGAGTGAACAGCGAAGTCTCTCAGACCATCAGCGTCGCATTCTACCGCAACCTCCACAACTGGACCCTGAAATATAAACTTGGCAAGAACGCAGCGGTCAAGATAGTATGACAAAATACGTTACAGGATCCGCTAAAATGGCGTTTTACAGACTATGTATCTATGCGTTCCTTTTATGAAAGAAGGCGTACTTTTATCATGCGTGGTTCCCAAACGCAGACATCACCACCTTCGTCTGCAGCTGCTACGATGGCGTTTCCATTTGCGTCGACTCGGATTGCAACGCCAACAACGCGAGATGATAAGTCGCTGAAGGACATCACTAGTGAATCCTTGCCGGGTACGCGAATGTCATGCACATGCACCACACCGTCGCGGTGGCCTAAAACGTCACATTTGGCTGCTTCAAGCTCAAGAAGGCTGATTACGTACCCGCAGCGATGAGGTCATCGCGGTCAAGTTCACCGGAAAGAGCGCAAATTCCCCCTTTTTTCGCCAAGACTGGGATGTCCTGTGCAGTCTTTTCATAATGGGCGTCCCAGACTCGAATCACACGCACATTTCCTCCGCAGATCAACCTCCCAGTTTCCTGGCTCCAGCTATAAGCAACTCGTTGGAGAAAACTTCATTAAATTCGAAATATATACTCGTAAAGAGTTGATGGTGCTCCTTGTTCAGGGATAGGCAATCTGGACTGATCACATAAAGGATTGGAGGCAGTGACAAGCTGTGGAAGTCCTTCTATTTCATGCGAATGGATATTGAAGGAAGGGTCCCAAACCTGCAAAAGCACATAGTGGTTACGCTGCACCACTCATTCCCGCAAAGCTAACCCTCACAATCCCAGCAGATGAGCCACACAGGAGCATTTCTCGAGACAGTTCATTGATGACAATCAGAGAAGATGTCTTATCCTAAATTGCCGAAAATGAATTATGTAATGTTTCAACAAATTAGGTGCTACCGTGTTGAAGGGGTTATCTCCATTGCACGAAAACTTCCGCGCAAGACTGGTGTAAGATTTTTCGAATCGCGTTATATAAATTTGCTCTCCATCTGTCGAATAAATGCACTTCCGAAGCATTGAAAGTGAGATGGAGGCAGCACATCTGGGTATACGGGTAAAGACTAGCTGGGCGTCACAGCTTGTTGTCTAAAAAACACCATTAGGAACATCAAGAGAAAAGAAAGAATCTGAATACCCTAAAGTGTTCAAATTCGTGATATGCTTGCTGACGCTGTCCCTGCTCCACGAAAATAGCCCAGTCAGTAGGATTTACCAAAGTAAGTGCACGATCCGTGAAATCTTCAACCTCCTCCTTACACTGTAAATGGCATATACAAGGACTGAGGTATGACCAGCCAAGACTTACATAGATAAGATCCAATATTGGCTGAACAAAGATACGGCTACACCACGGCACGAACTCAGTTGTTAGCAAAGGTTCAGCGGTGCTTGTGAGCACACCCTTCGAGAATTCACCTCGAGCTGTCTGGAAAATTTCTCAGGCTCTAAATGAATGAACCATTGACACACTACCTCAAGCCGTTTGCAACGTTTTAATGTGCTAAAAAATAGAACGATTCGAAGACGCAAACTATAAGAAAACTTCGGAAAACAACCAAAAATAATTCAGAATTGTAACAGGATCTTATCCAGATCAAAAAAATGCAAGCATTCCGTTGACAGATGTTGCGCTCCCTACACCGAAAAAACTTATTGGTGTAGCCTATTATCAGATCGTTTTATACGAGAAACTGCCTGATGTAAGCAGATCTTTATCACGTTCGCTAAAGATTTGCTCGACACAATAGTAGATACCGTCAAATACTGGAAACCGATGCAAACTGAGCTGCAGGACAGAGTGTAACGACCGACTACAAGAAATTCTTATGAAAAAAGAGAAGAGATATACTTACAGTTCCCCTTTTCGGAGTGAATGACTGCTTCAAGAGATCCGTGAGCTGTGACGTTCGTGGCTCCAAGCCTACAATGATGAATAGTTTACATATGGATGGATACATGAAACTAATTTACCTCTGGATGCAGCAGGAAACTGTGATGGCATAGACAATTTCCTCTGATGAGTTGATTGCTGACGGCTTTGATTGGACGTAAAAGGTTTCGCTGTTGAAGAAGAAGAATTCAGCGTTCCATTTGATGGCTGAGCAAACTCATTATCGCCCGGGGAATGAGCAGCACTGTGAGCATGATTTGCTTCGGGGAAAAGCAGAGCCATTCCTGTCGCTATGGGACTGCCAATCATAAATCTTACACCACCTGGAAATCATAAAAATCACGTTCAATATCGAAGTCCAGAATCAAAGTTCAAACTTCAACCTCGATTTGCATCACCAGCTTCATTATTGGAGGCGTCTGCTTCCGCTCCAGAAAATGAATCTCTATGTACATGCGATGATGAATCAACTTTAGCCATCTGAACTCGTCAAAATCT
This sequence comes from Cylicocyclus nassatus, assembly GCA_958299035.1. NCBI lineage: Eukaryota > Metazoa > Nematoda > Chromadorea > Rhabditida > Strongylidae > Cylicocyclus > Cylicocyclus nassatus. The sequence continues at coordinate 39,434,480 of CATQJL010000305.1, forward strand.
GAGGCTCTGTATCGACGACCTGACGAACTTACATTAGCAAAACTGGAAACACTCTCAATTTTTTCAGTCATTGCGGAAGCACTATTCTGCAGATCAACAGCTGTCATTTCAACTCTGCGTACAAGCTTCTGGGCCATGCGTGCTACCTAAGAAAATTCGACATGTAGTAAGTATTGCGTGTAAAATGTACAATACTATTCGGTTAGTCATACCTTCTCCACAGGATCTAGAGCCAGTTTCAATAATGCGACCCATGTTCTCTCCAAGGGCTCTTTAAAATTCTTACTTTCCAAATAAGCAAGCTGCTTGTTAGCGCGCAACCTGAACAGATTTCTTTATAATTGTGAATATTGTGTACGAGGAAATCACCTGAATGAAACGTCGCTCTCGGAAGGACCTGCGTAAGTTGATACAACGGAAAGCACTTGACTGATAGAAGAAGTAAGCGATTTTTTAGCAGGGTCGTTCATCGTGACAACCTAGATTTGATATCATAGTTTGAGTCACAACTCCGCAGTAGAGACTGCTGCACAAAATTTACAATCATACCTCTTCTATGCCCATGATGGACTCGGACGTTCTTTGTCGTCCCCTATATACTGATGACTTCCTAAGGATTGAGCTGAAAGAGTAAATCTTGTTGATCTATCTATGAATTTTTTGCAAGAACACATACGTTTGTAGAGGTGAGCGGCCACTGGTGTCGTCATTACTTAGAGTAGCAGCTACATCAATAACATTGTGTTCAAACTGATCTTCGGGAACATCGGCGATTAATTCGATTCCTAACGTTTCTGCCAAATCCCAAAGAAGTTTTGCAAAGCGCTGCTCGAAGTCAATTATGTACCACTAAATGTAAGCTTTGAACAGGATATGAATTACTGATTAAATGTATCCTCCCACCTGCAAAGCTATCAAAAGCTCTTCTCGCACAAGAACGGATCCGTCTTTAGTACATTTGTTGCACAGATCATCACAGATTTCTTGATCGATCTTTATGCAACAAGTCATAAACTAGTAACGGACATCAAAAGAGGACCACTCACTGTTGATGCATGTTCGTTGGTTTCCGAGCGATTTTTGACAAGACATCCAAGGGCATAAACAGCTGCGGCACGTACTTCCGGCGCGTTATCGTCCAGCTCTTTCAGGACCTGTAGAACACAAGAAATGTCCAGGAGGGTCCATGAAAAATTTACAAATGCACAAGATCGTGTTGTGCAGCCTAAATGCATCGTGTTACTGATATTTCATTCCGATACTTCTTCCTTGTTATCGCGGAGACATGGCGGCTTACATCTGCTGCTTTTAATGATAAGAGATTCCGAAAAACACTGCTAGAGAATAAAGTTACAAGTTTAGCAGCGATATGACGTTCACAATGCTCCGCCCTCGAGCAGTCACTGCTTCATGCCAGCGGGAGTATTATGCGAGCACGAATCTATGACGTTCGGATTTGGAAGGTTTCTGCGATATCCATTACTTTCCATGCTCTCAGTGTCTGCAGGGGGGTTTAATTAGGATTGAAGGGATACAAGTGGACCGCCAGATAACGCGAATCCCAACTAATTTTCCCGCAGATCTTGAAAATCGCCAAATCGTGTTGGGTGACGTGAAGCACACTTCCTATTGAAGAACAGATTATTGCAGAAAGGATAGTAGGATCTAGTAACGAGGGCTGACTGTTTAGGTCAATGTAAAAAAAAGGAATTCCCTGCCAGACTCATTATGACTTAGGCCCGAATGCACTAACATCCCTGCGGCGAGGGGAGCGACGTCCCCAATGATGTAAAAGTCGTAGCGGCGTCCGCACGCGACCCCTTCATAATGGGGGATGCCGCTCCCCTCGCCGCAGGGATGTTAGTGCATACGGCCCTTAGATTATTTGCAACCGTTTCCTAATGCTTAAACCTGAAAAACTTTGTTCGGCATCTTTGCAGGTACGAGTTCACAACAATTAAAAATTACAATGGATGTACCTTAGCGTACGCGACGAGTCGTACTGCTTGCCAACGAGCAGGATCATAGTCGGCCCATAGTCGGCCTAGCCCGATCAGTATCCAGAGTTTCAAAAGGCGGCAATCTTTGGCTTGATTCTCGCTTAGCAGTTCTGTGCACAAATTGACGTAACCCTTCTTAGTCAGGTTCTCCTGCGCGATCCTTAACCAATGAAGTTCACGGAATTCTGTCACATTATCACAGCTCACCTGTAATTGTTATGAAATAGCGTAGCCAGTACAAAAGCGACGACAATCTTTTGTCGAGGAGAAGTATCAGGATCATTCAAAATGGTGACGAAGAAGTGATATCTAGAATTAGTCTTCTTGCTTTTCGGAATGCAGTGGGTTACGGTAATTATGTTTGTTTGTGCTATAGTTAACTGCAAAACACTGATCGTGCGCTGATTTTAGTCGCTTAAACAAAGACCATAGAGCATTTCGAGACTTTGACATCTTACTGAATACTCACCGAAGCTGAACGGGCTTCGAGCGAGCTGAGGATTCCAATCGCGCTGGTTCGTCACCATTCTCCTTGAACAACTCCGACTGGACACTGGGATCGACAGCTAAGATCTAAGAAGAAACAATAGTACAAGACAATGAATCTAAACCCGAACAATGAACTTAGAAAGGTATTCAACAATGTGCTTTCTTTGAAGATCGAAACTGAATGCGTTCTACGCAGTTCCCAGTTTATGCGCTGATGTTCAACTACATTTATGTACAGAATCGAACATACCTTCGCCCAAATGAATGCAAGCCATGACCGCAACTCTCTAGAAGTGCTCTGCAACAGCTTCAGCACATAAGGAAAGATACCCACAGACAGAGAGTAACCAACAGCCCATTGACCGAGGTCCAAAAAACGAGCAAGCAACTCGAGAGCTCTCTGACGATGAGCCTACAATATGATATGACCGGTGTATCGGGAACGACAGCGTGAACGCACTTGACTCAAAAGGACTTGCAGAACTATGGGAAGTTGCTCCGGAGATGACTGCTTATTGACACCGTATTCAAGCCACACCTCAACATTGAAAAAAATCAAACCTACTACTAATACGATAAAGATGTATTTGCGACTTCATTCTCGGTGTGAAACGGTATGCGATAAAATTTACGGTCAGCTCAAATCGCACGCAATCGAATAACTGTACTGATTCCCATGACTTACTTCAAAAGCTTTCAACTGTTCAATAAAAAACCAATTATGTTGTACATCCTGCTCACCAGCCACACCGGACAGATCGATCAATGCTAGAAAAAATTCATGCAATAGTGATATACTACATTGTTATAGAAGAAACTCACTATTCAAAGAGCAGACAGAACTTTTCGCCAACAGATCTCTTCCGATAACTTGGAAATTGAGCTTAGGCGTGAGCAAATTCTGGATATGATTAAGAGTCAAATCTAGAGTATAGTCCCAAGAGTCCCACAAAGGATGATCAGCTGTGCTAGGTAGAGATGGAGAGGAGACAACATCTTAAAAGACTAACTGTGAAAATGATAAAGGATTAAAAATATAGGGTTAAAAACAGCGTACTGCAGCCATTTGCACTCATCACACGCTCAGCAAGGAGGAAGCTGCGAAAGAGTGAAGCTAACAGCAAGTCCTAAAGCAGTTCATGCTCACAAAGAAACATATAGATTCGAAAGTTACCTGTCTAAAAAGGCGCTGAAAATCATCTCTTGGCAAAGCATTCCAAGCGATTGTGTCTGTGATGGCTGTGAATATCCAGTTCAACTCTCCCAAAACCGTACGGCGATCATTCAGTTGACCCGGTATTTCCTCCAGCAGATTAGGAGGAAACTGATTCTTTCTACCACTTTTAATGAGATACCTGAAATCTCACTCTGCTAGACAGCACAGAGATGAAGAAGATTTCGAGTCACCATAAGATGCTAGCATGTATTGGAGTAGTTAAGCACGATGTAAACAGGTCCGCAGGGAGTTCAGCATTCGTTGGTAAACGTTCATCTTCACGGCAAGCAGCTAAGTGTATGCATTCCTGAAAAAAGGAATTACGATGTTGTGACTGGGATAAAGAAGTACTGTACCCGAAACTTCGGTCGTCTTTGGAACTTGAGAGATTCAGCCTGTTGATCAGGTGTCATGTGCGAATTTAAACGAGCACCCGACATTGAAGTTGCTGCTACTGCCTCTTGATGCGCTAGAAGCTTCTTATGCCAATCTCTGCAAAGAATGCCATTCACTGTTTGAAAGCACGATCAACGTCAACCTACTCTTCGTGGTCTTTGGCGAATCGCATAAACCAATTCACAATCGTCTCCGCTGATGAGCAATCCCACACATAGATGGAAGGGAATTCCATACACAATTGCAAATCATACAGCGACAAAGGGATGTACTAAAGTCAAACTCAGTGCAGTTAGTCTAAAATTTCACCAAACCTGCGTAAAATTCTTGTTGAAGACCCAAATTTCACCATTTTGGGTGGGTCTTGGTACACCATGACCGTTATAGTGGAAAAGTACACGTTCGTCCTTAGCATTTCGCCTCATACTCATACAAATTTTGCGCACATCATCGCCCGTCGGGTCAATTACCGATTTATACCTGCAGGTTAAGCTCACAACCATTGAAAAAAAAAGTTAAAAAGTGAAAGAACACACAAAAGAAAGTTTACATAGACAGAGTAGATTGATTGCATACCTTGCTCGCGGTTGCCAACGTTCATAACTCTTCTGCAAGGACGTCGCAATCTTGTACGCGGCTTTTTGTGGACTGCAGCTGTACGGATCGACCCAAGCTTCTAGCCTTGCGCGCGCCGACGGCTTCGGCACAGAATCCGGCGGATCTACTCCTACAGTAGAAATAGTTCCAACTCGTATTCTTAAAAACGGTCACACCTAAAACGAAAGGCAAAAATGGGTATAAAAGCAAAAGTGACTTGTCTACACACCTATGTGCAGGCATAGAACAAGCGCTACTGAAACTGTCTTCATCCGCTCTTTGCTGTATTTTCTCCTACAATACATCAAAATACCAAAATTTGCTCCCTAGGGTGATAAGCAAGTGCTTACCAGATGTCTCTCTCCTCACCGTCTTCTTTTATTCCGAGGATATCTTCTACGTGCCGAGATTCTTGGAAATACCGGGTTATCAACTTATCGGTCTTCTAAAATGAAGGATTCATTCGAGCGCCCAAGGCTTCAATATCAAATACCTACCCCGAGTATTTCCATCTCGCTATGAACTTTCGACCTCATTATGGATAATGAATGGAAAAAATGAACTGAAAAGAGAGTGATATCTGAACTATATGTAAAGCTCATGTAAAAGATGACAAAAATAAATGCAGTTTAGACAGACGGACAAAATTTATACACGAACAGAAATCAAAAAACATGTGCGTAGGAGAGAGTGACTCGTGACGGTGGCAGAGTTGAACGCGATAGGAGCGCGTAATTGCAGCACGAAAAAAACGAGACACGCAATGTAGAAGCTAAGCTGCGAGCTTATAATAATAAACTTCGAAGTTGTAGCTAGCTGGAGTAAATACATCAAGAAAGTGCGTTGAAAGCCGAGGAACTTGATCATAAAATGAAAACGAATTGCCTACTTGTCATCCACAAAGCCGGCACTGCAAAAGACCCACAAGTGCTGGGAATGAAAGTCTTAGGTTGGTGCAAAAGTAATGCCCGTTTTCCGAGTTCTCAGTTTGATGTGCTATCTTTCTAGCAAATCTACATTTTTCAACGCGATAAAGACATTCAGAGGCAGCAAACCGTTCCCAATACAGCGCACATCCCCCTATACTCATATCACCAACGGGCAGAAAAATATGGATTGACAAGCAAAAAACTTTTTTTTTCTGAAACCTCGTTTTTGACTGGTCATAACGCCCTTCAAAATTATCAGTGTAAATGATGAATAGCCTACCTTGTAGCCGGAAGGTAACAGTACAAATAAAGATGGAACGGGCTTGAACGAAAAAGGTTTGCAAAAAGAAAAAATTATAAAGCAAAATTGTCACCTTTTTTCGACATTTTTCATAGTATCCAAAGTCCCAAATTATGGAATTTTCTAATTTTCTGCGTAGTGAACTGCTAAACATTTTTGCGAAGAACTGTCAAAAGGAGGCCCTACCCCAAGGTACACAGCTAACTTGATCTTCCTCTATGTTCTATGTTGAGCATAAGGAGATGTTCTGAAAGGGAATACAATCGAGAAAGACGAGTTCGATACATTATTGTTCCCAGACTAGTGATAGAAGGCGAGCAATCAAAAATTTTTGTATTTGCCGACTATTTTCGAAAATACAACATGCTGAGTTTGAATGTGATGGAAAAGCATTATGACTCGAAACGCGGTTAAAAAACTCCCTTTCTTCTCATCAAAGCAGCACTGAAGCGACAGTCGAAAACTCCAGAATGCGTCAGAACCGGGATACCAAGGTTCTTTCTGATGAAAGAACGTAACTCAGACAGAAAGCAACTACCACTGCATTCTTGAATTCGAAGTATTAGACTGGCTAAAAATAAGTCCATTCGTTTTCAATAGTTTGTAGATGTGTAGGACCGATTTATGCAAGACTGCGCGGTTCCAATGAGAAGCGGAACTTAAGAGGAATAGATGCTTCAAGCTTCGTTCGTTAGAAGAAATCTTTTCTCGTGACGAAATGCTGCATAAGAAAAATAGTCAAATCATTAAATTATCGAAAAATAGTGCTCCAACGGACTGAAGCTAGGTGTGAAATGTACATTTGGTACCCACATACCAGAACTTCAAATTTCCAATCATTTACATGGCCACAGATAAAATGCAAGTGATCTCGTTTGTCCAAAAACTGACTCAAGAGCGCAAATGCGCAAATGCCTGAAAATTCTCACAATTTTGGTTGCAAAAATTCGGAAACGGAAGACCACAATCTCAATTGTGCTTCGTCGAAATCGTGATTATAAAGTGATTTTTCAGGAGGCTAGCCATATAAGGAAATAAATGTCACTTGTTGTTGACGAAAATTTTCAAAAAAGCGAAATGTGAAAGCAGTTTTATAGCTAACTGTTCGCAAAGATGGCAAAAAAGCTGTTACGAGTTGTCAAAGTTTCGAAGTTGCTTGTCGCAACGAATTTATTTCTTCAACATAATAGCTGGTGCTGATTGTAAGCAGGTGATCGAACTGGCATGCACCAGCCGTAGTAAACATATACTTCCTCATCAAGTTTGTCCCACGTCTCTACTTAATTTGCTTCTTTTACAAAAATGCACAGTGTTTAACAAGTAAACAAAATAGTATGAGAATTTTTCTCCGCAGCTGAGTATAAAGATTATCGAGATCTGATGTAAGCATATCTAAGCCGTGGTAGCCCATCCAATTCTGCCCAGGAAAATTCCGATACTGTTTCGCTGACGAAATCAATCATGTATCCTGAAATGGTAACATAGTCTGTGGCCAACGCATTATCTATATGGCAGTCCTTCTTTGTACTGTGGTCATCATGTTGTTCCAGAATGTACCCAGTCATTCCAGGCAAGGATTGAGTGTGAACACAAATAAATATTTTTGTACTCATAGAAACTACTAGTATAAAGACGACAGTATCTGGGCTGGCAAATAGCATCTTTGTAGAAAATGACTGTAGAATTTTACGACACAATGCGAAATCAACAGTGTAGTTCGTAAATTACAATGCGAAATAAGCTCCCACTTTGACGCATCCTTTACAAAGACACTACTTTTCGCTATGTCCCTGAGAAAACGGCATTTCGACATTTTTGAAGACTCCAATTATGAAGCTGTTATGTACACCACATTTCACATGCATACAATTGCTATAGGGCGACGTACACCAACAGCCTTGTATTAGCTTACCGATCGGACAGGATATGGGCTCGATTAGTGTATGTACGGCTAACAGTGTGAATGTGGAACTTAGAAACACGCTAAACCTAAAGAACTCCCAAGTTCAATGCGCCCGACTACATTAAAGAAACCGATCCCCACCCCTTCTCCGGATATTCCAGACAGTACAGACTTACTCCATAAAAAAGATAAAATCCATCAATTTCAACATTGACCATCTAGGACATGACTACTGGAATAAATCAGTAAACCACTCCACAGCTTTGTCAACATGAGCTTTACGGTGATTTCAGAGGGGCTTTCCTCCACTCTCAGAATGATCGAAAGTTATGAAATGCAAACAGATGTTACATCATGTACATTGTGAATCGCAATCATGAGAGGCTGCTCATACAGTAAACTTCCGTACTATTCCTTCGGATGATGTCATACCGTAAACTCAAGTCTAACAATTTATCAAAAACAACAAAAATTATCAACAATTTCACTCGGCAGGAATCTCAATTTCGCCATTGGCGATTTGCTCGATGATGTCATGAGGATGCTGGCCGTCAATGGTACATCCAACCGACTGCGCGGTACCTGAACGTGAATAATGAGATTGACTTGACTGCAATTCGAAACTGTGCTTACCAAGGATCTCTTTAACGGTTCCTTCCAACTTCCTAGCCATAGATCGCGGCCTCATGATCCTTGCAATCTTGATGATCGAGTCCAGTGTGAGGTCGCCATTGTGTTTCACTAAAATAGAAAATCAAAGACGCGAACAATCACTCCTCTGCCAAGGAAGGAACTCACAAAAAACAACACCCCAGGGCGTTACCAGTCTATGCAAAAACAAGAGACTGGGGGATGAGAGCATATGGACTCTCGACCCTCGGCCAAAGGTGCGTACCGTTCTTAACCTTCTTGCGATCACGTGGAGGCTCCTTGAGTTCCTTTACGAGCAATGAAGCTGCCGATGGAACGACGTCGATTTTTGCAACACGATTCTGGATGGTGAGCTTGCATGTGACTTTGAGTCCCTTCCAATCCTGCGTGGCTTTAGCGATGTCATCACCGACCTTCTTCGGGGAAAGACCCAGAGGTCCGACTTTAGGGGCAAGGGCTGAAGTAGCTCCTACTTCCCCACCCACACATCGCAGATAGACTGAAAAAAAAAGCCAGTTAGGAATTCCTTCTTCCAAAACGACACCTTGATTTGCAGCTATCTGCTCCTCATTCGCAAACTCACCAATCTTGATTTCGGTAGGGTCGAACTTGGGCGGCATGATAAGAGGAGTTCCCGACCAACAACGGCAGAACTTGAAATGGAAACAGAGTTCGCGATTTGCCGAGTAACGAAATCGCGCAAAATGAAAGCTGCGTATCACTGCACGTAGGAGTCGACGCGCTTCAGTGAAAGAGCGCGCATTTAAAAGCACGAAAACACAGTTACAGTATCCATAAAGTTTGAAAAGCGAATTCAATGCTGAGGGATAACTGAAAGGATACTTTATTCAAGCTTTTTCTCAAAGTTCCGTAGTGGCTTGTACAGGTTCGGTTTCATATTTGACTGGCCATTGTTTTCAAACTTGTCATTTATACATTTTCTTGCATCCAGTAAGCTACTTGATTTCATTTTCTAAAGAGCAATTTCCATGAAGTTTATCAGTTTATTGGTACGCACATATCTGTAAAAGCCTGCTTACACATCTGGAAGTTGATGAATTTCACTTTATACCGATATTCCGAATTTATTTATTTATTTATTTATTCTATACGCTCAATGGCGTTCCATACAATAAAACAAAAAGCAATTATACATATTCTAACCGCAATGATCGTGCATCATGTAGTTTGGGTCTAGTCTTGATAAAAGTGTGATGAAAGCTTGTATTTGACTGCTTCATGATTATAGTTATCAGGATTGAGTAATGTGATCCATGGAGATGTACCCATGCCCCTTTTGCCAGCAAAATGCTTTTGTTTTTTCAAGCAAACAAGGCTTGATGGTCGATACTGACCTCATCAAACCAGTAAATCAGGGAGAGCAGTGACTCCAAGTGAATTACAATAAAGGCTGTAATAATGAATAACTCATACATGAGCGCAAAGATCAAGTTAAATTATTGTAATCTATGGAGATGGCAATCATGCCAACTAATTTGCCAGCAGAAGCTCTTGCAATAATGAAGCAAAGCGGGGCTAGGTTGGTGAAGTAATACTAATCAACCTTGCCCAAATGATTCCGGGGAGAGTCCAATGGCTCCGGAAGAATATCAAATGTTTCACTTTTTGTAATTCAACTTGAATTGTTGCGGTACACTGCATATGTGCATTAGAGTTTGCTTTCTGATTCTGTACTCTTTTTTTTTGAATTGCTCTCATGGATTCTTTTTAATCGAATCTGACCTTTCTTCCATTTAACCACTCCTATCATTCCTTTTGATTCGTACGTATAATTTTAGTGTTAGTCTCGAAATTAGGACCGCTAAGCTCAAAATCATCTAAGCTTGTTAGCTAATTTTCTGTTCCTTTCAGGATTGCTCGTGTAAACGTCTAATCTGGGACTTCATGGGAGAACCAAGCGGCGATGGTTCAAGACTGGATAATGAAGTTGTATGTCATTCGTTTTACACTGTTGACTACCTCAACTTTGAGTATGTTAAATTATTCGAAAATGTCCTCTTTACAATATCCATTATTATAATCTTATTGTTAGTAAATAGCTCTCTGCACTTTTTTGTCATTATTTTCTGGAAGTCTTATCGAATAGTGCCAAACTTCGCTTCAACTTGAGGGGAATCGAGAATTAAGCATTATCATTCTTCATCGTGAGTCAGAAAAATAGTATGCAGCAGTTCTGCAAAAATCACTTCGGGCTTTTTTTCTTTCCCTTCTTTTTCTTCTTTTTCTCATTGCTTAGATCCAGTATCTTTGAAATGTGTTTTCATGAGGAAAATGCTCTGAAGTCTCTTGAAGTAGGCTCATTTCTCAACATTGAACATAATGCAGAGGAAAATTCCAAAATAGCAGTGTATCCCTTCTATAATTCGCAGCAAAGAAACTTTCGAAGAGATCAAGTAATATACTGTTTCAATGAGTTCTATCCGTGCTACGTGCAAGCATGAAAGCGGTACTATTATCATTTCTTACGGCTCAAGGAGGAGTGTGTGGCATCAACGTTAAGATAGCTGAAGCTACTATTTTTTTCCAGGTGTATGAACGAGTTGTACTCAGTGAAGACGGGGAACCAATTTATCTGGAAGACGATGAGTTTGGAGAGGTCTATCGAGAAGAAGAGTACGTGCAACTTGAAGATGGAACCTTTGTTCAAGCTGACCAGCACGCAATAGTTCCACAGGTTGTATTTCGATCAGAAATCATCAGTATTCTCAACAATCGCAGCTTTACGAGGGATTAGAATAGAGCTTCCTGGTTGATATAGCAGGAAGCCTATTTCCAACAGTACGCTTTGCCAGATCGTGAACGCTGTATCGGTTGCCGCCTGTGCTCACGCAGTACGAGATCCTGAACCACTCAAACAAACGAAATCACTCGCGTTTCTCAAAAGGCTTCAAATCTAGCGATTGATATAAGAAGGACCTTCAGGAGATAACATTGTTTGAAGAAGTTCAGTTTGCGTCTTGTGTGAGAAATGACAGCAAATTCCAACCTTCACGAGCAAGCACAACCCCTATAGCAATAGGGGCGGTGGAAGAGGGGGGGGGGGGAGTTTTGGAAATATTCTCTGAAGGATGGGCGTGGCGTTATCCACGCCTTTTTGAAGTTTGTTTTAGGATGCTTAAATTGGGCGGATTGTACTCATGCATTTGTACTTACGCCTCCTACGTTCGTCTACAACTATTGCTTGATTTCTGTTAAAAGTGAAAATAATCCATTTCCACATTTTGTGAGTCATACAATTTCCGAAAGTTTCGCGATATTCTTCAAGAGGGTGGGGAGGGGGGAGGATTGGGGAGGACTGACCTTATTGAAACTCAATGGTGATGCTTGCTACCCTTGTAACAATTACGAAACTCAAATTTTCAATGCCCATTCTCATGATCATGAAAGGCACTGATTCTACGCAAGGAACTCTCTGTGTGCACACAGAGGACGAAAAGTGACGTTTCAAACATACCGATCAAACAGTTTCAACTTGCAGATGACTCTAAGCAGTTTAAACATGAACAGTTTGCGTATGCAAAATTCAAATAGTTTCCAATATACAAGATTTAGTGGACAAAAATAACCATTATGTTTAGATTATTGTATGTTATTGGATCATGTAAGCTTAATTCCAGCGCATACGCTAATAAGTTTGATTATCTTATCCAGAGAAACCGCACTAATCAGTTACAAGGATTATGTCGCGAGATTAGATTCATTGCAGAAAAACAATTCACTGTCGAATCTCGCTTAAAGCACAAATCAAAAGGCATTGAATCAGCAAGTTTTCCTTACATAGAAGTAAGATCTGTAGCTTTCCATTGCTGCCGGGCATTTTCTGTGTCATTCGAAATAGCAAAGCTCATTAAGCATAACATATTAGATAATCGTGATATGACCAAAATCCTCTTCCGCCTCAAACTTTACTACACAATACACAATTTTCATCTTAGAAATAATTCAAATCATGTTCACTTCGCACCATATTCCCCACAGGTCTTCAAAAACTTCTACTGTACTTCTTCTACTGTACTATAGACTCCCTCTATACTCGGTCTCCGATGTTCTTCTAGGAATTTTTCTATTGTAAGATTTTGCGAAGAATAGATGAAGTGAGATACGCGGACGTCGCTGGTGTCACGCACTTAAAATTCGTTTTTAATAAAGCTAATTCGTTTTTTTTTTCAAAATCCATGAAATTCCATTATCTACCCTGTTAAGAGTTTGGGTTAACTTTATTGTGGAAGGTTTTGATAGCTAAGAAGTAGAGAATTTAGAACATGAGAATGTGCTTGGAAATGAAGCTTCACTTATGTTAAAAGAGCAAGTTTGTGGAATGACGAGTTTTTTTTGCAGACTTCATCTTCCTCCATGCCACAGAGATTGCAGCAACTAAGAGTGGGACCAGATGTGCGACGAGGAACTTCAAGTTCCGCGTCTCGCTTCTCCGAGCAACATGGTGGACATCGACAGCAGAATTTTGATGTAGGTATCATTCGTTCTATGACTGAAAGACCCAATCGCTTTGCCCCTAATGTCTAAACAAGTTTGACCTTTTTAACTTTTTTATGCAGCAAATAATACTAGATTAGATGAATGACAAGTATCAAATTTGTTAACCAAAAATCAAGCTTGTCTTGACCTTGTGTAGAGTGGCGGTTCTTACAAGGGAAGCTACCTAACTTAGCTCGGCCTTTTGGCAAGGGACTGTATAGTCAGAATTAGCTTCGAACGCTGATTCCAAATATGCTATTGCTGCCGTGCACCATTCCGAAGCGAGTTAGGGCTTATTCTTGAGCAAAATCGGCATGCTCATCAACTCACGGGCAACACGTCATCATCATTTAAGTGCTGATACACTTGCGTTAACACATTGACGACCGAAGCCTTTCGCGGACCAGCCAACATTTTTCAAATAAAATCACACACAATATCATCTACAGTACACCTACAGTAGCGCTGGAAAGTTGACAAAAACAGTAGAGGTTGTACCTAAATCCAGCATGAGAGGAGACTCCCGGAGTTGGTTTGACACATTTTAGTAGCCATTTCAATGAGAGTCATGGTGACACAGTCATGGTGAGCCTTGACACACCATGTGTGTCAAATGGTCGTCAGTGTGTTAAGCTTTTTTTTAGTGAGAAAAGAATGGATTTGTACTATTTCGATAGCTCAGCACCTTTTTCTTGCAAATTTTATCTACAGGCAGTCTTTTCATGTTTAGTAGTAAGCCAATTTTGCGTAGGAAAAAGTGCGTTGCAGCTAGGAATAGCATATTTAAAATCAGCGTTTGAAGCTGATTCAGAATATATATGCCTTTTACTAAAAGGCCGAGCTGTAGGTAGCTTTCCTTATTAGCCCCTTAGTTACAGAATGAATGATGTGTTATCATCCGCTTGTTAGATTCAGGCAGCTCAAGGTAACATTCGCTCAGAATTTTGCATTATATTGTGGTCTGTAAGGAACGTAGTAGCGCATGTACCGTTTCGGTTAAATAATGTAGCTCTAAAAGTCAACTTCGTCCCAAATTTGCTGGAGTTAACATGTTAATACGATCGAAAGACAACCTCATTGATGGCTCACATGGGAACAGTTTCGGGGGATGCATGATAAGTCGCAGTCGTCGGCGTTTTTCTATGCAGAGTCTTCAAGAGAGGGTTTCTAGTTCAAAACATTTTGCACTTCATATCTGGAACCCAGGTCATCAAGGTGCGAGTAAAAAAACATGAGAGAAGAATTTGGGTGAACTTTGCTCTCGAAATGAATGATTCACCCTATAGTCATCGTTCAGATTGCCTACACAGGAATTCCAAAGGCTACTACTGTTTCTGATCACTTCAATATCGGCGTTAGTTTAGCTATCATTTTTCTAGTTTATATTACGGAAGCCTGCATTACTTCAGCGTCGTCAGCAGCCACTGGACTTGACTGAAAAATCCAGCATCATTGGCTTCTCTCAGACTAGCTCCAACACGTCAAAATCATATCCAATCACTTCTGCTTCTACGGTCTATCACCCATTTGCTCATACATATAATGTTCCGAAGCAAAAGAAGTATGGTTCAATACTGATTTTAATCTGCCGTCAACATTTTTTTTTTGAGGAAGCCATTGCCGGGACAAAGAAAGCCGTGTAATTGCACAAAATCAATGTGTTTGAAACTATATTGCGATTGTTTTGCAAATGGAGAGTTTTGTTTGGATTGCAACTGTAAAGACTGTCATAACAATCTGGAACATGATGCTGATCGCTCAAAAGCCATAAAGCAGTCACTGGAAAGGAATCCAAATGCTTTCAAGCCGAAAATAGGTAATTAACTTATAAGTTGATTTCTGTCTTTCATTTCATTTTCGAGATCATTGTTCTCAACAAATTCATTGGTGGATTGGTTAGTAACACTCATATAGTCGTTTAGGTGTAAAAAGTGGCAAGTTGGATGCAGAAAGACTCCATCAAAAAGGGTGTCATTGCAAAAAGAGCGGATGTCTCAAAAATTACTGCGAATGTTTTGAGGTAATTCAGATTCCTTCCGAGATAGATATGCCTCACAGCTCTTACTTATAGGCAAAAGTCCCCTGCACAAGCCGTTGCAAATGTCAGGGTTGCCAAAATACTGAGGGGGACCGCGCAAATAGACATGATAGGTAGGTTCCTAAATCGTAGATTTTTTGGCAGTTCGATATAGCGCGGATACTTCTGTATTTTCAAGGATGAGTACCACCAGCTCAGCTTTGATGAATTTGGCACATTCCTCATCATCAGTCACCACAGAATCTCCATCTCCACTATCGGACAATGACTCCGATACAGAATCATCACTTCGAAACGATCCAAGATCGTAAGTTCAGCCCACCCTGCTGTTACTGTTTCTTTGTTTTTCGTTATATCCTTCTATTTGGCTGAATAAACATAAACATAAGTCTAACGGACGATTGACCTAAGGTAGTGGTAGGGATCCGGGCAGGGATAGCGCCGAGCAAAAGCAGCCGCGATCAGCACGAAACCGATTGCAGCCTGAGCGCGATTGCTTTCTGCGATTTCCTCCTTGATTTGGATCGGAAGCCTACGACACACCTAAAAATTGCGGAATTTTTCGGCTCATTTGATGAGAAGATTCAGGTACCCATGGTTCTACATGACGGACGAAGTTATTGAAGCTGCAACCTTGTGTCTTGTTGCGCAGGCTGAAGAATCGGTAAGCAGATGCTTCTTTCCACCATCCTATTAATGGGACTTTGTTTCAGCTGTCAGGATGTTCAACCGATGCACCAGATAATGTTGTTGAAGAAATGGAACGTATGGTTTTGGGAGAGTTTGGAAGATGTTTGCAAGAAATCATATCAAATGCTTCTGAATCATAATAAAGGCCGTGTATTCTTGTTTACCATTTTCCTGAAAATCGTAGACGTCCATGCATATCTTAATACTTCGATATTTTGTGGGGTTACTCGTTACAGTCAACAACACGCTCACTTACACAATTTGCGATTGTTTGTGTTTTCTAGGAATATAGGAAAGTACACAAACTCCGGTCCTAGGTATATTCGGCCTTTCTTAACCGAAGAAAGACTGCACAAGTAACATAGAGTTGCCAGTCTCTGGCACCGCTCAATGCATCATCAGCTCCGGTCTAGAGTGGCGTCACAACTGCCTGCGATTCATCTAAAAACACTCACAGCATGCTAATAACCGATCTAGCGATGTTTCACACAATAAGCTTTTTGTGGTGAACCCTGGTAGAAGACCTTCACTTCGATAAGAGTTCGCCTGAGCCGACGTTTGCTTTCAGGCATATGTTGTGGGCTCCAAATTCATCAAGTTCAGAACAAAACGCGGCATCACTAAATGAGGTGATATGTCATTTCTCGCGTAGCCAGACCAAACACAGAAAAATCTTGCTTCTACGGCACTACGATTGACGGGCTAATTACCATATAATGGCGCCGTTTTTTTTACTGTAAGAAGAGGACGGCACTCACTTTTGGACCCTTCTGAGCACGTTTGGCACGCCCCAAACTGAGTCCTCTTCCTTCACTTCGTCATTGGTCAAAACAGTGAACTGACCCAAAGTGGACATCTGCTTCGCTACTGGTCAGTCCACTGATTTGACCAATAACGAAGTGGATCGAGTGGATCAGCCGAATTAAGCGAATCAAGTAAGGCGCGTCTAAGGCCTCAGTTCACGCGATTTCATCGCCGCAATTCTCCCAACAAGACAAAAGGTTAAGAGTCTATTGCTTGCCGAGCATCTTGCATTTCGGTTGTAATAGTTCTCCAACACGACCAATCGTAACTAACTATCTCAGTCGAAATGCAAGATGATCGACATGCAGGACTCGCAACTCTTTGCCTTGTTGGAGGGATCGCGGCGATGAAATCGCGTGAACTCAGGTCTATAGATCTATATACAGTCTTTTTCAACCCGAAGTAGGCGAAACATCCCAAGTGAAGCAGCGCGTTCGCACCGCCGCTGGCTCAGCGAGCTAGATCAGAATGAAGAGACGCAAACTGCATAGCGGCGTGAATCCTGGCGAAGCGAATTCTTGCCAATCCAGTTTTCGCCTAAACTGTTTTGAAACTTACTGTAGCTCTATAAGGTAGGTGCCAGACTAAGCGAATATTTTTCAGTTGCAAAAGGCGCACAGAATTAACGTTAATTCTGCGCGGGCCTGCAGCTGAAGCAGGCCTTAGCAGCAGCAGACATTATGCAACAGACATTAATTCTGCGCGCCTTTTGCAGCTGAACAAAATAGTCGCTGAGTCTGGCGCCTACCATAACCTTTATAATTTCCTCACTTTTCAATTCCGTAGTTGCACCATCGCGCTCCAAAGCGGCCTACCGTTCATGTCACGTGACTTTTTCAAGTAATCTAGATCTGGGAGGCATTTATGAGAGAAGGGCCACGATTCCTACCATATTGTTTGACTGTGCCTGTATCGTTATGTCGATGGGGGCATAATTTGTTTGTCCCTTTTAGCATAATCCAAAAGACTTGAAAACGCAACAAACGGAGGAGCTATGGAGAGAGCTTTCGAACTTGCAGAGGAAGCGCTGAATGATAATGAAGTTCCAGTCGGATGTGTATTTATGTATCAGGGGAAGGAGGTATGGTCGAATTTCTCTTTTTGTGAGCTCATCTTTCTCATTTCCCAACGGGTGAACCCGGCTCCTTCTGTAGCTGTTTTTATCAATTCTATCTGCGCAATCATGCTCAGCTAAAGGCGAAAAGGCGCCATAAGATCCTACCATTTCTAATGTATCGAACTTTTGTGACCTTCTATGCATACCTTTTAGATTGGATCTGGAAGAAATGAAATTAACAAAACAAAAGACCCGACTGCTCATGCAGAGATGGTTGCACTGCGAAGAATGCAGGAAGAGCATCCCAACATCAGAGAGGTGATGTTTTTTTTAAACAACAAAAAGATGTTTGTCTAACTAATGAAAAGGTTCAGATTCTTCACGAGTTGGTTCTTTACGTGACGTTGGAACCTTGTATCATGTGTGCTTGTGGATTGTATGAGTTAGGTACGTCACAAATTCTCTTTAGTTTCTTTCTAGTTTTGGAGTGATTAATTGCGTTTTGCGGTTATCCCTTTTACGTTTCACTGACTTCATAAGAACCTCAAATGGCCTTACTACTTATAAAAGACATTCAACCAAAGACAACTTCTGCATCAGTTGTTGTAGCGAAGGCCAGAATTTCCAATGGAACTCTTCAGCTTTGTTTGATCTTTACCTTCTTCAGAGCCTAGATAGTCCGGAGATCGTACCTGATGTATCTTTGCTTTCATAGGTGGAGGAGGCAGAGACGCGAAGCGTGAGCGGGTTAAATCTTGGTCGTCGCTAGAACAACCACCTAGATTACCTGAGTCATGCCAAGATTCGTAAATGATCGGACTTGGATGAAAAAAAAAACTTCTCAATGTTATATCTACTTAATCTATCATTTTTTCCATGCCTTTAGTATTTGGTCAGCATATGCACATATATACTTATCAAGCTTTCGGGCATTAAATTCGAGCAAGTACTTTGCTTCCTTGAAAATATTGAATGGGGAGCGCCACACCATTGGATGGAGAAAAAGCTCTACAAGACCATATTGGGTATGAGCATCTTCAATGAATCTTTCAAACATAGACTGAAAATCTAAAAACATAGGATTTTGCTCTTCTGCAGATCACCCACTTCCTTAAAGTTTATGACACTCACACATGCTCAGTTCATAGCGGACACTTACTCACTTACATACATGCAAAGTTTATGTGAAATGTGCGCTTCATTAGCAAGAAAAACGAGTGGCAAACTCCGCCCCTATTGACTCTAAGCCCTTCCCACTTGCTTCAACATCATCAGCTACATTATGCGAGAGTGCAACTTTTAATTTTCGCGTTCGTAGATGAATTACACCATGAGAAACAGCAATTTTAGTTTCTAAATGTCCGAGGACTTTCTTACCAAACTAACAGTTTCTTGTGGTAACTTTGTCTCTTGCACTACTCTTGAAATGAAGTTTCCTGAAAGAGGTTTGTTGGCTTCGTACATCCTTGATCTCCTGCAAGTCATTCCCTTATCTTCAGACGAAAAATTCCTGCTTTGGTCCCTTTTTGTGAGAGTTGCCTATATCACCTGAGAGCTCTTTCCTTCTTATCTTCTACGTGTACTCTCTTTTTCGTGGAGTTCTGCTCAATCCGCGGATCCGTACCATAAAAAGACAATAAAGCGAATGTGGATCTTTTTTTTTGTTCTGCCTCCATCATCTCCACAGAAATTAAAATTTTTAGAAAACAGTCATCTTAGTGAAGACTTTTGCTTTACAATGATATGATTTGGAAGAATATTTGAACCTGAAAATTTTCAGGTGTATATCAAAAGGCGCGATTATCGCTAGATGGACACCATTTAGCGCGTTCTTTGTGTTTAATAACGGTCTAAAGAACTTTTACATTGCTAGGGAGGTATGATAGGTCGTGTCAGCTGTCAACTGTTTAACCTTATATTTCAACTTTAACTTATATCGTAGGTTCAAAACGTGAACGTCGGAAGTCAAAAACCGCAAAAATGCAACTAATCCCAATTTCGTGAATATCTCGGTTGATTTTCTAGCAAAAGTTGTCTAACTTTTATTTCTATTTCTATTAGCAAATGGTAACTTTGGATAGTGAGTAAGCTAGAGCACTTTGTCTGGTATTTTTGAAGAGTCGCACAGCTCTAAACTGAGCTGTTGTATCGGTGACCTCCGGAGAAGTCCCGCCTCTTGACCGTCTCCCAAATTTTCGGCATAAACATTGTCGTTGCAGTCATTATAAGTCGCAAAATACCTGTAAGCGCAATGCGATTATGAAACTTTCGCTTTATAACTTGGACTACATTCTGCATTGGAGTCTGGAAATTTTTCCAGAGAAAGCGATTCTAGAAGATAATTTTGTATCTCACAAGATTTTTTCGTAAAAAAAGTTCAGATTCTGAGGTAGCGTTGCAGCTCAGCTGACTATTGGCTACGAGCAGAGTTTGTGTCATCCTGCCATACTCCACTAGCTTGTCGTACCTCAAAATTAGGCTTTCAAAATGTCTGGGATTTTTGATCCGAAGTTTTTTTGTAGTTGCTGCAATGATGTTTGGATATGTTTAGAAATTCGAAGGATGTATTGATTGCAGCGCAGTTGGTTGCATTGGCAGTGATTAGTTCTGAAAGAGTTATGATGAATCGGAGATGAACTCAAAAAACTAGGTAGTAGAACTGACACATACCAGTGTTTATGCTCTCATCCTCTTCTTGCATGGATCGGTGTCTCTTCCTTCTTTTCGACTTTAGCTTGGATTAGGGAATCCTGATCTTTAATAATATCTCGGCTATAACGGTCGTCTGTTAAATTTCAAAAATTTCAAAAGTCCTTTGTTTTGTCGCATATGTGAAGATCAAATGTTCCTTATGAATGATTCTCAGTAGCTTATGAGTTTATTTTTTTAAATTCATATCAAGAACACTGAACATTGAATTTCCGTGCAGAGGGTTTTAGACAAACCTGCATAGGAGCGTTCCTTTGAACATTGAGCTTATCATCTGCCAGGTGCTTCTGATTGTTACGGTTACCAGTGTTCAGGGATTTCCAAAATCGTCTATGCTGCTGCTAATGAGCGTTTCGGAGGGATCAAAAGCGTGGGGAATCACCGGAAGTATAATATGGAAACTACAAGCGTAGAAGCGGTAATGATATAAAGAGGGGGTCTTGAGCCTCTAATAAATCTAGGTCTTTTCCAGGTTATGGATACCACACATGAGAAACGTTCTATAGCATTGCTTAAGGCATTCTATGATAGGCAAAACCCATTTGCCCCCGAGGAAAAACGGAAAGTCAAAAAACCTAAACAAGGGAACTCCAGCAGCAGTGTGTAGTTTGGACTTTGATAAAGTATTCAATCTTGTGTTACTTATGGATCCGAGTGGCTGAATGGAATTTTCTGCCAAAATTATCCTTTTATTTGGTAAAAATGCATGTTCCCACTCAAAATATTCAGATGACACTCTCCCGGCTATTTCGGTTTGCACTGATGCGGTTGCCGCAGACAACATCAAAGACTGAACATTTGCTAAAATCACCGCGCCCAATTGTTGTGGCTTCTAGAGCAGCTCATGTAAGTGGTGCACACGTCTTTCATTTGTGAAATTCTGAGTCTATAGAACCCTATCTCCGGTCGAAATCGAAATCGTGATGTCATGTATTATGTAGTAAGCCTGGGTGTGGTTGCTATCGGTGTGACATTCGCAGCAATACCGGCGTACAGGATATTCTGCGAAAAAACCTCTTTTGGTGGATTAACGCAGGTGCTTTTATCTTTGTTTGTGACTTTATTCAGGTTCAAATTAGTTCTAGGTCGCCAAGGACTTCGAAAAGATCGCCAAAATGAAGAAGGTCGAGGATAGGTTGATTCGCGTGCAGTTCAATTCGGATGTCCCGTCAAGTATGCGTTGGGAATTCAAACCGCAACAGCATGAGGTTTGCCTAACACTCACTTCTTACGTAGGGCTCTTGCCAGTCGTATATTTCGGCAGATGCATGCGACATCCTCACTCTACTTATGATTAGTTCCTATCTGCAAAATCGTTTCCCGACCTTGACAACAGCATAATTCTGGGCTGTGTGTGGTGGAATTTGTTTTGCCACTCAGCTATCCAAACAGTCAGTGTCTACGAAGTACACTGCGCGCTAAATCTGTAGCCGCTTTCACGAGTCCGGTTTGCAAAGAAGTTTGTTTTGCTTTTTTTTGCGCATTTTCCAATATTGCCAATATACGCCGTAAAGAAAGAGCCGTCATAACAGCGGGTGTTGCTATCTTCTTTTCATACAGATTCTGCAAATCAAAGTTCGCTTACATATCAAAAGGATTTTGATCTCTTCTTCATAGCTGTGTGCTTGAGTAAACGAAATGAACATCTGCTTATAGCTTATGTCCTTAACAATCACATCGCTTCCAGATGTATGTGCATCCTGGCGAGACTGCATTGGCCTTTTATACCGCTAGGAATCCGACTGATCGACCAATCGTTGGCATCTCCAGCTACAATTTGACACCGTTCCAGGCCGCTTACTATTTCAACAAAATCCAATGTTTTTGCTTTGAGGAGCAAATACTTAATCCTGGAGAACAGGTAATTCCTGGCTTTTTTACTTTGAAAATAGGCAAAATGTGTAGATGATAAATATGTTGGAATGAATTCGTTAACGATATTTTGTGGACGACGTGGTTATTACCATCATCTGCACAGCACAGGCGGTTGATTGTACTACTAGTAGTGGTAATTTAGGTCGATCTGCCCGTTTTCTTCTACATAGATCCTGATTACGCTAACGATCCTGCTTTGGAATACTTGGATAACATACTACTGAGCTATACATTCTTTGAAGCAAAATCGGATCTACAGTTACCAAGCCCCTTTGATCCCAGTAACCGGCCAAGTGTGAGCACTTCATTTTTATACACCCTGACTGACTAACAACAGCTCTTTATTTTATTGTTTGTTTACTTTCCCATTTAGGATGCTCTGTTTCAGTCACTGTCATCTAATACGCCGTGAAATGACTAGTGAGCAAGAATTCTGCGCTCCAGTATCGTCTTACACCACTTATGCATATACTATCAAAAACTATGACATCTTTCAAGCTATTATAAGTTACATACGATATTCACTCGAACTAGCGAGCGCTTTGTGATGGCTATTCTCAAACATTTTTGTAGTTGTAAGTTCCTTTGATATCAGAGTTGAAAAGCATAGTTTGAAAGATGAGTCAGTTTGTTAGTACATGCGTAAATGGTGTAAGACGATATTGGAACTCGGAGTTCCTGCTCTCTAGTCATTCCGTGGCGTATTATATGCAAGTGACTGAAATAGAGAATCCTAAGTTGGAGAAATTGTAATCAAACAATAAAATCAGGAGTTTTTGACAAGACATTCTCTGGCAATTTACTGTCCTGCCTTCATCTGACTGATTGTTTTCGCTACTGTTTACCACGTGTTATCTGACCAAGTTTCACTTCTAGGTGCCTCTTGAAAAGCCGTCGCAGTCTGCGTCAAGCTAGCGATGATGGCAGACTTGGAGCTGGTCTCCTGGTCTCCTTAGATATCTTAGTTGATTTGTGCCATATTTGATCGCAGATTTATTTGCTACTCAACAGTTTTGTTATTGTTATTAACCAAGTGACAATGAATGGTTCTTTATCATTCCATCATTTTTGTTTACCATATGATATCGTAAACCACTGAATATATTCTATCAATGAGTCTGCTTTCGTGATGCATTTACCACTCATAACTATCATCAGGACTTGGATTGAAGCCAAATTATGGCGAAGAAGGCACTAAAGAAAGCCGCAACGGACGAAAAGTCTAGTAATCACGTTTTGCACCCAACTATGGTGGAAAAGCGATCAAAGAGAGCCGCAACAGAACAGCTCAGTAATACTTTGGGGCGAACCATGGTGAGAAAAACAAAGGGAGCTGCAGAAAATGAACAGGTTAATGGCTATTTTCCAATGCAAATCGCTGGAATTTCCGACTTGCAGAGCAATGGTAGGACTTGTGGAAAGGAACCTGAGCGCAAAGTCAAAAATGAAAAGAAGCCCAGCAATGGCTTTGCCAAGTCTGTAAACAGGTATCTATCATAACTACACGTTCCTTATCTCCCATGACATCTTTTACCAATTGAAATTGGAGTAAGGCTGTGCTTTGACGTGCTGCCGTTTATACTCGTTCACACTTCCCCACGCTAAACAGTAGCTTAGGGAGCCAGTTTACATCTTCGTGAAGATCTAAGCTCACTTTTGCAATAGGCACTAACAAGGGAAAGCTGGAGCTGGGTCTTTAATCTGCACATGAACTCTTATCCTTTCCAAGCTTTCTTTACACTACAATACATTAGCAAAAGGTGACTTCAGACACGATATGCCCTTGCATACCATATCTCTATAGCTTGATGAGGGGAATGGACGAAGAGGTCATGGCTGAAATGAAGAATAGCAGTAATAATACGTATGCAGTTTTGCGTGAACGGGGGAATCTTCTACGATATGGGGACAAAATGGTGTGAATGGTGTGCTCATTTACGCTGCGACAATGTACCAAATACTATATGTTCTTACACTCATGTTATTCTCCGACTTTTGAGCGGAAACGTCTACTGACATGCAATTCAGTGATTGTCAGAATTAGCGTAGTAATAGACGAGTCCCGCTGCCTTAATAGTTGCGAGCCTTTGGGATCTAAGAAAAGTCGTCACTGGTTCTGAAAAAATTTTCAGTTTTTTCTTCTATACAAGTATCGCTTGCTCACGGACGGCGGCCTGCATCTGTGGAGCGGCTCGGTTTTGGTAGCGAGAGATTACTATTACAATGTGCATGGATAGAGGAAGATGCTGTTTATATTGACCTTAACATCCTGCGTCCTAGTTCGCAACGGGTCCGCTAGGCACACGTTATATGCTTGATTTGATCCGCTTGATCCATTTCATCCACATCGCTATTGGTCAGTCCACTGGATTGACCAGTGACGAAGCAGAGTAACCATTTCGCGAGGCACAGTGGTGCGGCCGAGCAGCTTGCTTGAGAAAAAAAAGAAGAAAAAGGCGAATCTTGCACTCGATACTTAAAGGTAGCTGGATAGCATATCAATTTATGATTGCAGTTTGCAGCCTTTTATTTTCGAGTAGGAGATGTTGGCAGGCATAAAATTAAGTTTTTCAGCTCTTCTGCTAATGTAGCTGGGGGTGATATCCGAGGTGTGCATATTCCTCAGCATGTCCACGACTTTTTTGCCCACGCTAAACGCTTGTCTGGTGACAACCCTTTGTGTGAGTATCATTTAAATCTTTCTGGAATTGTAATAATCGATTTTTTGCAGGTGCCTTCGAAAAGCTTGTTGCAGCTCGTTTGGTTGGTCTTTTCGAATTATTGGGAAATGGTCTCACTGCACTCGACGGTATTCTCTTTTCGATTGCAGTAAAAGTGCTTAACAAAATTGGATGTTAAGATAATCAATTACGCCTGCACTATCGTTATGCTACTGACTTACCAGAAATGCAAACTGTCATCGTAACCGATGCTGGCAGATACTGTTTATGGAGGTATTAATTGAGATAATTTGTTCTTGATCTTTTATTAAAGTTTCAGAGATGTGCCGAACAGCGAAGATAGCTGGATTATTTACGTGTCCGATGACGACAGATTTCCCAAAATTGAGGTGCTGTATTGACCATGTAAATGACGCAGCATCAATAAGTTGTTTACAGTTGGTAGGCAATCGCATGGAGCACGCACTGGTCCATCTTGGCGACAAAGTGAAGACGGATGTCAAGGAATTTCTACCAAAGTCTATGAATGCGACAAAACTAAGAGAGGATATGAAGTCTGTGTGTGCGCTTCGCCACAAAAAAAAGGTTCGATCACATTTGCATAAATTTGTTTTAGCATATCTTTGATTATTATTACGGGAGTTGATATCCAGCTTCTACATTCTTTCATGTATCTGTTATTTTACTCGTTGCTTGCTTAGTTTACTCATATCCTAGAATAAGTAGGATTTGTGTCGCAAAGATCTTAGAGGTGCAAAGCAACGAATAATGTAACAACCAATACATCTTCATGCTTTTTTATTCGTAAGATTCCGTACCATATTTTTTACAGCTGGGAAAGGCACCAAATGCAGTTGGGTTGTGGGTTGAGGTTACCAACGACGTCGGATACCGACCTTTACCAGACACTCCCGGTGAGATGTTTTTTCTTTCATCTGTCTGAGTTAATTCAATAGATCGAGTTAAGAGAAGCTGAGGGAAACACTTGATCTTATCTGCGAGACTGATAATGCTTCATTGCGACAGAGGAGGATGCAGCGGGTGATGGAAATTGTCACATTTGTCCAGGTTTGTTGTGAGAGTCACAGTGAAGATGTGTTTTGCTCATCAATTCGTTTCAATCCTCTGTGCCTGTTAGCTGCTGCCTGCCGAAACAGATCGCTAAATAACTTCAAACTGGTTCTTTTGCCTGCCATCATAGACAATCTTCAGCAGGGACGCGTTAGGGAAACTGAAGTTGTTTGCGCTTATAATTTTGTGACTCCGATCTTTCTAGCTTGGAAATGATGAATGCGACTTTGGAATGGGTTTGGAGCTCGGTTACTGGTTGTTTCTCGCCAACCATGAGACGCTGGATAAACTGACACATCGTATTCTTTCCACAGCTTACACATTGCTCAAAAGAGACGAATACAAAACGATCCTTGACGCTCAGATGGCACCAGGAATGCGAAGAAGAAGCGATGTTGATATGCGCAGAGCTAACCAGTGACGCTAACGCTATCTATTTTCACCGATCTCTTGTATATCTATGCGCTTGTATTAAGTAATTGAGAATTTATATGTAACTAGATGGCAAACCCGGCTCCGCCCGCTTTGATTGTTACTTTCATAATACCTCTGTACAGAATGCTGATAAATTTTGACTGAGTTCAAGCATATGCTGCACAACATGTGAAAAGTCATATATCTTATTGTCAGAGACATTACTTTTGGTGTGTGTATTTTTCTTAGCCAAACCTTGAACCGGTAACAAAATTTACAGTCAGGATAAGAGGCTGTCATCATTATCAGACCATCAGTAGTTTTCTTCGAATCGAGTGGAGCCGTAGCAGCACAGATTTTCATTGTGTGTCAGTATCAGAGCAGCTGTGTGCAGCAGCTTCTATTGTGATGTAGCACAAGCGATCACGAAATGACAGATATCAAGGTATGGTCTAGCATCAGTTGCTTCTATATTTTACCTTTTTTTGCAAAACTACCGAGATAACCTCGCAAAACTACCGACCTGAGCTGCAAAGCATCTGAGTTTTCCATCCGGAAGAAGTTTCTATCGCTTTTTACAGATGTGCCTGAAAAGTACATTGAACATGCTTATTAATTCTATAGCTAAATGATAGGCACATTTAATTTAACCTTTGAGCACACTCGAAAAGCTATGATGCTGTGAAATGCGTGTTGGACACTTTGAATGGTTGAATTAATTTACATCAAAACATCTGCGTTCAGATCGTACCGCTTGGGGCTGGCCAAGATGTTGGTCGGTCATGTATTTTGGTCACCATAGGAGGAAAGAACGTTATGCTTGATTGTGGTATGCACATGGGCTATCAAGATGAGCGTCGATTTCCAGATTTCTCGTAAGCACTAATTTAGTATCACTGTTTTCATCCTAGCTCTCTGTTTACAGTTACATCGGTGGCGGAGGAAAGCTGAACGATTACTTGACATGCGTAATCGTCTCTCACTTCCACCTGGATCACTGTGGTTCCTTACCACATATGAGCGAAATTGTTGGTTTTGATGGGCCTATCTATATGACTTACCCAACGAAAGCTATAGCTCCAGTTTTGTTGGTAAGAGCCTTTTTGCAATGTATTTAGATAAGTTGCTAAGTTCGTATCGTTGCAGGAAGATTACCGCAAGGTGCAGACAGAGTTCAGAGGAGACACCAATTTCTTTACATCCGCCAACATAAAGGCCTGCATGAAAAAGGTAGTATAGCTTTCACTGCCTTGTGCAATTAAATCTGCAGAAAAATGGCTTTTCGGTAGCTCTATGGAACCATCGGACTAATTTCCAGATTGATCTTGCCGATGTTTAGGTTATTGCTGTTAACCTCCATGAAACCATACAGGTTGACAGTGAGTTGTCAATCCGGGCGTTCTATGCTGGACATGTACTAGGTGCAGCAATGTTTGAGATTCGCGTTGGTCACCAGAGTATATTGTATACAGGTAAGTGATATATATATATATATAGGCTTTAAAAATATATTCTGCTTCTTATAAGGTGACTACAATATGACTCCCGATCGTCATCTCGGTGCTGCCAGAGTGCTGCCCGGATTGCGGCCAGATTGTTTGATTTCTGAGTCCACTTACGCTACCACAATTCGTGACTCAAAAAGAGCCCGAGAAAGGGATTTTCTAAGGAAAGTGCATGATAGAGTGATGGCAGGAGGAAAGGTAATACTGTTTGTTAGCTACCGTCATTCATCAGTTACTACGAAACCTTTGCAGGTTCTTATTCCAGTTTTCGCGTTAGGACGTGCTCAAGAAATGTGTATCCTTCTTGAATCCTACTGGGAAAGGATGGACCTCAAAATACCTATTTATTTTTCTCAGGGTCTAGCAGAACGAGCGAATCAGGTATATTTTATGAGGATAACGGCGGTCCGTGAAATTTCCTTTGGAGGAAGAAGGGAGGGATGACTTTACGGGATGCCTTTTGAAATTTTCACGGACCACTTGAAATCCCCAGAAGAGGACGTGAATGGCAACCACGCCTGCGGAAAAATTCTTTGTATCAAGCCAAATTGATATCAAGTAATTGAAAAAATGTTTGTACAGTACTACCGCTTGTTCATAAACTGGACCAACGAAAAGATCAAACGGACGTTCGTTGAGAGGAATATGTTTGACTTCAAGCACATCAAGCCGTTGGATAAAGGCTATGAGGAAATGCCGGGAGCTATGGTGCTGTTCTCAACTCCAGGTCTGTCTCCCGGTCTATATTTTTAGGCCTATATCATTGGTATTCAGGTATGTTACATGGTGGACAATCCCTGAAAGTGTTTCGTAAATGGTGTCATGATCCCAGAAATATGATAATCATGCCAGGTGCGGATAGTACTATTGTTATTTACCCAGCAAAGACAGTCGTTCGTTTAGGTTATTGCGTAGCGGGTACTGTGGGAGCAAAAGTAATAGGGGGGATGAAGAAGATTGAAATCGAAGGAAAAATGGTGGGTCGTGACGGCTTTGATTTACAAATTCTATCCTTGAGCTCATTTTTAGCACGACATAAATCTAGCTGTGGAATACATGTCATTTAGCGCACATGCTGATGCTAAGGGAATCATGCAGGTAACTTGCTTATGAGCTGGGAGATTTTGTGTAAAAAAGTTATTCAGCTGATAAGAGATTGTCAACCCCGCTGTGTGATGTTCGTTCATGGAGAAGCTGCAAAGATGGAGTTTCTTAAGGGAAAAGTTGAGAAGGTCAGTTGTTCAAACCTAGTTTTGTGGATTAGGTACGGATAGTACAGTGCTGGCCAAAATTATAGGTCCACCCTAAAAAATGCCATAACTCACTCTGTTGCGAATGAAATTTTCCAAAATTTGGTAGAGTCGTGTGTTTACCAGCCCACTATCAGTCTCCAAAACGGTTCTCGTTCGTTTGATTATTCAAGAAAAAATCAGAAATTTTGAAAAAAGCAGGCTTGAAGGCTGGCCAAAATTATAGGTCCACCTGGAGTTTTTACTGATTAAAGCACTTCCTAGCTCCCGAATTTTTCTAGGTAGGCACACATCCAAAAACGTTAAACAGCTGTATTGGTCAAGCTGTGTCATACCTTCAAAAAGAACTGATTATCTGCTTTTTTGCCTTGAAGATGCACTCACATGTATTTCGCTCCACAAACCTGCGTTGAGTAAGAAATTCTGCAGTTTCTCAGCTGGATCGGAGGGAAAGAGGTTTCACCTATCTTCTGGATGCTTTTTGACATGAGCATTGAGGAAAAAATTCGACTTTTTGTTGGAAGCAAATCTGACATCGGCTTAATCGGCAGAGTAAGCCTCAGTTTCTGCCCTAAAACTCTTTATGCATTGTCATTATAACCTCAAGATATTGTAGAAGCATTTTTTGCACAAGAATAAAGCTGTTCGCCATACTCGCAAGTGTCCACAAAGCTGCCTTGCTTCTTTTCCGAAACATGAGTTGTGTGTGCAACGTAATAATGGTGTTACGCGATCCAAAAAAGCTTTCCAAGTGCTACCTCACTTAGATTTTTGACAGTAATTATTTACTAGGTAGTGGATACAGCTTGTAGTGTGTGTTAGCACATGATTCTTCTGAAAACTTTGGTCGGAGCCACAAATAGCTTTGATGCTTGTCGTAATGAGTTTCTGAGGGTGATTTCAGCAATTAAACTCGAATGCTAGGATCTCTAGAAAGTTGTAACCATGGAATGTGGGCTTCCCTTCGTAGAAACAATGCCTTTACTTTACATAGTGCTTCTGAGAACATTGTAAAAGAAGTTTGAAGGCAGAAATTTGAGCTCAGAATTGCAGTACTGTCAATGTCAGATTTGCTTCAGCAGCAAAAAGTCGGATTTTTTCCTCAATGCTCACGTCAAAAAGCATCCAGAAGATAGGTGAAACCCCTTCCCTTCCGATCCAGCTGAGAAACTGCAGAATTTCTTACTCAACGCAGGTTTGTGGAGCGAAATACATGTGAGTGCATCTTCAAGGCAAAAAAAGCAGATAATCAGTTCTTTTTGGAGGTATGACACAACTGCAATGCAGCTGTTTAACGTTTTTGGATGTGTGCCTACCTAGAAAAATTCGGGAGCTAGGAAGTGCTTTAATCAGTAAAAACTCCAGGTGGACCTATAATTTTGGCCAGCCTTCAAGCCTGTTTTTAAAAATTTTTAATTTTTTCTTGAATAATCGAACGAAAACGAGGACCGTTTTGGAGACTGATAGTAGGCTGGAAAACACACGTATCTACCAAATTTTGGAAAATTTCATTCACAACAGAGTGAGTTATGGCATTTTTTAGAGTGGACCTATAATTTTGGCCAGCACTGTATTAGTAAATTTAACACCAAAAACTGCTTAGTATCGCTTTCGTAGTTTTAGTTTATCGTGATTGTTTTGAGGTTTATTGTTCATCAGTTCTAATAATAGTTCATACTAGTTTTAATAGCAGGTTAAAACTTATTAATAGAACTTTATACCTGGAGCTAATGTAATATACGTAATGAAATCCGGATTTCAGGAGTTCCATGTACCTGTCTTGATGCCAGCTAATGGAGAGTCTGTAGTGATCCCAGGAATTGCAACACTGGAGGTTGACGTCCCTCATGATATCGTACAAAGATGCATTGACCTCGATCCAACTCCTTCGAAGAAAGCGTGCCCATTTTCTGCCTGTTTGATTATGGATAAGCAGGTGCTCCTAGACTATTAATCTCTTCTACATCAAAATGGTATTTACAGAATGGTCTCGAAGTGATTTCTTGCGAGGCAGCTGCTAATAAATTACAAATGGGTCTTCATACTATCACTCTGTCGCAGCTGATAAAATCACGTAATCCGGTCGATTGGAGAGCCCTCTCCGAGGCTCTGACAATCCATGACAGCAATCTTCAGCATAAGCAAGTATGCGTTTACATGTCGATAGTTTCGAACGTGGCTATCCAGTTTTCAGGACGGAATAGAGCTCTTCCATGGTGAAATATGCGTTTTACCAGTAAAAGGAGACGAAAATCAGGTAAGTTTTGTTGTTCGGTATATCAAGAATTTGTTTACCCAAAGTTCTTTCAACTTTACCGTTGCTAATTGGCCCAGCGCAATAGGACTACCTCGTACGCCGGAATTGGTAAAACTGCTGTAGAGCTTATCTACTGCCCACGATCCAAAATCATTTCATAAAATTCTATTGCTCACATTGGTTCAGAGCTCTGATTTTCGAACTACAAAACAAAGTTTCAATAGGCGCATAAACTAATGACTTGAACTTAGGCCTCAAGTAAATTTGGTTTCTTCTATTCATTTTTTCACTGTCCTTTAGCAAAAAGCTGCAATTTAGGTGGAGCTGATCTGGGATGAGTGCCGAGAAGCCTGGCAATCAGTGATCATGCAGACTATACAAGAAACGCTCAGCAAGCAGCCTGTAGGCATAACATGAGTTCTTTTCACTGCGATATGCATCTTTAATGATCGTCAGTCATGTACATGTGAAATCTCATACTCGCTGTGATAATAAATTATTGAGGCGTTCTGATTTTGTTGGTATGTCATTGGTTCCAACCAGTATTTTCTACGCTAACCGTTTACTGCCTCACATAAAGACAACTTGTGCTATTATATTCTGTCCTTCACTTGTGAGTAATCAAACATTTTCCTCTCCTCAGCTCATCGATTACGTTCCATGTTTTGTATCGACTTCACAAAATTTCTTTTTCCATCGCTGTCAAAGTTTCCCACTTTGTAGCTTAGCGATTTCTCTTGTGTTATGACACCTCTGACACGTTCTTGAGATTTACTTCATACTGTTAGCCAAGATCTTTTTGTTCGCAGTTGCGAATGTAGGATGTCCTAGAAAATGTGCCTGTTGTTTTGATAGCTGATAACTTCAATGTCATGAAATCTTTGGGGAAGTTTACAAGTTCACAGCTTTTAGGTACGTTTCCATAGAACTGGCTTCAACTTAATTTTGCAATTTGGAACGAATTTCCTCTTCTTCATTGTAGGATTACGGTAGGAACCTCTAGGATACAGCGCCATTTTGAAATAAGCCTTTAATTTAAAAATTTCAAAAAATCTGGAGATTTGTGTAGCAGGGTTTTCGCGCATGCTGATTCGTTACACAACTTTCTACAAGATTTTTGAGTTTTAGTGGTGTAGTCACTTTTTCAAAGAACATTTGGAAAAACAATTGTTACGGTTTATTTGTAATAAGTTTTGGGATGATCATGACTGTAATAAGCAAACTTCATATTTGTAATCAGCGACTTCGATTAGCCTGGTATAAAAGTTTTTTGATTTGCACGGTTTTTTCACTTGAACAAAATGTAACTCCTAATGGTTCAAACCTGTTCAAGCTTTCTACCGTAATCCTTCGGTAGGATTGAGTGATTGGTGATTCGCTCTATACATCAAATCTGTGTTTGAGCCAGCTCAAATTCAAAGCTCTTCCAAAGAGTTTATGACAAGATAGTAATCAGGAATCAAAAAATAGGCACATTTTTTGTTTTTGGAACACCTGTATGTGTGATTTGTGGGTACTGGTTGCATTGAACATATTTGTTTGTCCCGAAAGTTTTCTCGGTTATTCTAAATAGCTATAAAACCTCTTAAAATAAAGTATCAAATGCGGTTCAATGTGCATCCGATGCAGCTTTCTTTCTCTTTCTGATAATCACATTTTCAAATCATAATCTCTGGAAACTCTCGATAACTGCCAAAATTCTCTACGCGTCATTTTTATCTGCTAAAGTTCAGCTAATTTTTGATTTATTCCACAGCTTGAGAAAGTAACAGCTTTGAGCGAATAGAGCAAACGGGCTGTACTCAAGTGCTTCTAGATTCTTTTGGTCTTTGCAGCTTTGTAAAATTATTTATTGGGAGGTCCCCATTTTCGGTCAAGTGTTGAAGCGCAGCTGCAGCGGAAACATGACAGCTTTCGCGAATTAAAGCTCGATTGCTATCAAGAATCATTTACGCACGATAAACAAGTTTGATTTGGTTCCTCAGACAATGGATCGGACCCCTCCGCTGGGGAAATGGCAGGGTCGCGGCGTTTCCCCAGCGGTGGGTCACCCATTCGTCCGGCGGAGCCCTCCCATTTCTCCGGCGGAGACCTCCCATTTCTGCTCCGGATACCTCCCATTTTCTGCTCCGGAGACCTCCCATCTTCTGCTCCGGATACCCCCCATTTTCTGCTCCGGATACCCCCCATTTTCTGCTCCGGAGGCCTCCCATTTCTGCTCCGGACCCCTCCCATTTTCTCCGGCGCGACTCCGCCAGATTTGACTCGCGCCGGACAAATTTGTCCGGCGCGAGCCTGGCAAATCTGCCAGGGTCGCGCCGGAGAAATGGCGGACCTTTGCAGCAGGGCCGGAGAAGCCTCCCATTTGCCTGGCAGTGATGTCACGCGAGGGACCGCCCATTTGCCCCGCTCTCATTGGTCAATTGGGTCCGGCGCGAGTCTGGCAGTTTCGGCTTGCCCAGCGGAGGGGTCCGATCCATTGTCTGAGTCGAAGAATCAGCTTTGGAATTTTCTGTTTTTCTATGCGCTAAATGTGCTCAAAAACCGGCTATTTTCTTCGAGTAAAGTAATTGATTATCACAGTAACCTGACCTGCATCTCAAGTGAACGTGAAAAATGTAGGCAAAGGTTTACTTTGCAGCTGCCAGTTGATAATCCAATACTGAATTTTGAGAAGCGGGGAAAAATTTGGCGTCGCTGTACTGCTCGAATAGCCAGCGATGAAATGGCAAAGATTATATTAGGTCGGTCAGGAAGTTCTGTCATTCCATTTTCAGATTCTATAACTTCTCACTGTCTGGGCAGACTTGTTTACTGTAACTTAGAGAGAAGAAGCCATCCATTTTTTAATGCTGTCTTAGTGAGTTCTTCCTGAACATTGGTTGCGGAGGTAAATTTGGATGAAGAAGGTATTCAAGCTTCGTTCATTATTAGGCCACCAAAAATCTGAACCGTCGTAGAAAAATCCAGAATTGTCAGTGCATAAATTTTACGAACTACTCTTTCCGACTGTAAAAAGTTTGTGCTGATTAGACGTCTTTATAAAATTATGATTTTTGGAGTTTGCAATCAAAAATGTCGAAATTAGATATTTTGTCATTATTCTCAAAAATTATAAGTTTCTATAGATCCCTCCGATCAGCACAAACTTTTATAGTCGGATAGAGTAGTCCGACGAAATTGATGCAATGATGTCAAAATTTATGTACTGATGTTTCCGGACTTTTCTGCATCGTTTCAGATTCTTGGCGGCCTAATTTAAAATGATCAAAGCTTGAACAATCTTCTTCATACCGTTTATCTCCGTAACCAGTTTTCTGAAGGAAATACCTAAAAAGTGTTGAAAAGTATAAGGCTTTTTCTTTGGAAAAAAAACTACAGCAAAGCAGGTTTGTTCAGATAGCGGAATGTTGCCTTTTCTTGTAAATGAAACTACAGAACTTTTGTACCAACCATGATAGATAGAGAGAATTTGTAACTCTCGAAAGAGAGTGAAAACCTCTGTTAAAACGTATCCGGGCCGTTCATCGACCAGTTTTCTGTGATTTTCGTGACCGAGAAAATTTGACAGAACTTTCGGGACAAGCTGACTCAATGACCGTTTGCCAACAAATTGGTGCAGCACCATGACATGTCAATGGTTTTTCCCGAACTGCACTTTGGAAGCACTGAAACGGGTGATATATATCTGAATAATCAGTGAGTAGAGTTGTACTGAGATCACTTTTGTTATTTCCAATCGTTTGAGGTAAAGACCCAGATGTGAGACTGTTCACGAGGCAAATAACAGTTCTCAATAATGAATTCAGGAGAAATTCCAGAAGTGTTGACTTGTACTTTTGATGTCGACCGTTATCAACTGTCTATGAGCCTTTAATCGCTGTTTTAATCTTGCAATTTTCTTTCATGACATCTTTATAAAGTTTACCTCAAAATTCTTCGCCTTCACTCGCTTCAGATATCGTCTCAACAAATCAAACCTTCTGCTACACAATGGCTGTATACCATTAATGTGGTTTAGTAGACTTTCAGAGAGAAATTTGTTTTTGTTCGAGAAGTCCATTATCACGATCCATCAAATAAATAGATAGCGTGACTCCAGATAAGGACGTCACAAAGTAGACAACACGAACATTTTTTTTCTTTAGAAGGAAGATGGCGCAATAATCTTTTACATTGAAACCACTTCTGTTATAGTGAACAGAAAGCTTCTTCTTCCAAATCTCTCGATGACATACAAAAACTGGACGTTATCATATGATCGTATGGTTCGTGGTGAGATTATCAGTTACATGAGCATCTAGTAGGAAATTGAGCCAAAATATCGCTCTATTTTTGTTCATGTGGCGAAGAAATACTCAACGAAAAGGGAGGGGGGGGGGGTGCCGAGAATGGATCGCGAAATATTGGAAGTGGTTTGCATCAGATAAAAGATTGACTCGTTTTCAATGAATTGTTTTTAAATCAATTTTCAAAAATCTCTGTAGCTCAATTTGTCTTTGTAAATCTTTTTCGGGGGCGTCGCGACCTCCACGATTCCTTTTCTTGAAATTTTGAAGTTACTGCATACAACAATTTCAGGGGGCATCTCAAAAAGTCTATCCTAAATGCGTGGCCTTGGCTGTAAGAAATTTTTGCCGTGTTCTCCCCCTCCTGCCAAAAGTTACATGGACACCTCCATGTTGGTATGGTTTTAAGTTGCGTTTCACCTTACCCTTATTGCGATTTTTGGGTACCTTTTGCTCATTAAAGAAAAAAAAGAGGATGGCTCCGTTTCTTACATCTGATGGGTTCTCACAAGCATTTGGAATTTCAGTTCTAATGAGAGCGAAGATAGTAATATAGTAAGATCCGATGATTATTTCAAAATCGAGCGTTAAGAATATATTTTTTGAGAAAGTTTTGGTTACTCTTTGGATGGCTGAGATAATATGAGTCAAAGAAAGTTGCTTTTGTTATGAATCCGAACAGTTGTAAACCTGATATTCAGATTAGAATGCACGAAAGGCTTACGAAATGCTAAGCTCTAGCAGTAAATTTCTGTGCTACCGCATATCAGCTGCAGAAAATGTTCTCGTTTTATAGATTTTTCAAGCAGATACGGCAGCATGGTTTCGAAATTCTTATGCTTTACACTCGCCAGTTGCAAGTACATACACTATGTGGTTTTGTGACTGAAGCTTTCAAAGAGCTGCGAAGTCAAGATTTAGAGTAGAGTAGTATATTATATTCACAAGTAGCACATGTAAGCTAGCATACATTTATTTCTCGGTCCTTTGACTGTCTTTTTTGTAGATTGAGTCACGATTCATTGTCATAGTTTACTCAGTCGTGCGTCAGACTTACCGTTAGCGTCGTTCATGCCCGTTCATATTTTTCTTCTCTGTCGCTTCTAATGTGACTAAAAATTATTTTGTGACAGCCCTCTCACTAAGATCAGGCCACTTACTTGTGAGTTATCTTGTAACTCTTCCATGTGTCGGAACATGTATATTAGCTCACATTT
Organism: Cylicocyclus nassatus; assembly: GCA_958299035.1. Taxonomy (NCBI): domain Eukaryota; kingdom Metazoa; phylum Nematoda; class Chromadorea; order Rhabditida; family Strongylidae; genus Cylicocyclus; species Cylicocyclus nassatus. The sequence goes on from CATQJL010000305.1 coordinate 39,471,316, forward strand.
GAATGATAACATACCATTTTTCTCTACATATCTCATGGTATCTTCAACAACAATTTTTAGACTTCATTTGAATGAACTTTGAGCGGTAATGTACAGAAAATGTGCTTTGTCTAGCTGAACTAAATTTCTGTTACAACTTGCAACAAAACTATCTGTTGCTCGGGTAATGCCTGTACTCATTCTGAAGAATTAAGGGTGATAGTAAGATTAGTCCCAAGCATGATTTTTGCGAAAATTGTCTGATTCACTAGTATGTGACTGTCGTCATTTTGAGATCATAAATCTGCCTCGAATATTCGAGAAATGGGTAATCCGTAATTGCGACGTGGGTTTTTACCTTGGCCCATTCAAAGTACACTCTGTCTGAACCATAAGAAGGCAACATGCAAGTCCCTTGTCATAGTACGTTCTCGCTATCTCGAAAGAACTGTGTAGTCTGTTGCAAAAAGCAAACGTTTTGACAAGATTTCGAAAATATGAGTTTTGACGAACGAACATTTTGAAGAGAGAAATCATTTACTATTTTTCTTTAATTCAATCTCGAGGTATTTTCAAATTACTTGTTTGTACGTCTCTTTCAATTATTGTCAAGATAGCATGGTGCGAATGTGCTAACCTTGTCATTCAATCTTTAGGTATTTAATCATTCAATTTTTAGGTATCTAACTCCGACCGAAAAATTCACCGATAATGTTAGCTGCTGGTCAGCTTATCAGCGAATGGCAAAATGCCCAGGATATCGAGAGATACGTCGAGCTAGGAGATCTTCTGGAGTTCAGGAGAGTCGCATATATTGCTGGTGCTCCCCATGGCATCTACACGGTGACTACATAGTTGTGCTCATCTTCTCGCTATACTGATGATTTTAGCATTGGGCAGTGTACATAGGACGACATGACAATGTTCCTCTAGTGGTGCATCTTTCTGGAGAAGGGGCCGACTTCAATACTGGAGAGGGTGTCGGCAATGGCCCGTTAGATTCACTCGCTGGATCATCATCAGGCTTATTCAGCGGAGTCGCTGCGGAGGTCTGAACTAGTTCCTTCTTTAACAAATGAAGATTTAAACTCTCAAAGCTGCACAGTTCATCAATAATATTAGATTGTCCCGAAAATTTTGTCCGTTTTTTCAACCTATCATAAAAATACGTGGAACAAAGATAGGGAAACGCTCTACACTATCCGACGCATCTTTTCCTCCTCTTTCTAATTGTCAAGCCCACATGCCGATTACTCTTTTGCTCACTGAGATAAACGCCGAAATTTCGAACCCATGGTTTTTACTATATCCAAGTTTGACAATTTTTCACAATCTTCATTTCCAACTTCTGGAAGACCTTTGATAGCCCTCAGATAGAGTAAGCTAGGGGCAATGCAATGCAATTATTTGATATATCTAGCTGGCTTTTCAATATTTTTAAAGATAATTTTTTCAAAAGTCTTCACTTTTGCGAAGTTCTAAATTACAGAAACGCCTCGAACACTAACAAATCATCGGATTTTGAAGCTTTCAAAACCGATTACGATTATTCACTATCTTCAAGAAGCAAATGAGCGTTTACCGCTTCGAAATATAAGTTTTTGCAGTTTACGTGTACACGCTGGGGTGGGGTTAAATTCAAAAATTATGAAAATTTTATTGCCAAAGACCCCGCAAATTGGAGAGAAAATATACTCACTGGAAAGAGGAGGAAAAGCTGCATCGAATAACACCTTAGTTGTGCGCCGCTTCATGATCTCTGGCTTATGGCATCATCAAAAGTGGAATTTGATAGCATCAGAAAAATAATTCTAAAAATTTTCAAGGCTGACTATAGATGCCGCAAAATTGCACTATATTGCCCTTTGTTTGCTCTATGTAACTGTTGCCAAAGCTTTTCCGAAAGTCAAAAATAAAGATTGTGAAAAATTGCCAAACTTGGACATAGTAAAAACCATAGGTTCGAAATTTCGGCGTTTATCTCAGTGAACAAAAGATTAATCGGCATGGAAGCATGACAGTTAGAAAGAGAAGGAAAAGATACGTCGGATAGTGTTTAGAGCGTTTCCCTATCTTCGTTCCACGCATTTTTATGATAGGTTGAAAAAACGGACAAAACTTTCGGGACAAGCTAATATATTGAAACTGCAGTAGATTTTGATTTAGGTATAGCGGGATGACAAACAAGGGGGGGGGGGGCGGGAGGGTTGGTCGCGAACTCCTTTGAATAGTTTATATGATCCGCAAAATTTTGCATATAACATGTCCCTCATGATAAATAGCAAAAATGGTTTGAAATTTTGTGTTAGCTAGGCTAATCTTAGTGAATCTTATGGCGTGCTTGACGACCTACGTTTTTTTTTCAGATTATATGGTTAAAACAGTAAAAATTTTGAGATTCTCCTCAAATTAATGTTATACTTTCCATTAACAGAGATCCTTGTCTCCCTTGTCTTATCTGGAACAGTCTTTCTGCTATCGCCACAGTTTATCTATAGTTTACTGTTTACGGTTTTTTTTTGTTAGGTACGATGTGATTCAATAGCTTCTGTTGCTGGTGATGACTTAGTTCGAGTCAACAATGGCCAAGATGCGGATCATGATCCTTTTCCTCCTACGATCGTTGTCGAACGGGCTACTTTACAGGTTCGTTGTTTACGAGGAGTAAGCAACATTTTGTTGTTCAAAATTGTTTTTAGCTAGGAGCTGGTAACTACAATCTAGTTCTGAATAATTGCGAGCACTTTGTAAAATGGTGTCGATACGGGAACAGAATTAGTAGTCAGGTTAGTAGTTCATTCCTATATTTCGATACATTATCTGAGCTGATTTATAGTGCAATAGAGGAATGAGATTTTTCCACAAAGAAAATGATTCCAAAAGTATAATATTTAGGCTGTCGCCGCTAAGAGTCTTCTGTTAGGAACAGCTTTAGCTGCAGTAGGTGCTTCACCAATGGTAGCTTTTGGAGCGGGTATGGCGATGTTCACTCTTGCAACGCCGGTGTCAAAGCTAATCAGTCGTTATTATGGCACTAACTTCTCATTATTCTGAAAGCGTTTGAGTGTGGGCAAATACCTAGTCTGACTAAGAGATGCGTGTATGACCTCCTCATTCCCTTGCCATATCACTTACGAAATTCTCCGTAACTTACCACTGTTGCCTGAATAGCTTTCCTTAATGCTTGTAATTCTACCTTTTTTCATGGCTTTACGATTCAAAGTTTTGATTCCTCTGTATACAGCCTGTTCCTCTACCTTCTGTTCAGTTTTACCTAGAAACTAACTCTTCACGCTTAGCCTGCATGTAGATCTGGCGTCCCTCATTTTTAGCAGGAGCAGCATTTTTTTCAATCACCTGTGCTATATTTGCTATTTACTCTGATATAATTGATGTTGTTCAATTTACAAAACTGTGATTGAATGAGTTATATGATAAACAACAAGAAGAATCCTTCCTTGTATCCAGTTACAGGAGGCAGGATTTTGCGAGCTCGCTTTTAGCTCACACGAGAAACTATATTATGTGGCACAGGATATGACTCTTACTTCTGTCTCATGCGCACGGCTGTCTTCATGAGCTCAATTCCACAACTTGAAAGTTAGAGGCATTCCAATGTGTATCTCTTTGCTCTTTCCAAACCACTTTCATGAAGGATCAGGAACTCTTTTCTCCTCATGCGTTGCCCATTCCAAGTTGCTTCATTATCTTTGAGGCAGGTCAAAGAATTGCTTCTAGGTGTTTTTTGTGATGAGCAATAGTAAAGCGGCAATTTGCTTATAATTCTACTCCTTCCGTCCTTGCATGTGGTGCACCTGTTCTTCGAAATACTATAGATTACCATATAAAGTACGGCACGTGAGCGGCGCCTTTCCGCAGGCAATGTGAAAAAGCTCTATAGATATCTTACAGCTACTAATGTAGAGATCGATAAAGGATAAGGTCATAAAGGTTTTGCATTGTTGCTGTGTATGGATGTAAGTCATTGGTACATTCCCATGCTCCATCCATGTGAGGTACTCTTGTGGGTCAAGGTTGCATGGGGAGCACTAACGCAACTGTGATCTAGGTTGAGGTCGATTTCGCAGTCTGTAGCAATTTTCGGTACGTCATCACATCATATGTACCTCAAAAATGAATGAAGAGCTGCACGTGTAGACAAGCCTTGGGTAAGTTCAGATACAGTGCTGGCCATAATTATAAAGACACTCTAAAAATCGCCGTAATTTTCGTCCTTATCAATGAATCTGTCTGAAACTTTGCTGTATTGTGCGCATGTCAACCTCCCATGACCCCTCAAACGGCTTCCAGTCTCGTTAAGTTTGAAGGGAGAAAAACGAAAAAAATCGAAAAAGCCCTTAATTAAAGGCGGACAAAATTATAAAGTGTCTGATATTGACGGACAAACTCCAACCTCACCATAGAGTTGACGCACTTTTACACCATAAAACTCGATTTTTCAGCGACAGAAAATACTCTAATGTAGCCATTACGGCAGCCATACAACAGTGAACTTGCATGACTAAGAAAAAATTTCGGAATTGAGCACCCTGTTTAGCTGCAGTTAACATCCACGGAATGTTGAGTGGAGCACCCTGCACAATCAAAGCCAACTCAGACCACGAGATGAAACAGGAAACGCTTGATACTTCAAAATCTTAGCTAATCTCTTCATCGGGTGAAATATTACATGAAACATAGAGGGAAATAAGGAGGTCTAAGGTTATACATAATCTTCTGCTCTCAGGGAATTTTCGTAGAAAGGTTTTCATATCTCAATCGCAACTGCATCATTAGGAAAAATCAGGGGTTGTTCCAAAAGCTGCATCACCATGTAGGCGATGTGATCAAGTCCAGCGCGTTATGAACATTGCAGACAGAGTTCTGTGGAGTAAAAGCGTGACAACCCTATGGTGAGGTTGAAGTCTGTCCGTCAATATCAGCGATTACGCAGTGTTTATGGAGCTTCTCACCTCATCTATCAGAAATGCTCATTAGAGTTTATGATTATCATTTGAAATAAACAAGGGCTTGAGAACACTATAAACTGTTTGTTGCAACAGATTGATTTTTAATGCTTTTAAAAGCAAAAAATGCAGCGATTGTTTCTATTTGAGTAGGAAGCCAAGCCGTAGGTGTTGCAAATGTTTCATATTTTACAATGTAGTTGTGCAAAAAAATGTGAGAGCCAACGAATGCGATAGTGATCAGAAAAACCAGGTGTCTTTATAATTTTGTCCAGCTTCAATCAAGGACGTTTTCGCATTTTTTTGGTTTTTCTTCGTTCATACTCAACAAGAATGGAAGCCGTTTTGAGAGATCATGGTAGGTTGACATGCGCACAATACAGCATAGTTTGAGACAGGTTTATTGACAAAAACGAAAATTACGACGATTTATAAGTGTCTTTATAATTATGGCCAGCACTGTATGTTGCTCTGGTGGTACATTAAGTGTAGAGACATATACATTTTGTTTTTATTTGAATAGTTAGACGGGCCCTTAGATTCACATCAAAGTTCTCGAAAAAAGTTTTACAAGGCCAAAAAATATGCAAAAATCAAAGTATGCGCAGCCTTTTTGTTCACATCATAATATTCAGTGTGTCCCAAAAAATGTGCACACTGTTCAATTGTTGATAACTCTTTTACTGCAATGCCTTTCTGCAAAATTTGAGCACAGTAGAGCTGGCTTCAATTTAGATTTATAGTCAAATCATCGATTGCACTTCACTAGTGTAAGATCACCGTAGGAACTTTGAGAATGATTCCAGGCCATGAAAAGCCCCTGTATGCCTCAGTGAAAAACCCATACAAGTTCAAATTTTTTATGCTAGATAACAGTGTCGCTGAACTCATATATGAGATTCGCACTTTACGTGATGCTTCTTTCCAAGTTCTTTCAGGCGAATCGTAACAGCGTTCTGCTAATGCTCGTCAGAACGATAAACCGTTGAAAAACCTCGAAAAGTTGTAAAATTTTGTTTGAAATCAGCATGCGTAAAAATACACGATTTTCCAGATTCCCTGAGAAGAATTATGTCGGTTAGTCTTTTTCAAAATTCTTCTGCATGCTGGTGCGCCTATCGTAATCTACAGTGAAATAAAGCGACTGTTGATTCACTCCTTACTGCAGATTTAAGTTAGAGCCCAGCTTTACAGAATGGTACTTGGAGATCGAGAGATATCCAGGCAAGAGAGTTCTTAACGATCAAAAAGTGTGCACAGTTTTTGGGACACCCTGTATAATGCCAAAACGAGTGCGCGACGTTTGAAAAGGAAAAAAGTTATAAATATGCTTGCAAAAGTTTGACGCCATCCTAATTCTATTGAGTTAGAAAACTTATGAAAAGTAAACGATAGGAGTTGTAATCTTGATTGCTTTTCATGAACTGTTTCAAGAGGAGTACCCTAATTTCACGAGTAAAAGGCGCACTTTTGCTCCAATAAATGCGAGCAATTCGGCCGCATCGTTGCACCTAGCGAAACGGTTGCGGTCCTACATAATTTTTTTAGGTAAGGGGTAGTCTCCACCCACACGGACAGCAGGCATGAGGGAGTGATGGTAAAGGTGCGAGGTTTGTTGCAAAGGGCGCAGGACCGGGAGGCGTGCAAGTGTTACCCAGGCAGCCGCCTGGTGCCGCAGCCAGCCGCCAGAGCTGGCACCAGCGTCGCGGCTGAGCTACCGTAAGCGTGCTCTCGTCGTCCGCAATCTCTCGCAGAGAGATTTTCGCAGCAGCCTCGCACCTCATCGCGCTGAGGTGCGACAATTCCCTCAGAGGTTGAGCTACTGCCACATATTATATTCGATCAACACAGGGAAAATTTGTAGTTTATTAGTAATATACATTACAAAAAGAATACAAAACAAAAAAGTTAAATAAATAAAAAACAACACAAAAAATTCACAAATGGAAATTACAATCAAATTTACAATTTTACACTGCTGTCAAATGGTTTTCTCTGTGACATTCGACATTTTAATACAAAAACTATTAGGTTGTTGCAAAAGTTCTGTCGTTTCCTTTTCAAAAATTTGTAACTCCGCGAAAATTCAACGGATTTGCTTGCCTGCAATTTTATTAGAAAGAATAAGTCTTTCGCTTCCAAAGGCGTTCCTTGGAGCTTCTGTTTCATACTGGCTACGGAGATAAAAATGGAAAACTAAGACCATATAAGCTTTGACCATTTTAAGTTAGGTCACCAAAAATCTGGAATGCTGCAGAAAAATCTGAAATCCTCAGTACATATGTTTTTTGGCCTACCCTTTGCATTTGTGAAAAGTTTGCGCTGTTTGGACGTCTCTGTGAGAAGTTATGATTTTCGCGAAAATTGACAAATTAATTAATTTTGGCGTTTTCCATAGTAAACTCGATATTCATAACTTTTTACAGAGACGTCCTGTACTGAGGATTTCAGATTTTTCTGCAGCATTCCAGATTTTTGGTGACCTAACTTAAAATGGTCAAAGCTTATATGGTCTTAGTTTTCCATTTTTATCTCCGCACCCAGTATGAAACAGAAGCTCCACGGAACATAAAATTACAAGCAAGCAAATCCGTTGAAATTTCGCGGAGTCACAAATTTTGAAAATGAAACGACAGAACTTTTGCAACAACCTAATATTTATAGAAGCTGTTGGTATGTAATTTCCTGTCTCATATTCTTCTCTAAAGCTGCGCATCGCATCAATAATTTTATTTCGGCGCAACACATCCTTCTTTCGTAATGACTTCACGCTTCGAGGAGCCTGGGACATCATATATAATTACAGGGTGAATTCCTTGCTCACTTATTTCGAGTTTTCCACGAACCCCTGCACACTTTTTCTAATATCTGACCTAGTTGGTGTTAGTAGTCTTCTGCCCCCAAAGGTCACAACGAATTGTGCCAAAAGACCATTCAACAATCTAATTTATATTTTTTATGAACTTACTCCACGATATTACGGTTTCAATTTAATTTTGTAATCATTCCATCAATTTAATTATTTAACTTTTTTGTTTGTTTATATTTTTTGTAATATTTATTACTAACAAACTATAAATTTTCTGCTGTGTTGATCGATATATAATATGTGGCAGTAGCTCGACCTTTGAGGGAATTCTCGCACCTCAGCGCGAGAGTTGTGAGGCTGCTGCGAAAATCTCTCAGCGAAAGATTGCGGACAACGAGAGCGCGCTTACGGTAGCCGTTGGTGCCAGTCCTGGCGGCTGGCTGCGGCACCAGGCGGCTGCCTGGGCAACACTTGCTATGCACCTCGCAGGACCTCCCTTTTCGGGACATAAATGTCCTTTACCCGAGCGGCACTGTAGGAGCGCTTTGGTCGTAAAGTGTTTTGCCGTGCTTGGGTCGCTCAAATGTAGAGAAAATATCGCATCTTACTCGCAAAATCAAGGTTTGTATATAGCGTAGCTTTCCTTAAAGGTACGGCTCGGCAGAATTTCGTTTTCCAGTTATTCACGTTTTCGGAGCCTTCTCGCCATGAGAAACCCATATCTGGAAGATCGTGTATTTTTACGCTATTTCCAAAGCTTTCCAGAGCCTTTAGTGCAGGAGTAGGCGGGGCTTGGAACAAAAAGGGCGGGCCGCGGCTTTTTCCGGCGTACCTTCATTAAATGCGAACCAAAAAAAGCTTAGGAAAAAGCGCATTTTTGCCATTTTCATGCGCTGAAAAGCCCAGATATGGGTTCCTCATGGCGAGAGGATCCGAAAAGGTGAAGAACTGGAAAACGAAATTCTGCCGGGTCGCTGCCTTTAATGCTTGTTCGGATGGGAGATGTCAACTCTGTAAGGAGCGTCGACCCAAAAGCGACTTTTGGCATTATTCAGAGCACAATTTTGAACATATCACTTTCAAATGGCTGTAACAACAACTCGAATCTCATTGATCTGATAGAGCGACATTGCATATGTTGCTGAGTATGTATCAAGTGGAATTGATTAGGTGGATGATAAACTGTCAAAGTCTGAACCACTAAAGGAATATTTTCGTAAATCTCCTGTTGCATTAGAGCCTGACTAAACCGCATGTAAAAGTAAAAAAGATAGCTCAACACTTTCGGAGCCTTTTCATCTCCTAGCTTGTGACTAGTCCTTCACATGCTAGGTAGAGTCTAACAATAAATAGGTGACGTAAGTGATGCAACTATGCATGAGTGATTGTAGAATAATAAAGATGCCGAGGGCAAGTAAAGCATTTCCTGAAGGAATGTTTCGGATTTCTCCGACCTGTCATGAACTCTAGCTCATGATAAACATTAATTTAGCGGCCAGCGCGCGACGCGCTTGGCGAGTATAAAAGTTGCTTGGCAAGAGAAGGGCTCTTGCGCTTCCATTCTCCTTTATCTCCCAACACAGGGACGGTCCTCTAAGCTTCCCCTTCTTTATGTTTCTCGCATTTGACTGTAAAGCAACCTGTTGAAATAGATAGCGCCCACCGGAAAGGGAATGGAAGTAGGTACCTAATATTGTCCCAGCTAAGTTATGAGAAGTGATAGAAGTTGTTAAGTAGGAATGGAAGGAAAGTAGGATGGTATTATGAGGCGATGTTTATTGTCCAATAAAGTTACCTTGGATGAGTACTGCGTGTATATTTGGATTGCAAGGACGGTTCAAATCCTGGTGCATCAGCCGGGAACAAGAAGGGAGCCAGAACACTTCCAACCGACCACTGGCATAAGAGTGGAACTTACAAGAATCAATGCGAGATTGGAAAACATGGAGGAAAATTAACAACTATTGGGGTGAGTTATAGATTGCAAATCTAAATAACTAGGTAAGCGGGGTTCTGATGAAATAAATTGAAAATGAGAGGGACAATTTCTATTCGCATCTCTGTTGGTGGTATTTAAGATTGGAAAAAGACCGATTGCCACTTATGGGGAATTCAGAAAATCAAAAAAGGTAGATAGCACATATAAACTCTGATTAATGAAGTTTAATCAATTCAGCACGCATCACAGTTTCACACGAACCAGTTGAACATCTGGAAAGCCGTTACTGGCAGAAAAAAGGGAAGGGAAGAAATACGGTGAAAGATTGGAGAAAGTGGACGCATATGTGAAAAGCAGTGGCGTACCGGGGAGAGGAGGCAGCCACACCCCCCTCCCCCACCCGAGAATGGGTCGCGAAAAGTTTGAAAATCTCCTAAATGAGTCAAAAAATCATGCAAAGAGACTTGTTTTTACTTTTGAATAAACAAAACAACATTTCGTATCGTTTAGTTATTTCGCTTGATTTTGAAACTTGAGTTAAATTTCACAGGAACTTGCTAAAAGACAATACATATTTCAGATAACACCTAAGGCAATAAAGTCAAGTGGAGAGGAGAGAATGAATGGTACATTGAGCTGTTGACCTTCCGCCATCATTACCCTCTGATGAAAAATGAAAAAGTTTTTCGAACAGGAACTGATAAAAAGATGTGATTAGAATTTTCAATACTTCTTATTGATTTTGAAAGCCTCCACAAATTTTCAAATCCGATCTACAACCGTTCATTGAATTTGTGATAGTAAGATAAAGTTTTTTTGCAAAGTCTTTCTTTCATAATCATTCCAAGAGCAGGATGAACTAAACACGAATAGGAAATGGTAGCAAAAGAGTCAAAGCTAACAAATAGGTTATTGAACAAATGCCTTTTCAAAGAAATGTACTTCAACCAAATTGACAATAGTTTTTTAAACTGCTTTTGTTTTCCGGTGTGTGGACCTCCCATGTGGCTGTTGTGAAATCGCTAAAAGGTCAGCGATTTCACAACAGCCACAAGGGAGCTACACAGTCTCCTTTCGCAAGAACTGTGCAGTCAGTCCAGCGTTTCAGGATATTTCTTCGAGTTCTATAGTCATCGCTTTAATCTGTTTATTATCGGCACTCCCGCTATCGTTGGAAAGTTATCCTGGAAAAAGGTAAGTGTAGATTATTTTTGATGTCTGAACCTTTTTCTTTCTCCTCACTTCTCAATTTCTGTTCCATACTACGCCTCTGTCACGAAAAAGTCAGAGTTTAGGAGGAAGCTTGGAGTTTTACTGCATTCTCGATAGCCTCCCTACAAGTTTCTGTCCCTACTGGGCATCTGTCACGAAAAAAGTCTAAATTTTTGATTTTTTGAGAAAAACTCCTAGTTTCGCTGTATTCTCGAGCATTTCTTCAAATTCTTCGTTCCGTACTACGCCTCTATCACGAATAAAAATCAGAATTTATTCAGTTTCTAAGTCAAGAACTCAAGTCAAATTGTCAAGTCAGAACGTCGACAAAGTGTGAAATTTTTACTACTCTATTGAAGTTTTTGTGTTAGTTTTCCCCCTGAAGTATCTTATTTTCTGTCTTGACTGCAAATCCACTTTTTTCTTAGGTTCTACAATCAGCAGAACCAGAGTCCGGTCACACCCATGATTGTTATATCCATTTTTGAGCCACTGTACTTCAAAAACATGATTTTGATGATTGTAGAAATCATTGGAGAGTCATAAGTGCGTCAGATATTCATTGCTGATTTTTCTGAACTTTGGTCAGTTATCATTTTCTACTATAGTCTCTAAGCGACTGATAAGAAGATCGATCTCTTGAAATCAGTCAAAAAACGCGCATTTTTCTATATGAAGCGCTCTTCCTCTGGCCCGTCTAACCCTTTCATGTGGATTATCAAAAGCGTAAAGAAGAAAACCCCGCAGGTGCACTCATTCTTACATATTTACAAAATCGCTAGGCTTCCACATTACAGAATATCTAGAAACTCCTTCAATTGAGTCATTAGAAACTATAGACGAAGCAAGCGGCGGAGCTGAGATGCCATCAATCTCCGCAGAACTTCCACGCTTTCTTGAAGCACAGCATCTGCGCCCGAATCTTCATCTGTTCACCATCGAGACTTCGGAAATGTCTCCAGCTTTGGCATTTAAAATCTTTCGGATGAGCAACGCTTCAAATGCTTAACTGTTACATGGTACTTCTTTTGGCTGTTTTCTTTCTATCATGAGTTATTGGCAATCAGTAACCGATGCTAATTAGTGAAGCGCGATTGTCATACCGCGGAACACGCCGGTGAGAGATCCGTAGATTCCGACGGTGAGAGGGGCATGGCCCAAAGGCTCTCTAAGGATCGATTTAGACCCAGTGGAATGGGTGTGGCCATGTATTAGGGTGATCGGTAAAAAATGGGGCACTTAGAGAATAAATGTAGATTTCTCAAAAAAGAAAAGTGATTAAACTTCCCAATTTTGATTGATGTTAGAATAAATTATTCTCTTTCAGAAAATACCTATATAAGGTCATTTACATACCTAATTATTTTTATAGTGACTGAAATGCAAAGTTAGTCACTTTGACAAATTATGAATTTCGGGCAGTATCTGCGCAGTGAAACATGCGAAACCATCCAAAGTACTACTGCAGCGATGCGTGAAGGTACAGTCACCAGACCCACGACGGGTTGCTGGCCTCCTTTCAAATTCAGGAGATATGGCCATCAGCAGCTTTGAAAACAAAGACACATACTATTCAATTCTTTGCAGGTGAACGCATGTTTTATAGGCACAACCTGAAAGAGCTTTTTACGCTCTACCCATTCATATGCAGCTTACCTCACTTTTCATCTATCTTCGGAAAATACAGATTGAAACTTGATTCATTTGTTTGTGTTGCGCCAAAAAATCGCGATTCTTCAGATATTTCGCTTTCTTTTACCCAGAAATAGAAAGAAATCCTGTGTGTTCAATATATTGTTTGAAAGAGCATGAAGAGCTCTTTCGAACGGTATATCATTTGCTCTATAACTTTACGGTATGGCAGCGCAAGAATGAGCGATGTTCAAAAAACCCTGTTCGAGTTCTTCAGGGCGCCACGCGTAAGGTTGTGGGAGAGGAGCGTTGACGCTTCGCCAGAATAATAAGCGAAGGTCGCGTATATAATCGACGTTTACGTTGCAGCCTGCTTGTTGTTGATCGAAACAAAAAATCTCAAAATTTAATAAAAATCAATCTGCCCCACTTTTTACCTATCACCCTAATATATCCAGCGGACAGAAGCCGATGAGAGATCGGAGTCTGAGAGATAAAGAAGGGGGGAGCCTTAACTAAGGTGATCCTACAATTTTGGTTTAGAATAAGTAATGTGATATTGTGCATTTACCAAATCTGGTCACTGCTCTTGCCTTCTTTTCCAATCATCTTGTCATCTATATTTCCTTTATTTCATTTGTGCCTTTGTTCTCATTTCTTAGAAATCAGTTTGCAAATAAAACTTATTTGCATCAGTGTCTGTTGTTCACTATAGGTGTCGGAATTCGACCGTGAATATCGTTCTTATCGTATTTTTATACGTTGAAGAAACCGACTTAACGGCACCACCCTCAGAGCCGGTTTCGGCATGGCCTACCGAAGCGCGTGACTAGGAGTGGACCATTAAGGTGTCTAAGGCCGGATCATCTTCAGGGGCCAGAATCGCGCTCTCAGGCGTACAGCCCAGCGCTCGGAGGTCTCTTTGCAGAAACTACGCTCTCTTTCTTGCCGAAACCGACTCAAAGAGGTATCACTTTGCTAATCAAAGGATAGCTTTAGTGCACGAGCCACTCAAAAATTTAGCCGAATGCTCGGAAAAGGTTACCACTCACTTGCAATACCATCAGACTGTGGAATACCATCAATTCAGCAGCGAAAGAGCCGAAGCTTTCTTGTCTGCAATGCGCACTCCCGGCTAGATTATAGAAGAAAGTGTGCAGCAGGAGGAAACGGACAGATTGGAAAACTGTCGTGAAGTTTTGCGGCCAATCAAAATTATCTTTTCTTGGCCGGTGTTGTCTAGCGTTCAGAGTGCACTGCGACAGTGGGCCGATTATCATGTCCGAAAGCAGTGTTGCCGAACTGCAACCTGATGAGGGAAGTTTTCGTACGCTTCTCGGTTACAGAGCGAATATATGATTTCGTCCGAGCGCCTCCTAAGAGGAGGAAGGAACGCGCAGTATAGTTCTAGTACGATGCAGAACGAAATTATTGGAATAACTGGGAGGCTCATCTAGAAATCGAAAGTGTTTTCGGTGAAGAAGGCGTAATATATCTCGGTTTTGGCAGAAAACAAGCGATTTAGCGAGAATGGAGCAGCTATCAGTATCAGTCAGATTTGTCTGAAGATGAAAATGGAAGAGCCTGCGTTGAGAACCAGTTTCTAACTTTTCTTCAAGCAGCGGACTGCACTGGACCTGCTATATCCGAGCTCATCGTGACAACCCCAACAGAGTGCGGACTCGAATTCAAAACCAAACCTTTTCGGGCATGGTTACGACGGAGCCATTTCAGTGTCTAATACTCGACGAGGTGTTCAGAGCCAGATTATTCAGCACTACCATTGTGCATGGTATGTACACTGCTGTGCTCATGTCCTCAACGTGACCCTATAGAAGTCTTCTGCGGTCGTTCCAATAAGGCACACTTTCGGTGTTATGACTAAAGTTAGCTCCCTTTTTCGAGCCTCCCCGAAAAGAATGCAGGAACTGAAGGAAGGTATTAAGAGGAGCGCTTCAGGAAGCCAAAGAAGAACACTCAGAAGTTCATGTGAAGCGCGATGGGTGGAACGAGCTGAGGCATGCCTGAGTTTCGAATTAACTTTCATCCCAGTTGTGGCAGCATTGTAGAACTTGTCAGAAGCTGAACTCCGGGCATACAGAGTTATGCGGTATGCTTGGCTGAAGAACGTTTCATGTTACGTTCCATGGATTTATGTTCGCATTATACCTCATGTCTGTCGTAGTGGGAGCTCTGAAGACAGATAACACTCTCATTAAGGTTGTTGATTAGCTTTTTCACCTTGGCTTTTCTAACAATAAGCTGGCAATTTAGGCACTCGCACAGCAGAAGTTGCTTCTACAGCAGATGCGGATGTGGTTTGAGAAGGATGAAGGTAGGACGCTTTGAAAGAGTCCAAGCTGAACATAGGCGGTTGCGTCAGGTATGAGAACGATGAATCTGGGCAATTTCTTGAAGGAAAGAGACGAAATAGTATGCTTAGGCTTTTGAGTTTTGTCGAACTTGAATCTAATTTTAAAAATAAATCGTTCTTTCAGTTGTGCAGAAGAACTCAAGACCAAAATTCACGATCCTTTTCTAATTGGATTAATCGATGAGCTCAACCAAAGATTTTCTCCTCACTACGCTCTCGCGTCGAATATTCGCCTGTTCCTACCAAGCCTCATTAAAGAGACAACATTTGAGGACTTTGAAGCGACCTTTGGATTTTACGAAGCCATCCTGCCTCACCAAGATCTCAGTTTATTTGCAACTGAGTATGAGGTGTGGAAGTGCAATTGGACAAGCACCACTTTTGGAAGACGACCTTTTACAAACACTGGATGGCTGTGATGCGTTCTCTTTCCCAATTATCCGTACGCAGCTCCAGGGTTTGGCCACCTACCATCTCAACAGGTGCTTTAGGTTTTGTCAAATACCCGACAGTCATGTAGTGAATACTTTCAGCAACGCCGGAGGGCACGTTCTCATCCTGAAATATCAAGTTATTTGAGAAGTACAGAAGAGCGATTGACTGAACTGGCGCTGCTTTACATAAATCGCAAAATCATAATTAATGTTGAAGAAATTATCGAAGAGTTTATTAGAAGAATTCGAGAAACTCCTTTTACAAGGTAAGGTTTTGAAAAATTATACAAAGTATACGATACCGCGTTTTTTAGAACCAGACCATGCAAACCCGAGCTACGTTTGAGACGAGCGCGCTCTATTTTCCTCACTGTAAATTTTTGTATCTTTCTTTTATTCGAAAATTTTGATAGCAGCATTAGCCGTAGCATTTCCTTTTTTAAGCATATGTTTCAGTACATAATCCAGTGGTATGGTTTTGTTACTTTTTTCAAACCTACCATGTAAATAATAGGAAACATGTTTATTTTGCCTGCGTATTATTGATGATCAAATAAAACTTGTGTTTAAATATTTTTCTATTTTCAACAAAGACAAAACAGTCGGTTTTTGGTGGCATCCTGGAGTGTGGGATTGGCCACGCACCCCATGGGGAAAAATTCCCTCCCCTCCTCCCCCCCCCCCCCGAAAAAATTTCTGAGTACGCCATTGGTGAAAAGGGAAAAGGAAGACAAAAAAGGAAGGGAAAGACAGCAGCTATCGTCATTGCCTGGACCCAACGGACTTCAATGTCAGGGACCATGCATGTTGTGCTATGACTAACACTTTGCGACTCAGTGTAAGAAGTATGCAACATTGGAAGAAAGGTATTACTACGTCCGTGATTCGAACAAATGTGAAAGGTTCCGTAAGCATGCAAACCATCTAGTCACTTCTTGTCCAACAAGATCATTGTGATTTTATTGTGAAAAGAGGGAAAGAAAAATGAAGCTAAAGAACATCATTCCACTTTTTGTCCTTATGCTTTCCCTATGACAAAAGACGATTGTAATCTGCTGGAATTGTTGTAATTTTGTAGGGTTGTAATGTAATCTCATATTATCTATTGCATTAGCTTGTAATAGTTTGCAATAATACAGTGTAATCGGTCGTAATTATATATAATTCGTACTCACAAGCATTATTGAAGTTGAAAATAAAGCATATGTAATGTGAAAAATATTCTTATACAGAAATAAGTACGCTATTGCTATCCAATAGAGTTGTGGTTAAAACAAGGTGAAAACAAAAGCAAAAGAAGCAACAAAAACTTAAAGCGAAATGAAATGATAGAAAATGAAATATGATTGAAAAAAATCATTGTCATCAAACCGATGCTTCGTCAGCGTCCACTTGCATCCCTGAACTGCTGCGCATACGACGTCGGACCAACAGTTGCCTACATCGCCGAGCCAGAAGAGACATTATTGCAGACAATAAGGCATGTTCTACTCCTGAAACCAAGAAACGGGCTCTCACGCTTCCATTCTTCTTTATCTCTCAAGACAAGGTCAGTCCTCTAAGCTTCCCCTTCTTTATATCTATTGCATCCAGTTGCTTCTCTCAACTGCTGCGCATACAACGTCAGAAAATTGCCTACATCGCCGTGCTAGAAGAGAGACTATCGCAGACAACAAGACACTTTACACTTTATCACATCGGTTGGAGGTCTTCTGGTTCCCTTCTTCCTCCCAGATTTACTAGGACTCTATTTTCGATATTTTCGAACTGGTCCTCTATCTCTTCGTCGGAGTCGAACGGCGATCTTACTGGTTCGAGTTTTTCTGGTGGAGGGGCGTTTTCCTCTCTTTGCTCATTTCTCTGCGATATATGTTTTCACTTATGTAGCCTTTTGTTTACTATTTACAAAACCGCGATGACCAAAATTCCAATTTCAATGGTGAACTTTCATAAGCAAAAATTTACTAAGGGACATAAGTACTACTAACTATGTATAAGATTTACAATATAGAGAGTTTTAAACGGTAAAGTTTCACTGAAAAAAATTCGAGAGCTATACGAGGATTAAAGGAAAGAGAAAAACCAGGCGCAACATTCTGTGCAGTGCATCTAGGAAGAAATGAATGATTCGAAGGGGAAGAAACGTCGACATGAGCATCTTCAAGTGCAAGCCGTTGTGCTTTTCATAAAACTCAAACATCGAGCCAGATTTGCTGCGGTGATAAGCGTCAGACCAACAGTTGCCTACAGTCTGCCCCAATCCTAAACAGGCCAAAATAGGCATGGCGGGAGTCCGCGTCGCCAGGGGTTTGCATCACGCCTAAGACCTGCCTGTCTGCCCTCTCCTCAATCTCTTCGCCTTTTCCGACAGCGCGCATACGCGGCGCGAACCCCCAGCGCTGCGAGGGTGCACACCCCAACGCTTCAGCCTAATCCCGATTGGGGCAAACTGTATATCGCCTAGCCAGAAGAGACGCTATTGCAGACAACAAGACATCTTCTACACTTCATCATATCAAATAAGTAGACACAAAATCTATCGATAGTACTTTTAAACATTTCTATTCTTTCAACTCAATAACTTTGACTATTGTTGTGTGATATGATTTCTATCTTTGTGAAAGTATACAAAAACAAAGGCGGGCGGAGGAATGGCTTTTGCAACGCTATGGAAAACAGTTGTGAAGTCGAGAATGTCATGAACTCTCGTTCAAGATGAACACTGATTTGGCGGCAAGCCCGCGACGGCGAGTATTGAAGCTGCCTGAGACCAAGAGTGGGGCTATCGCTCTCCCGTTCTTCTTTATCTCCCAAGACAAGATCAGTTCTCTAAGCTTCCCCTTATTTACGTTTCTCGCATTTGACTGTAAAGCAACCTGTTGAAATAGATAGCGCCCGCCGGAAAGGGAATGGAAGTAGGTACCTAATATTGTCCCAGCTAAGTTATGAGAAGTGATAGAAGTTGTTAAGTAGGAATGGAAGGAAAGTAGGATGGTATTATGAGGCGATGTTTATTGTCCAATAAAGTTACCTTGGATGTGTATTGCATATATATCAGGTTGGTACAAAAATAACGGCAGTTTTGCGAATTCTACCTGCTACACCCTTCTGCAATACGGCGCACATTTACTTATTTTCACATCACGAACGCGCAGAAAATTATGGATTGAAAAACAAAAAGGTTCTTCTGCTAGAACCTTGTTTTTGACAACTCATAACTTCCTTCAATGTTTGTTAGTATGAATGGTAAGTAGCCTATCTTGTAGCCTCAAGCTAGTGGTACAAAACTCAATAAAAAGAATTCGGACAAAAAAGTTTGCGAGAAAAATTGAAAATTTAAAATTTCTCACTTTTTTCAATTTTTCCGGTGTGCCTCAAAATCCTCCAAGAATTTTCTGGTTTTCTACGTACTGAACAGCTGGATGTGTTTGCAAAAACTGCTAAGAGGATACCCTACCACACTCACAGAATTGAGCAAATCTTCGACGATTGACTTTCTCAGAAGAAAATTCTGATTCATAAAATGACCGCAACAACCCTTTAGGCGCCGATATCTCAGTCTGGATAACTTCAAAGAATAAGTCAAGTATGCATATGTAGAAAATGTCAATCCTATGAAATTCTGAATTTGGATGCGGTTATTTGAAGCTCAGTAACTCTATAACAGATGTGGAAGGAATATGTCCAAGTCCCGTTTCAAATACCATTAGATAGAGTATGAAAACAGCTTCTCGATGGTACCACTACATCTATTTTAAAAAAGAAGTATTGATGAAAAAAGTTGCCTCGAAAAAGGGCTTGGAAAATTGGCCATTATCTTTGCACCAACCTAATATATTTGGACTGCAAGCGTGATTTAAACACGCCCCCTTTCTGCTTATTTATACAGCAAACTGATAATTTTTATCGTGAGCATTGTTTCTTATTTTTCAACAAGACCGAGAACATCGTTTTGCTACAATGCCTCCTCTTTTATGGCACTTGTTTCAAGTGACTTCCCACTTTTTCCATCTTTTGAGGCTGTTCTATATTTTCCACAGAAACGAGACTTGTATCCTAGTCCAAACTAGAAGATTTGTTTGAAAAAATGAGCAACATTGAATAAGCAAAGTCGGAGTCGCAGCAAAAAACCTAGTTTCTCAAACTCCTGAAGCAGCAAGACTGAAGTCCTTATGTTAGCAATACTAAAAGGGTCTATATTACTGATTTTCCTTTGGTTCTAATTCATCTTATCTTGCTTCAGTTTGAAAGAAGATGAATTTAGAGAGCCTCTATCAGTCTTGTTTCTTCATCTTGTCTCAACTCTGTCTCCTTTTCTTCAGAGTACAAAGCCTTAAAACTCTTGGGACGATCTGAGTAATCCTCGGCTTCTTCGAAGTCGTTTTTTCATTAAGCAATGGATCGCAAGTTTCAAACACGTGGCATATCGAGAATAAATGCTTGGATAAATTAGCCTTGAGGACTTTAGAATGACAAATACATATTGCTTTGCGGAAACAATAAGCACTGCTGATTAATGGCTAAGCGCCTTTCATTGGGAACAGGATTTCCGTCGCAACCCTCTGCCCTAACCTCCCCCCCCCTGCTCTCTCACAAAATTTCTCGGATCGCGGTGCATCTAATCACGCCTACATAATTTATCTAAAATCAACTTTGAGTGCTTTACGCATGGCATAATAAGATTGCATCTACTAGTTGTGGTATTGACATTAGTATAAATGAAAGGAACATTATTGCCTTTTTGTCAGATTCAACGGTCGAATAATTAATCTCCAAGTTCCATCTTGTTTTCACTTTTGCTGCGCCGTACATGCTTATTAAGTAGCATATTTATTCATTCGAGTTGGTCTAAAGTTTCGACAGCATCGTCGTCCTCAGAGGCCTAAAAAGGCTCAAAGCGTTATTTGCAACGCCAGACCACCAGATATCGCCTCCAGCCCAGTCAGTTTCGACCTCCCTCCGACTTCTTTTCGTAGAAATTTTTGGCAGAAATGAATGCACCCCTCTACCACCACTGTTCGCACCTCTACACCGCTATACCACCTTGGTTAACACATTGACGACAATGTGACCCACATGGTGGGTCATGCAATGACTGCGGTTTTAAAAGCTCTTTTATCTTTATTCCTAGGAATTACTTCCGCGTTTTTTAGCTGCTTCTCAAAATCACTGTAGGGATACTACAAATGACGATCTGCTTGATTTCAGCTAACAATACTCAACTTGCTATAGAAGGCACTGGGGAGAGGCAGACAGCTTAAAATGCACGCTGTCTTCAACGTGTTAAACGTTGAATAACTTCTATAGCATCTTTCCAGTTTTTGCAAGCATGAAGACTTTCTGAAGAGCGAATGATCGC